>KK116532.1:531212-546942 GCA_000611955.2 Stegodyphus mimosarum | reverse complement strand
AAAAAAAAAAAAAAAAAAAAAGGCTTCTTGGCAAATTGGCAAAATGTTCATGATGGATTGTACAATTATGTTTCTTTCTTGTCATAACATGGGGAATACTTTTTTAGTTATTACTTTTAAGGCTCGTAGATTAATGTTGATGAAATAGGTTGTAATAAATAAGCGGTATTTGTTAACGTTCTGATGGACTTTATGATTGATTATATTTATGTTTTTGATGGAACTTTTATTTAATTATTTCGAGGAGTATAAATAAATAGTTCTATGACTTTCTTAATCGGCGGCAAGGTAAAGGGAATGCATTCGGCACTGAAAAAGTTGGTTGGTCTTTCTCCATATAATTAATATGAATTCCTAATGATATAAAACGAAAATAGCCTTGTTAGAACTCGGATTAACTAAAGCATCTTAAAACAAAGATGTAACATATTGGCGCATTTAAATTATCTTTTATTATGGTGTCACTGTTTTGTGTCCAGTTTTCGTGTATCGTTACTTATTTAATTTAAATGAAAGGTATTATTCAGTACACATATAATGGTCACATCAAGTGCGCAGTTATAAATCTTTGTGTTCTCGTAATGTATTTTTCCCTTGCTCAGTTCTGTACCATTTCTATTTCGTTTAAACTGAAGTACAGAAAATAAATACCATTTTGTGTATGTAATTGGTTATCATTACTTTTTTTTAATAAGCATTTTCTAACATTAGTTTTAAAGTCCTGCTGCTGTATTATGAATTTGCAATTTAAATGTTCCAGCTTTATTTGCGTATATGTTGCTTTTCTGCGTAATCCATACAAGCAGCTGTGCATCTAATCGCGTTACAGTTAAGAATATTTGTAAAAACATCGATTAGGATATGCACCAACATTTTTGAAAGTGTTTTATTTGTATGTGGATGCGTAAAAGCATTTGTGTTATTAAAACTTAAAACTTATTTTTAAAATTCTCTGCGAGGTGAATCAAAATTGCATTTTCAAGTCTGAATATTGTAAGAGTTCATACCTTCCTGTAAGTCGAAATTCTTCTATCAACTAAGTTAAGCCAGATACATAAAATATTAAAGATAGTGTTTATACATAACTGAATCTATTTAAATTTCAGTTCAGATTAGTTCAGTTTTACAATATATAATTTAAAATAAAGGATTTTTTTTAACGTATGATTTAGTGGAAGTTGATTTCAGTTGCATGATTAAATGAATCATTTAATAAAGTTTTATTTCAAAATTTACTTTTCAACTCATATTTAGGTAATTTTTAATAATTTATAGTTTTATTATTATCTAGGAATTTGTATGAAAAACATGTTATGTTTCAAAAATCATTATCTCATTTAATTGTCATGAAATAAATATTACATTAAATAGTTATAATTACAGTAAAATTTGTTTCGATTTTTGTGGTTGCACTGTGTAACTATGAATTAGCTAAAATTCACAATGCTGATAAATACTATGAATAAACAGTATGAATAGAATCATTAACGTATTTGTACGAAGCAGCCATTTTAAGAGATTTATATTCCTGATATAATGGCTTATAATTCCAATAACATAATCTGCTGTTATAAATATTTAAGCATTTTATTTGCTTACAAATTTTTTAAATGAAACAAGTGCTGATATTGAACGTAAATGCAGATTTAGGAGGAAAAACATAAAACTGAAAGTTTTCAGACTTTATATTATGACCAAAGGATCGTTTTTTTAACGTTTTGTGTGTTACCTTTATTTATTAAATATCATAGTCTTCGCACTTAAACCATAAAATTCAATTCAACAACAATATCACAAAATATTTAAAAGAGCGTATCTTTAGAATTTCCGATACTCAGTCTCGCGCGCTTTTGTGGTTTTTTTCCCATGTGTAACATGAATACGAAACAATTTCCCTCAGAAAGACCTCCACGAAGAAATTCTTCTTCTTAGGCAGATTAAATTGTGGCTTTGCCGTGTTCAAATACTCTTAACCTATTTGTGCTAATTTTTACTGTGAACTTTTTCATTTATTTACTATTAATCTAACCGGGATTATGTTCCTCAAATATTTTACTAGGAGTAGGTATCATAGATCTGTACTTGCGTATTTGCATCGATATGTATTATGATCTGTATCTGAATAATAATATATTCAACTAAATGCCGTCCTTAAATATCATGTATTATGTGTATTCTGGGTAATTATTACTCATTGCAGCATTTTTTATTGTTAAACATTTTTGTATATTTCATACGTTGATTGTACATATTTGGATTAGTATACTTACTGGGTTAAGGAGTGTTTTTTTTTTTCAGGATTGTGTTGTATCTGCAAGCACAGTATGGAATTTTCTGTACTTCGTAAATTAACGTTGTCAGAGATAAAAAATACGCTTTACTTTCTTGAATTTGGAAGGCATTTTTTTTTCCCGTTGATAATTATACGCATGTTACGAAGGAAAAAAAGTAATTGCCTTATAGCTTCAGAAAGAACCTTGCATCTTTTTACGAGTAAGAACTGTTGCTGTGGCCTTGGCCTCCTCCGTTCATGTTTCGCAACAGGTCTTTTTTTATATCTCTGTCCCTCTAAACTTGGACGTTTTGAATTTACGAACGCGTACTTGCACGTGTCCAAATTGGCGCCAAGCTGAAAGAATGCACCGGTAAATGGACACTATTGGATAGTATCCATTTCCGTGACAGGATTTAGTTTCTTCATTGTAAGTAGACCGGTTCTGGTTCGTTGAACGTTAGAACTGCTATTTATGTAATATTATAAAAGTGTTCTGCATTCGTTTGTGTGCGTTTACTTTTTTCAGCAGCTTTCACAAAATAGTAAGTCTAAGTCCAAAATATATTCCCTTAGCTGATGCTATGTAATATTCGACATTGATTTAATCTTCAGAACATTTTGAACTTCACCTGTTTTATTATTTATTTATTTCCTAGCGGAAGTACCCGATGTCAGTTAAGTAAGTTCGATTGAGAGTAATGTATCTAACAACAGAGAGAACGATACCGCTGTAATCCTTCTTTAATAAAGATGCAAAAATTACGACTCATACTCATAACGTTTTTCAGGCTGATGCTAACTGGAACCTACATAAAAAATTCCATTAGAGAAATAAACTAATTCTCTTTCATTATATCAGCAACAATGCCACGCAGTTTTTAATGATTTTCGTCGTTCCAATGCAGGTGATCGCAAATGCTCAAGTTCCATCCAATATTTCACCCATATTTAATTTTAGTCTATTGAATGTGGCAAAAAATCAATAACGCGAACAAACAAACAAACGCATAAACAGGCATTCTTTCTTTATATATATGGATTTTGTAAAATTTACACATTTTTGATTAACGACTTGGAAGCGAACAGTAGCAACACTTTTCTAAATAAAGCATTTTTATCTCCAAAGCCGGAGACTGTTGCAACTTGGTAAAATGAGTGCGAAAATTTGTGTTTTTAGAGATTTTAATTAATATCTCGGCTGATTAAAGTCGTACGAAGTTGGGAATAGTCGAAATCGCTTCCCTTGAATTTTTGGAATCGGGAATAATGTATTTAATGTTTGACAATGCTGTTTTTATTCATTGTAAAACTTACAAATTTTTTATTAACGAACTCTACAATTTGAAATCGAGCAGTAGCAGCACTTCTTGAAATAAAGCAGAAATAAAGCATCTGAATTTCATGCTCGTAAATCTTATTTTTTTTCTGCCTTAAATAACATTCGGAACTGTAGGAGGTAATAAGCATCTGTGTACGGATTTTTCTTCTTTTTCACGAGTTCAAGTTGGCTGCTGTGAGGAAAGTAAATTGGCCGTGCAATTGCCAAACACCATGTTTTTAATTCACTTCGTGTTTTTGTTTGGATTTTTTTCGGTCCAGAATTTTTTTTCAGTATTTTCTTCATATGAGTCAGTAAGTTTTTCTGAATTACACACACACACAAAAAAAAAAGAGAGAGAGAGAGAGAGAGAGAGAAAAGTTTCAGATTTTAAATTACGTCCAGAGGGGCGTTTTTTAACGTTTTCTGTGTTACCTTTATTTATTAAATATCATGTTCTTTGCACTTAAACCATAAAATTCAGTTCAACAGCAATATCGGAAAATAATTTTAAAATGAGTATATTTTAAGAATTTCCGATACACAGTTCCGCGCTTTAGATAAAAAGGTTTTTTTACCCCGTAGAGTGTTGCAATGGCTCTCTTTTAAATCATTTGAGTTTGTTCATCAAAAATGCGTTAAAGTTTTACAAAATATGAAATAGTGTAATAAAACAAATTCCAAATTCGGGCTTCCAGATGCGCATATTCGGGTGGAAACGTACGTTATTCAAAACTGGATGATTCTAGGTAGCGTTGTTTTATCACATTTGGAGAAATATACATACATTTATGCAGATTTTTCTTTCATTAATTTCTTTAAATATAATACAGGGCTGCAAGATTTGGTGGCAACAGTTTGAAAAGTAATTCAGACTTTTAATGTTTCCGACGCAAAATCGCAAAACGAAAACAATAGCCTTCAGGGACAAAGCCCCTTTGGACAAAAAATAAATATTATACAATATGCCTGTGCTCTAGGGATTAAAAATGCAAATTGTGTGTAATAATTTTGGAAATATTCTATGCGAATATCTTTTGAGGCGTTTTAATGAAATTTGTGTTGATTAAAATAAGATAGTGATTTAACGCATGTGTATACATGAAGTTTAGTTGTTCTGGTAAAAATCGTTTATTTAGTAAGAAATACTTATATATTTGATCCTTAAATTTAGTTTTAGTGCACTAGCGGCCGATTGATTTAGATCGTTGAAAACTGTTATTCGACCTAGGTGCAGTTCTTATTGACTGCGTAGAGATTTTCAAGATTTTGCTCGTGTGTAATGTAAATATTAGCCAGTTTTCCAGTTTCAGAAAGTATTTCACAAACACATCTTTCACTTAAGGTAGGTAGTCTTCATGTGCTTGGCTGTATTAAAATAAACACGCATTCCCCTGCTCCCGAAAGTATTTTAGGGAAGTAAAATCGGTAATTTTGGAAAACATACAAAGCAGTTAATTGAGTTATAGGAAGAACATTAATTTTAAAATTGTAATACCTACACTTAAAAACAGTTTACTTATATAAATATTTTCACTTGATACGAACATTTTACTGCATCGTTCTATGCAGAAAGCCCATGCCTGCTTTGCGCTATTTGACGAAACGAAACAAATGTGTCATAATGATTAATATGTTCTTTTGAATATCATGTAGAAATGGATGATAATGCTTTAAAACGAAACCTTTAAAAATTTTAATAAATTACGACATTCAAATACGCGGCTCGTTTTAGCAGTAACGGTGGAATATAAAATATTTGAGTCTAATTAATTTTCTAGACTAAATAAGTTTTTTATATAATCTATATGAAAAGAAAGAGAATCAAAATTCGAGAATTGGTGGGTCTTAAAATAAGTTTATATTCTTTCAAAATATTAAAAAAAATGTTTTTTTTTTCCAGATACGTCATATATGGCGTTAGAAACATTTTCATATATTAAAGAGCTCTGCAATTTATAAAAGCAGTGAGTTGGACGTACTGTACCAAAAATTTATTTAAATTCATATTAACTGGTTAGATTATTGTAGGATAGCATCATCCACAACAATCAGATGATTCTGCAAGCTGTGTGAAAGAACTCATTATTCCAAAGGGGTTTTGTCCCTGAAGGACTATTGTTTTAGTTTTGGCATTGTGCGTTGATTCACTATAAATGTCCGATTCACTTTTCAAATTGTTGCCACTAAATAATGAAGAATCTGCATAAATGTATATATTTTTCTCGCATTGTGATAAAACAAACAATGGTACCTGGAGCCATCCGCGTTTCCACCCGAATATGGGCATCTGGAAGCCCAAATTTGGAATTCCGAATTTGTTTTATTATCTGTTTCATATTTTGTAAAACTTTTAATGAATTTTTTTGTAACAAACTCAACGATTTCAAAGCGAGCAACAGCAACACTCTACCGAGGGGGGGACCTTTTTATCACCAGCGCGCGGAGCTATGTATCGGAAATTCTGAAGATATGCACATTTTAAAATTATTTTGTGATATTGCAGTTGAACTGAATTATATGGTTTAAGTACGAAAAACATGATATTTAATAAATAAAGGTAACACACAAAACAGTAAAAAACGCCCCTTCGAACGTAATTTAAAATCTGGAACATTTCAGATTTTTTTTTTCTTGCTTTTGATAAAATACAGACGATTCCGCCGTTAAGACGATAACTCCATTAAAATGAATGACGTCTTTTATATAAAAGACATTAACGTCTTTACATCCTGTAAATAATATCCATCTATTTTCATCGTGTAGTAACTTTTCGTGTTTTCATATTCATGTTATCTATAAATCGGATTAGTTAATTAGCCCGTAGACAACCATCTCCGACGTAAATTCACAGTAATAAAGATAGTAAGTACCGATGTTATATTATTAAAATATAAAGATTTCATTTATTAAGAAGTGTTTTTAAATCTCATTTTTCAGGTAAATACAAGTCGTTTAAATTCAAAGCATAAATTAAAATTGTTGTCTTACTTTATCGCAAACTTTTTGAAAGACGGGTAAGGAGCTTGCAAACAAAATAAATGAAAGGCCTTAGGTTTCGCACTGTTGCAGAAATCTGATAACGACAGTGAATTATGAAATATACGATTTAGAGGTTACAGGAATTTTACAGCTTTTATTGGTAGCAGTTTTATAAAAATAGACTATTATTACTATATACATAAAAATTTTAAGATATCGGGGGATTTTTTTAAAAAAAAATATTTATAAGTATTTCATTTAGACATTAGACCATTTAGACACGTTTGGACCTTATCCTAAAGCAATGAAAACTGTTAATTTAAATAAACTTTAACATTATGAGAAGATGCCATGACAAATTTCAGCTCCAGAAAATAAATATGAGAACTACCGTATGACAGAGATCAATGATTGACCCCGACTTTGTTTCAGGCTAATCAATTATCTCTATAAGCGTTCAGTGCCTTTCTTCCCTTTTTTTCCCCTCGACACAGTTCGAACTTCAGTTCTTTCTTTATGTCCTTGCCCTAGCAGAAGTTTGAAATGACGTCATAGTTTTAGGTGAATGAGTCATGCGGATTTTGCTCTCATTTGCTGTAAGGGCTCATACGGGTTTCTCCATCAACTTCATGATCTTCTTTTTGTTACACTCTTACTTCTTTTTGTTTGAATGACTAACAGGTCTGTTGTTCATTCTTGAGTTCTATTATAAATTAACATGATTTTTATTTAGGAGCCAAAGGTGAGCCAAAGTAACTGTTGAATATGATTATTCACGTCCCGCCTTTCATTTAGATATTTTTAAACACATTTTTAATCCAGTGCTTTAAGCTAGTATGCTATGAGAAGAATCTGAATGTGCTGTGAAAACATTGCAATAAATTATAGATACAATTGCACTTCTTGAAATATAGGATAAAATGATGAAAAATAGCATGTTTTTATGAATAGTGATTGTAAGGGTTGCACAGCGATCTTGAAAAACTTTGATCCAGTTCTATAAATAGTATCTGAAGTATGATCCGTAACTAGAAGAAATAATCATCTGTACCTTAATAAAACTTAATGTTTTCAAGGTCTTCGAAATTTTAGTCAAGTCTATGATGTTCCGTACTAAAGGTTCCGTCATGTAAGCCTGGGCTAAGTTGGATTAAGTAATTTGAATGTGGTAGAGGGCATAAAGGCTATCCGCCTAAGGGGGTTATTCTTTCATGGATGATTTTGTAAGGGGAAACTGATTAATATTCATGGTACACATTGGGGAAAACTCGAAAACCAGCCATGCAGATAGCTCATTCACAATATGACCCCTATGGAATTGAGTAAAAAATATATATTGTATTTGTAATGTGTATACATTGTATATGTGGCTGTTATTGATGCAATACTGCATTCTGTAATCTACTTGTGAACTCCCAGTTAAAGAAGCAAATAAAATCGTATTATTACGGATTATATATATATGTAAATCTTTAGGGAAGTTATATGTGAAATTGTAGTATTTTTGTATAATGTAGCATGAAATGCTTGAAGAGACGAAACTCTGCCAGAAAGTTAAGATTACAGGGGCAAGTCTATTTAACATTGGGGTAAATGGCTGTCTCGCTAAATTGGCAAGATATCGCCAAGGTGGCGATGATTTTGACGAATAATTTTTGTCGCCAAATTTAGTGAGAAATCGCTAAAATTCGCCAGACTTGCCGATATTTTGGTCCGATCTCGATTGTAACTGTAACTGAATAACTGTAATTGATCTTTATACGTAACCGAAAAAAATGCGGTCCTTAGATGTAACTTTAACCGTATATGCTTCCAGTAATTTCCAGAAGTGTAAGGTACTTCAGATTTCTAGGCGTCCCGATGAAACCTTTAAAGACCAGAGAGCTCCCTCAGCTGTTAGTTCAGAGCTGACTGCAGAGTATTGAGATACCTCAGAGAGCTTTGCCTTTTAGATGAACTTTGCATTGCGTTGTGTTTAATGTTCTTAGTAACTAGTTTGAACGTAATTTGAAGTGTAACTATAAATTGTGCTGTGTGGTAAAGAGAAGAGCTGTATGAGTGCTTCAGTGGAAATTTCTAGAAAATGTAAAATGTTTGTTTGGTAAACTGTAAATGTTTTTATAAAATGTTTCTTTTGGTAAAATAAATTTTATCAAGCTATCTATCGGTTCTGTGTGCATTCAATTTATTACGAACCCGTACGCACGCAACACTGTAATTATTTGTCTCCAATTCCCCCCTTAAATTTTCCTGGAGATGCGCATGTCCGGGAAGATTTATATAAAAAATTAATTTCAGTCATAAGACTGTGTGACAGATAAAAGTTCTGTAACTGAATGAAAGAAAATTATGCAGCAATGGTAGCAGAAAAATTAAGGCATTGAAATGTAGGCCCATCATCTTTTGCCACATTTCTGTTCTGATATGGATGCCTGATAGTCTTGTTGTTATTCCACTTTTGCACATTTTCGTTAAAAATTGTTTAGTTAATATTTTTCGCAGGAACTCTTGTAAGAGACATCAGGATTTATTTGGAAGCAAGATAGATGAAAAATGAGCAATGCCCTCGGCGAGACTTGAACCACGGACTCTCGATTACACGTTAAGCATGCTGACCACTACACCATGAAGGCATGCGAAGAAGGCGGGAGAAATACCTTATATTCATTGTTAGATTTTATGTAATTATGAAAAATTACTATATGAATATTTAGAATTTAACTTTCAAGTTTAAATATTCTTTCGCGCATGACCCTGTGATCGAATTTTTCTGAAGACTAAAGTTTTGTACGTAGTTGAAAAAAAATCCTTTGTATTTTAGATATGCATTTAGCGGCGAAGCGATCAACGAGTGGCACCATTAGTACCCTTTTAAAAGTCCTGGACGTAATTATATATCCTGTACTCTCGGGATAATCGTAGACTTCTGGTAACCTTGTTCCGCTAAAATTTGTAGTACTCAGTGCGGTATCTTCATGACTTCCGGTAAATGGTTTAGGGTATTTCTCCCGCCTTCTTAGCATGCCTTCGTGGTGTAATGGTCAGCAGACTCGGAGCGTATTCGAGAGATCGGAGGTTCGAGTTCCCGACGAGGGCATTTCTTATTTTTCATGTCTCCTACTTCTAAAAAATCCTAATGTTTCTACCGTGGCGCCCGAACTAAAAAAAGCTGCAGGATTTGGCAATTGTTTCCCCTAATTCCCAGTCGCCTTTTAAAAGGGGGAATATATAAGGTTTCTCCCGCCTTCTTAGCATGCCTTCGTGGTATAATGGTCAGCACACTCGAGCGTATTCGAAAGGTCCGAGGTTCGAGTCCCGGGGACGGCATTGGTCATTTTTCACGTCTCCAGCATCAAAACTTCTAATGTCTCTGCAACCCTATCTAGAAAACGGATTACTAAAATAATGCCTTCGCATTAAATTGATTGCAAATTTAACTTGGTTCAGATATATATATATATATATACTAATGCAGCAAAAAGAAAATTTTGTCAGGATTGATTTGCATTCTCTTTTTATTTCCGTGTAAGCTAGGCTTCTTCTTGAGAGATGGAACGAATTCAAAAATAACGTCATTGCAGACAGCGGGACTTTCGAATTTACATTTTAATGGAACCCCTATTTAAGAATAATGCCGGCATCCATTTATCATATTTTAAGAAACTTTTAGAAACGCGCGCAAAATACTGTAACCCGCCTTATCAGGGTGTTTCTTGCATCGAGCAATCCTACTTCTCAGCGTGCTCATTTGTTAAGAGCTTCTTCATGCAAATTTAAACGTCTGTCGCCCGTACGAAGCCTTTATTAGCCTTGTAGCGGTAGACATAACGTTTCGTTGCCGGCGCCACAAATCCTAGCGCCAGCTCTATTCCGCTGTCCATCCTACACAAATCGATAAACTGTCCTCCATTTCTAATAGTAATAGAGCAAAAGCCCAAAGAACGTTTTTTTTTCCCTTCTAACCCTGTCTTTATTCGATTTTGCTGAATAGCTGAAAGGGTAAAAAGCTTGCAGTGGTAAGGGGTATTATAAATGAGAGATCGCGTTTTTCAGCTTGATCAAATGTTACGAAATTTGGCTGCATGTTTTTCTCTGCAGACTTTGTCGTGCTGCATTCCTGTGAATTTTCAGAACGGTCAGCAGTAAAGACAGTTGAGTTTTATTGTGACTAGGGAAGCATGTAATTTGTGCTAATGATCCAATTTAATTTATTTGATATGGTTTTGGAACAGTTGGAATACTAAGGCAAAAGATCTGACATGTACATATTTATGCTGTAACATCCCAAAACTCAATCTGGATCCTTACTTCTTTTATTAGGGCGAATAAAAATTAAACGCATATTAATTTATTTATGTATTTGTAGTTTTTTCGTCGTTTTAAACATTACAACAACCTGTAGTAATCAACTAAATGTTATCCATCTATTAACGAAGAAATAATTTTGTCATTGCTAACAATAGTTAAATTGATCACTACACTATTTCAGAATATTTTGTAGGATACATGCATATGATACATATTTTTTCCTGCTTGTTCCGCTATTATTAGCTCAGAAAGGCGTAATTTTTCACTTTTGTGTAGAAACACTTTTCAAATAAAAGGATGCTAGCAGCAGATGTTACTGATGTGTAATATTTTTAAAGAAGTAATATAGGGAATATAAAAGATGTGTGGCAACAACGGTATTAGGAATTTTAAAGATTTTGCAATTTGACTGTAGATTTTTATGTGGTGTAAATCCGAAGAAGGTGATATTTAATAAATAACGCTATAATAAAAATAACGCTAACACAAAAAGAAAGTCTGTCGTGTTATTAAGAAAACTGAACATTGATATCATGAACTGAAAAAGCTGACAAAAATGTAGGGCGATATTCTACTATTTCAAGAATTCTAGAGATAATGCTACTTAAAAAATTTGTGAATGCTACTTTAAAAAATTTGTGATAGTCATCGATTTTCAAATCAAAGCATGAGAACAGATGTGTATATGAGCACATATAATTATTATTTTTAACACTAGAGACTGATATTTTTTTAAAACATGAAACCATTCTTGAAACGAAGGCTGTATTTTTCGGAAGGGATTGGTTGCCTTAGGCTGAAGAAATTAATGGGCGTCACAGTTTGACAAACCTTTCTGCCAGAGTTTTGTTATAGAAGTTCTATATTTTTCCATGAAAATCTGTGAAGAATCCCTAGTGAAGAACCACATCCGGTTATTCATGCATAGTCGAAATGAATGTGTTGTCACTCACATACGAGTTTTAAATACCTAATTTGAGAAGGTTTCCATTGTATTATATTTTTTTCATGAAAATCTGTTGCTCAAACCTTCAAGAAAAGTATCACTTGCGGTTTATCAGTTTTAGCCAAAATCGTATGTTGTTCCCATTAATGTTAAAGTCTCAAATACTAAAATTGAAAAGCTTTGGATTATATTTTAATATAGTATTTCTCGACTAAAGGGGCATAAATATGCCCCTTTGGACCCTTTGGCATAAATATGCCCCTTTGGACTAACCCTTAGGACTAATTTCGTTTCGGCTTTTTGCGTTGATTCGCTTTCTGCGTTGTTTCACTTTTCAAATTGTTGCCACCAAATATTAGCGTCCTGTATTATATTTAAAGAAATTAAATAATGAAGAATCTGCATAAATGTGTGTATGTTTCTCGCATTATGATAAAACAACGGTACCTAAAGCCATTAAATTTTCAATAATATAATCTCACTGAATATGGGCATCTGGTAGCCTTAATTTGGAATTTGTTTTATTATCGGTTTCATATTTTGTGAAACTTAAACGAATATTTGATTAACAAACTCAAGGATTTCAAAGCGAGCCATGGCAACGTTGTACAGAAAAAACATTTTTATCTCCAGCGCACGAGACTGTGCATCCGAAATTCTGAAGATATGCTCATAATATGCTCATTCATTGCGATATTACTGTTGAATCGAATTTTATGGTTTAAGTGCGAAGAGCATGATATTTAATAAATAAAGGTAACACACAAAACGTTAAAAAAACGCCCCTTCGTACATAATTGAAAATCTGAAATCTTTCAGTTTTTTTTTTTATTTATTTATTTTTTAATTTTAGGGGTTTCAAGTAAAGTATCGTTTCCGGTTGTCCATTAGAAATTGTTATGAGCTTTAAGTATATTACCATTCCGATTATGGGTCCAGAAACTTGTTGTGATTGCACCGTCGGTGGCGAAGAAAATGTTGAATAGACCTTCTTCAGTATTCCAAGTTTACAAGTGGAAAAAAGATCTTAAACTTGGCACTTAAAAATATTCATATAAACTCTCTTCCCAATTTTCATCAGTTTATTTCCGAGAGAATAGCCTTTGATTATTTTTGTAAATTCATTGCAAATTATTGTAATCCTTCATATTTTTTTAAAATTCTTTCATTACTGTTTATTTTCTGTATTTTGTTTTCATACCTACTTCTGTATGCCCCGTGTGATACTTTGCGGTACATAGGGTGTTATGATTAACAAGATAATCATTCTTAATAAAGGTAAAAAGGCCTTACCTTTTCTGACGATCTTCTTTCTCGTTCTTCTCCAAAGGTATATCCGGGAATTAATTGCACACATCAAAGGCACTACTCATCTTAAAAAAGAGAGGCTTCTAAGATAACAAGATACGTTTAATTTACATTACTAACTAATTACATACAAGATACAGAGAGAAGATACTGGTTACATCTTTAGCTGAAACGTCCATTACGAGTTCTATAGTTCTGTTTTATTTTGGCTGCGCGCATGCGCAAATCACGTAGTGTTTGGTAACAGTTTTAACCGCGAGAGTTTCAGCATAGGGAATGGTTTGTGGTTTTAATTAATAATCAGATCTTTATATGAAGGCAGAAAGCATAATTAGAAAATAAGAAATATTTGGAAGTTTGATAGAAGAGTTAATCATGGGCGATAAAATGTCGTCACACGGAGACTGGCACCATCATCGTAAAAAGAGCAAAGCCGTGTTGTGGAGAAGCTAATTCGGCCGTATTCACTGAAAACTGGCTATCGAAATTTTTGACCAAAAGCATTATCTCCCTTTCCTAAGTGAACAACACGTATATAGATTGGCGGGAGGTAAAAATTTATTGAACGAGATGCATGTCTAGAACAGGTAGTATTAAATTCGTTGCCAACATACGTCAATCGAATAGTAATTATGTATTATATACAGAACTGCTTTTTTTTATTAACACCTTTAGTAATATCTCAGCTGTAACACATGCTTCTTTTCTGAAAACAATTAAAAAAGGTGTAGTGACGTTAAATCTATTTCCTCTATACGCGCGAATTGTTTTCTTATCATAGGTAAAGTAACTACAGTTACTGTGCTATCAGTGCGCTTAATATAAAGGAATTAAATTGAATTCGAATCCCAGAGGATGAATTGGTTGCATGTATATTTTCATATGAGTAACATAAACGTCACACAATTCTCTTCGGAAAGTCCTCCACTAAAAGCACTACTTCAGTTAGGCAGGCAGTCCTTGTATTGTAAGATCTGTCTCTACTATTCCACATACACAAATTCTAGATCTTAGAATAAACCTGGCGAATTCTCGCGCAGGTGTGAGTAAATACCAGCACAAAAGAAGGGTGAAAAGCAACCCTTTATTAATTCATTATTCATTTATCAGTTTAACAGAAAGGCACTATCTTCGTACATTACAAACCACCGTCAACTTGCGGTGGGAAACTTAAATGTAGAATATAATTCAAGTCGAATCTAAATAGAAGTGTGCTAGATTAGCACGTTAATTTACACCTAACAGGTTGACTCTCAAAAACCTAACAGGCGTGATGATAATCCGAAATGGCCAAAAAGCTTACTGTCGTAACAGCAAGATAGCAACGAAACGTGCTCTTGCTAGCGGAAACACGACCTGAATAAACTCTGAGATTTACCTGTTTAAATATTCACTCCACTTAACTTTAAATTTACATCCTGGCGGGAAAATACAAGGGCAAGTTGAAGGGTTCAGGAAAGGTATCAAACTTCAAATACATTTGTTATGCAAAATAAGGGAAACTCTACAGTATGTTTTATTGCATTTATCTAAAACAATCAAACATAATAGAGGATATCATTCTTCACAAAACGTGAAAGAACATAATCTTGAGAAAATTGAAAATTTGATTTTAAAGGTCACCGTAATTTGAAGTGAAGCGGAGATAAAAGGTCCATACGTCAGTAATCTAGATTATCAAAATCAATTGATTAAGCAGCTAATATTTCAGGTGATATATTTTTTCATAGTTGAAAGAAATGAACTTTCTCAGAACTATTAGTTTAATTAGTTAAAAAGCAGCTTACCACTTAAATAACCGAATGACATGAATGCTACACAGATTTAATCAGATATGCCCGGTTTTAAAAAAAACACGCTGTTTCAATAAGTCTGGATATTAAATGTAGTGTTGTTCTAAAGGGAATTCACAAACGCAGTTTAGTACAGTCGTATGTGAATTCAGAAATTGCATTAAAAATATTTTTAAATTTCCTATCACCGTCGGTCAGAAAAAACTTTAAAATGACTTTCTCTCAGCATTACTATTTTATTTCTTGAGTTATTTTGCTTTCGTCAAAAAAAATTATAAATTATTACGTGTTGTTTTAAAGTACATGTATAGTAAAATTTTGATTTAAATGTCTTTATTGAATACAAAGGCGTACAGATGTAATTAATTTGGTTATATATAACCAAATTAACTATTAACTGAATTTTATATATATATAAACTTAAGCATCCACAATTAAAATTAAATTGAAATCAAAGCAAGCCAATTCCTTAACAGTATTAATAATTGCAACCGTGGATAAAAGTTCTAACATTGTATCTAAACATAATAAAAATTAATGTAAGAATTCATCAGTAGAATAAATCTGAAAAAAATTGAAATTGGTAATAAAAATAAAAATTAATCTCCTTTTTCTGAAACCGTATTTGAGAACTCATCAGGGAAAAAGAAATAAAAGTTTCATAAAAGTCGATTAATGTGTCTCGAATATATATTTCGTTCTTCTGTATCATTTGAGAACAAAAACCGATAAAAGATTGAATTAAATTTTCAATAAAAACATTGAAATACAATAAACCGAAAGATCGAATCTCAAATGTA
>KK116532.1:517678-531177 GCA_000611955.2 Stegodyphus mimosarum | reverse complement strand
TCGAAAACTTAGAAAAAAGAGAAAATGAATAAAACACTACATTATGCAAAAATGACCGATTGGAAGGTACTAAGGTAATCGTTTTAAAATGTTACAAAATTTTGTTACGAAAAATGTAAATTACAAAAAATTAAATTTTGAATGAAAATCGTAATTGGAATATTTTCATGATTTTAAAATTTCGTATCAGCCGTAATTTTTCATATCAACCGTAAATTTAATATAACAAGTATTGATCTAAAAACTAACGATTTAAAAATATTTGGAGATATTTATTTTGTAATAATAAAAAATCAGTATTTTTCTTCGAATAAAAAAAAGAATAAATACCACGAGTTTTAAACGCGAATGCATAAATAGTGTTGTTTTAAAAATTCATCCATTTCGTTTTATGTAAAAGTTAAATATAAATTAAGGAGCAAAGCTATTTTTAGACATACATTTTTCAGTCTTTAATATATATATAAGTCTATATATATCAATTCCACATTTTAATTAAAATTTAATAAACTTAAAAAATTATTTTAAAAATATTTATTGTACTTTTTTAATGTAAACATAAAATTCTATAATTTTGTTTTCGATGCTAGTCTTTGTTTTTAATTTCGATTTGCTCTATTCGACAGTTTTGGTAATTACTATTTTTTATAAGTAGATGTTTTTCGTGTCATTTTTTGCATGCTGCTTCCGAAATATTTTTCAAAAATGATTGGATAAATATATTTTATTGTATTGTGAGAGTGCAATTTTTAGAAAACAAAAAATGTTAAAATACACCTATGTCCAAAATTATCCTTACATGCATGAAATCGTGAACTATTATTTTGACTTTATGCTGACTATTATACTATTATACTGATTTTGTGTGCAGTGATATATAACATTATAATGTATAAATATAAAGGGAAAAATATAAGAACACTGCATGCACTGTAAAACTGTAGCATGAAAGAATAAAAATGGAAATAATGCACACACTGGTCAATGAAATAGAAACCTTTGAGATTTTCATTTGAATGCGTGCTAGAGATGAAGTATGCAATTTTTTTATAACGTGGGTTACACATGGTTAGAATGCTAGTATAAGTAAGGTTTAAGAGTATAAGTAAGGTGCAAGATAAATGAAGTAAAATCGGAAAAAAACGTCACATCTTTCACCATTTGAAAAAGGGCTTATTGTTGGTGCCCGTTTAGCAGGGACCTCGATTTCAAAGATGGCAAATCTGACTGGGCTCTCAAAAGCAGCTATATCAGACGTTTTCTAAAGCTGGAATCAGAACCCACAGTCGTTCTCCAGAAGACGTAACTGCGGTTCGAGCACAGTTTTCCACAGGAGAGTGGTCGGCGTTATCTCCGACGAATTGTACGGCAGAACAAGGACTCTACTGTGCTTCAATTGACATAGATTCATTAATCAAGGCTCTTCCCAACAGATTTCAACTCGAACCATGCGTAGAGATTCGCAGAGGATAGGTATCCATAGTCGGGTGCCTGTGAGAAAACCACTCATTTCTGCCCAACATGCAAGAATTCGTTTGCAGTGGCGTTGGGAAAGAAGACGCTGGACATTTGCGGATTGTAAACGGGTAATCTGGTCGGATGAATCACGCTACGCTTTATTTTGCACTGACGGAAAACATTGAATTGGGCGAGAACCCTATGAAACAAGAATCCATCTTCCCTTACTCGCACTGTGCAAGGGTCTGGTGGGAGTATCATGATATGAGGCATGTTCTGTTGGCATGGAAGTGGTGCCCTGGTGTTCCTCGAGGGTAAAGAAACAGCCAAGAGATACCTAGATATACTGGCAGATCAAGTGCACCCTGCAGTGTTGTATTTTTACTTTGATGGCGACGTATACTTTATGGATGATAATGCAATTATACATCGTGCCAGAAGTGTTCAAAATTGGTTCGCTGAATATCAGTCTTGACTTACAACAGCTTCTCTGGCCACCGCATAGCCCGGATCTTAACTCCGTAGAAAATGTGTGGGATATGGTGCAAAGACGCATCCGACAATGCTCTCTATTCCATCTAATTTACAAGATCTATAAAGCTTCTTTACAATGCATGGTATTCTCTGGACGTAAGTGCACTTCAGAAGCATGTAGACTCGATGCCCAAATGAATCAGAGCAGTTTTCGTGCAAAGGTGGTTCAATAAAACATTGATCTTGGGTTTCTAATTCATTGGCTAGTGTGTGTATTACGTATGGTCATAAAACGGACGTACGGGTTCGTAATGGATTGAATTCACTCAAAATAGCTTGATAAAATTTATGTTCCCAAAAGAAACACTTACCTACCAATACTGGAACTTTTCACTAAAACGTACTCCTATAGGATCTCAGTATGACAGAGTACAATCAGCAATCTCTTCAAACTACTAAGAATACAAGACAATATAAAAAGACACAAATGCGAGTTGTCTTCCAGAACGTTCAGGAATGTCAGGGACGTTCTGAGCTGAACTCTGAACTCAGCTAAACGTTGATGCTATGGTGCATATTCTGGTGTTCAAGAGGAATTAATCCTCCTCTTACCAGGTCTCTTAAGGAATCTCACGTGGGGCAGAGTATCTGCTCTCTCTGGTCTTTTATAGTTTTGTACCGTCCACCGAGAAATTGACATTACCTTCGATTCCGCAAAAGTGCTGGAAGGCATACACCGTTATATAGAGCCGTTTGGGAACATTTGGCGATTTCTGGCCAGATTTGGCGCTAAACATTAGTCGCCAACATCATCGCCAGCTAGTCTTCGTGGAACTATAGGCAAGATAGCCATTTGCTTCAGTGTTAAATGGACTTACCCCTGTAACCTTATTTTTCCTTTCTTTCTTGTTCCTTTCTTTTCATGTTACATTATACAGGAGATACTGAAATTTGCATATAATTTCAATAAAATTATTTCCATATGTACAAAATTCGTAACAGTATGTTACAAGGAACGTTCAGGGGGGAAAAAGAATACTTCTGAAAAAAAATTATAGCTTATGAATTTAATATGGAATGTAATCTCTCCTGATATCAAAACTATCACACCGTTTCACATGAACTTAATTCCCTAACCACAGTTTAGGGAATTCCATGCTTTTCAGTAATGCTGTCTTTATGTCTACATCTCTTAAGAAGAGGAGGTCTCTGTGCAACTGTAGGCTAGTATTCGAGGCTTATGTATGGTTATACTTCCGTATCCTCTTGATTTCCTTCTTCCACAATTTCAGGTATCTGCAGTTTGTTACGAACCACCTAAAAGTTTAAAACTAACAGGAAATTATAAGCAATTTATGAAATGAAAAACTGTGGCATTGCGAATGGCTGTAATTGAGAACTATCTTCATGGAAGACATTTCAGGGAAACTAGCTCGTAATCTCTTCAAACATAGGGAAATTCAAGAAAACACGAATTTAGCCAGCTCATTTTGAACTCTTGTCGAATTGTCTGCATTCGAAAGCATTACCATCCTACTGCGTGATGAGTATCCTCAGCACAAGATCGCACGTTTTGACTCCACTGTTTCTGTACTTATGTTGTGATCTGATGTAAAAGCAAATGTATCAATATTAAGTCTTAGAAACTATTCACCCGTAGACACCGAAAGTACTTCTGTATTCTATTAGCAGTTGCGTTACCATTTTACAGTACAAAAATATTAGTGATACAAAAGTCCCTACTGGGTTTGTTTTACTATTACTACTATTTATTTTCGTAACCGTTGATTGTAAACATATGCTTTCAGTTAGAAACGCGTTTTAAATAAAGGGAAGATTCATGTTTTGAATTTTTAAATTTAAGGAAATCAGTTTTGTATAAAATAAGAAATGTAACTTTTTGCACTTTCCTGCAGTGTCTCGTTTTAAAAACTAAAACATGAAAAGTTTTGTTCTCTTTAAACTCATATGGTGTATAGTATTTATATGGCTGTTACAATTCGTTAGGGAAGAAAAATTAAGCAGAAAAGTAATTTCAGTGTGGCGGCGATTTTGAAAAAAACTCGTACAGATTTTGGGGGACCCGCTTACCGACTTTAAAATTCGCTCAATTTCGAGGGTGATCAGGTACAGCTAGCTCCCTTCAGGACCTGTGGCTTAATAGCTTACGAAATCGATCGATTTTTTCATTCGGAATTTACGCCAAACTGAAGTTATTTTTTGCTTAACTTTAAACCATGATATTATCGGAATTAATCACTCATTTGAAAATGAATACATCGCTCAGAAATTTGATTAAAGAATTTCGTAACGTTACATTTTTTTAAATTCAGATAAGGAAATAATGGTTTTAGTTTTCAGACATTTATCAACTTAATTAATCTGTTTACTGGAATATTTGAATAGGGTACCCTTGTTTCTGCTTTTTGGATGCTTCTAACCGTGTGAAAATGAACATCTGCGATAAGTTTGACATTCAGTTTACCGTTCTATTAGGTTTTGTAACTTCTATTTTTCATACTGAAATGTTGAATTATTTATGTGCTACACTGTAAACTATTTTTTCTTTGTTTTGCTTCGTTCACCATCTTGTCTTCAATAATTTATTTGTTTTTCCATACAGTTCGTAACCATTCGTCATTTTGTGGTCAATGAGTTTACTGATTAATTTTTTTTTTGGTGTACTGTTTATCTTTCATCACGTTGGTTGTTTAAGAATTAACTGAATTTCATATGCTTTTCGTCATTCAACACGCCTTCCTTTATGATTTAACTAATTAAAAGTTTACTTTTTGGTATATGTGTTATTTATCATCACAATGTCCTTCATAAAAATAATTGGTTAAGTTTTTTGGTATATTTTTTTAACCTTTCATCATTAATTAAGTAAAAGCTTTATTTATCCGTACGCGTCTTATCGTTCTTCACAGTCCAAGTTATTACTCATCCGCAGCAAAGTTTGTTTTCTCTTTGAAAGTTTTTATTAGGTCATTGGCATGTTTTTAGTAAGTCATCACATTGTTCATCATGAATTAACTGATTAAAATTTTTGTGAGGCTAGTATATTTTGCTTATTACAATAATGCTTGGCAGAATAAATTCTTACTTCCCCATACACATAACCTAGAGAGAGTAGATGAATCTGTAATAATTCATACCCATAAATTATTTATCAGTTTTTTGGGGGCGCTGTTAATTAACATATTAAAATTTATTTATTGCAACAGAATATGAATAAATATGTTTGCTCGTAGTTAAAATGTAAAAAATATGTTTTAATAACGAAATTTTAAAGTATTATCATCATATACATTAAATAAACATAAATACATTAAATTAGCCTTTGCATGAAATTAAATAATCATTTGCGACCGAAGAACCGAGTTTGAGGTCTCATTATGCATTGCTAGGAGAGTCGCGTGTATCTGTTATATATAATATATATGTAGACTTAAGTAATTTATCCTCACTTTTCTGCAAAATACTTTGTTTTGTAGATAATTTCGAATCTCGTGTTTCATTGTGCGGTTTATAGTCGGAATTTAGAAAACGATCCCATCAATTTGCATATGATAATTCGATGAATACATTTAACCTGTGTATTACTAACTAAAACTAAATTCATAGTCATACATACTAATAAATATAATTTGGTCCATCCGACCCTGAGCGCTCAGAACCTGAAAACCGAAATAAACTTTCAACTGTGTACCGATTCCACCGTCTTAGGATCAGAAAGACGAGTGAACTTACCTTAATACAGTGAAATCTTCTATTGCGGTCTTACATCTCATAAAGTTAACTGAGCAGATTTAAATTGAGGCCAGAGGCTGTCTGCGATTGTAAGCGTTGGTGGCGATAAAATGTTGAACATGTGCTCCTTCTATGTCCCAAATATGAGAGTGAAAGAAAAATCTAGAAACTGGCCCTGAAAAATATTAACTGGGTTCCAGAATTTTACCAGTCTATTTCTGATGGAAGTGCCTTTGACAATTTTTGTCAATTCATTGTAAAATTTTGTATTCCTTCTTAATTTTGTTTAAATTTCCTTTTACTGTTTATTTTCTATTGTGTTTCATACTTAACTTCTGTAAGTCCCATGTGATACTATGTGGTACATGGAGAACGTGTTTTTTTCAATAAAAAAAGAAAGAAAGATTTCACAAAGTTATGATTGTAGTGTGAAATTAAATTTGACCTGAATATTTAACCAACCAAACAGTTACTTTACTTTGTGGGCTAGAAGTATTTCGCAATCCACCAATCAAGCGCAGATGAAATTAATTAAAATCAAATTTAATTTGTAGATCTGCTCCTGGTGGATAACGACTAAAGTAAAACTGTATATTTACCAAATGCACCAAGTCTAAATTCAAACGTAAACACCTGGTTGGCTACACAATCTTCTAAACTCGTGAAGTCCTTGCCGTGGCACAGCAATTAACTATAGCCGTTAACGAACACAACAGAAAATAGAGCTTAGTTAAGTCACGTCGGAAGTCACATCGGCGACATGACGAAAGCTCCAAGTGCTATCCATTTACAATATTGACTACTTTAAAACTGTGTCGCACTACGCCATCATTTTGTATTAATTTGTGGTTTGAGTGAATATTATAACACTAGCGGCAGTACCCGATGCCAGTTAAATAAGATGGAGAGTAATAATGTATCTAACAACAGAGAGAACGATACCGCTGTAATCCCTCTCTAATAACGATGCAAAAAATACGATTCATAGTCATACATTTTCAGTCTGATGCGATATGGAAATCAAATAAAAAATGTGGATAGAAAAATAAACCAATTCTCTCTCATTACATCAGCAACAATGGCACGCAGTTTTTAATGATTTTCGTCTTTTTAAACAAATGGTCGTAAAAGCTCAAATTCCATCCATATTTCATCTGTATTCAATTTCAGTCGATTAAATGCGGCAAAAAATTTATCATAATTGATCAGAAATCAATAACGCGAACAAACAACCAAGACATTGTTATATTACTTCATTATTTCTTTATTACATTACTTCTTTATATGTATAGATTTTGCAAAACTTACAAATTTTTTATTAACATACTCTGCGATCTGAAAGCGAGCAGTTGCAACACTTTTCGAAATAAAGCATTTTTATCTCCAACGCTCCAGACTGTTGCCACTCTGATAAATGAGTGCGAAAATCAGCTCTTTCAGAGTTTTTAATTAATATTTCGGCTGATTAAAGTCGTACGCAGATGGGAATGCACGAAATGACTTCCCACGAATTTTTGGAATCGGGAATGATGTATTTAATGTTTGGCAACGCTAGTTTTATTTCGTCGTAAAACTTACAAATTTTTTATTAACGAACTCTAGTGGCAACAACTTTCAAAATAAAGCAGATCTTTCATCTCCAGCTTGCGAGGCTGTTGCCACTCGAAAAAATGAGGGTGAAAATTATCGTTTTACCGAGTTTTTAATTAATATATATGATTTTTTTTTTGGAAAAGTGGACGTTGACCTTTCCCAGGACCCAGAAAAGAGTTGTAGAAAGTTTGGCGACGATAGCTATAGTAGTGACTGTGTTATTCGAAGGCAAACCAACAGACTTTCTTCTTTATATATATTGATGAATAAAAAACGATAGAATTGTAATGTTAATCAAATTCTCTCATAATAAAATAAAACTGTTGGATATCATCAAGAGTTATGTTCTATCAGACAACTGCCTGAACAGCAACTTTAAAAAAAAAAGACCTTTCGGTATCGCAGTAGGCTGCCGTAGCCGTTTGGGCGGCACTAAAATTATTTGTAAACCAACATGATGATCTTAGAAAGGTTCTTTGGTAATTAAATAGTTTAGTTTCTTCTAGTAAATACACTTTAAAATTCAAATTTTGCTGTTAAAATTTCTTTTAAAGTAAATATAAAAAATAACGAGGGATTTATTTTTTACTATTTCCATTAGTAAAATCTTTAATTATGTGACAGTAAACAAAATATTATTTCTGTTAAGTTAATAAATAATCGGCTAACTGGAGTCTAGACTAGACATAAAAATAAATCGATTTGTGTATTATTAGTTCTTTTTTCAGAAAAAAACACATATCCTCGTATTTATGACGCACAATTCTTTCTGAGTAAAGCAGGGCGTCGTCTTGACGTAAATATTCGCCAGGGCGTAGGTACCATCATCTCGAATTAGCTGCACTGACAGTGCGGTCCAATCATGTTATGCCGAGTATGTGTTATGGGAAATGGGCTTGCCTTTCTTTACCACCTAATCAGTGAGGGTTTTGTAGATCCAGTGATAATTTGTAAAAGAAAATATTCTATGGGGTTTTCTCGCAGTTTCTTTTCAGAAAAAAGAAATAATTTTATATGGAGGCGTATGAAAATCTTTTGCAGTAAGGTATGTACATTTTGCGTGATGAAAAATGCAGTAGTGTTGCATTGAGAAGAAAAAAAAGGTAATCAGGTCTTTTAAGAGGAGGCTATTTCTGGCATAATAAGCCGTAAAAATGGCTAGACTTCCTGTTAATAGTTAATGCGACAAATTAAGAAAGATGCCTGTTGGTCTGAAACATCAAAATTAAGCACACAAGTCTGGAAATCTTTCTGTTGCCTCCTAAAAGAGAATTTTACATTTTTAAAACAAAGCAAAATGATTTTTTAGTAAAATCTTTCCATGAAATTTGGAAACGTTCTACTTAAATTTTGAAACTGAACTTCAAATTGAAGTGCACCTTTTTGTGCATTTAGAAACAAGTTGTGAAGCGGGTGTAATTTGCTTTACTTGCAAATATTCACGGCATTCTATTCATCTAAACTTAAATTTATTTCAATGATCTCTGATGATTTGTTAAGTACATTAAATATATGCGATGTTAATAAACAGAGTTACTAGCTTATTCAGAATTTTAACCATAATTTCTAAAGCTTCAGGTGGTTTCATTTTTAATGCTCTGCGCAGTCTTTTTATATGTAACGTATTACGATTTCCAAAATTAAGAAAGGCTCACTAGCGGCCGACCGTTAAAGTCGCTGAGCACTGGTAGATCGGTCCGAGGGTCGAATCTCGATGAACAAGCTGGCTGCATGGGTTGTCGTGGTTTTCCCCGTGTGTAATGCGTATACGAGCTAATTTCCCAGAGAAAGTCTTCCACGAAAGTACGCTTAGGCAGATAGCCCTCATGTGCTTTGCCGTAATCGAATAAAGTAATACAGATTTATGAATTGTGTTTTATTCCGATGTTGATTTTGAAAGAACTTAATGTAACCTAAGATAGATTAATTCTCAGATGCATAAGAGTAACAATAAATTGTGTCATAACTCAATCTTTGATTGCTTTGAGTACAAAAAAGTGCTTGATCTGCGATCTTCTTTATCTGCGATTTTGGTAGGTTTATAGATTCTTAGATACACACTAGTGCAAGAAAGCTTAAAAGTTCGCTCTAGGTCAAAAACGAAACGCTCTAAATATTTGTACGGTTACAATGGTGGAGTGTTCCAAGATTCGTAGTGGAATATAGCGGATATATCGGATTGGGCGACACATTTTCTTCCTGCAGGCCCATTTTTTTTTAAAAACGACGGTGATATAACCTTAAAGTATGTATATTGCGTATATTATCTTCTTATTTCAAGTCCATTCAATCACTTTACGTTTAACCGTTTAACACGAATATTGCTGTATTACGCTTTCAGGTATTTAACAGTTTTTAATAACTGTAAACTAGGTGTTATAACTGCGTTAAGTTTGCAATAATTGTTCAAACCGTAGCTGTGCCAAAAGTAATGCAACTGCTGATTTTTTTTTTAAATAATTCACGTATGTCATCCAGATCAATCAGATTATTGGAATAACTGAAAGAAATTATCACGAGTCCCTGTCTACTCTATTGTGGTGTAAGGAATCTGCATGTTCCTCTCTGCATTTCGAAGGTCTGTGGTTCGAATCCTGGAGAGCGCAGAGCTGATTTTTCATGTTTTGTGCTCCGGAAAACCTAATGTCTGTATCACTGTTCCTCTGTTCAAGCATTCAATAATTATTTTCTTCGTTGCAAATACATATAAAATGTAAACAACCTACTGTCATAGAATTTCTGATTGAAGAAATTGAGATTACAGAATGGTAGCAAATACGATTCGGCTGTCAAAAACAGTATGCACAGATTAATGAAGAAACGTAAAAGAGGAAAACCAGCTCTGTAAATATACCACGCAGCATGAATTTTTCTGCAGAGGATTCGAGTTGTTTTCAGGGATTGTATATCGATTGTTACGGAGACATGTAATATTATCTGACAGGAGTTTGAATAATTTGTGTGTAATAAAAATATAAAGCCAACCTTTACATTTCTTTAATAGCCATTCTCTATTTAATTAAGTAAGCGGAAGATTTTTCATTCACAGAAAAAGGTTTTCTTAAAATCAAATATTATAAAATCCGAAAGAAGCTCTAAATTTATATCACTACCTTTCTGTATAAAAGTTAAATGCTGTGTATTGACAATAATGATAAAGATGATAACAAGAATAAATTTTCGAATAAATTCTGTTTTGGTGTAATATCTAGAGGAAGTTGTGCAAATCTGATACTTTTTAGTGTGAGGGGGGGCAAGAATAGGTCGCTGGCTAAAGGCACAGCGACACAAAAACTAGGAAGAATGTTTCGAGAAGATGGTGGTTGGTTTTTAAATTCCCAACTAAGAAAAGCCAGCTTTATAAGTTAGCATGTACAGTTTTAAAACAGGAAACTTTATTTTACAGAATAAAACAAATTTTCTTTACTAAAAATATATATTATTGTTTACTATAAAAATACTAGTATAAAAACTATTACTTTGTTACTAAAAAATATTATTTAAATTTAAATAATTTAATTACGATTAGTAATGCAACAAACAAAAATACTGTCTAGTATTGAACCAGTGAACTAACTATCTGCTTTAGATCAACAGTAATTTATTTAGTGATTATTAACATGTTGAAATAACAACATCAAATAATAAATAACATAAATTTCTTGTTGAAATAACAAGAAATTTATGTTATTTATTATTTGATGTTTCGCAGTTTACCTATAATTAAATCAGTTAAGGGAAACCTCTTAACGGTGCATAACAAACTTATAACCAGTTATAACTTTTGTATTATCTATTAACTTTAATACAGAATAGAAAACCAGTAATGGAAAGAGAAAACAGGGTTTTGACAGCTTCAGCTGACGACTGGTGATTATTCCTTTCTTCTATTATCTCGGTTATAGCGAGAAAATGGAAGAAAGGATAAATAGACAGTTATTATTATTTTTGGTCCACCAATCATGATTATTTTTGGTATCGAATAATAGGCGGTAGTTAAGCTGTTCATGTGTACGAAAATGCGCGTACGCGTAAATTTGATTGACAGCGACGGTAAAACAAATAGTAAATTATTAAGTAAATCATGTGTTAATACAATCATGTCCTATTAATATTTTTATTCGATTAGATTATGAAGTGGGAAACTTAAATAAAAAAAATCTGATCTGTACACCACGACTTCCTTGTACGGAATATTAAATTATACGCATTGTGCATGTCATTTAAACTTGTTGGACTGAATTAAATCTACTTTGTCGATAGCGCATAAACCACAGTAGAATAAATGTACTTTTTAAAATTCACTATATTTGTTTACCATAGCGACACTGGCGCTAGGTTCACGTAACAGCGTTACATCTCATTCATTTTATAACTCAGAATGCCCAAACATTATGTATATCATCTGGAGAATTACCTAATAGTTGTCACGTGTTCTATTCAAACACTATGACAAATTTAAAACGATGTATAAAAGAATTTGTTTAAAAAAAAAAAAGAAAGAAAGAAACAGTTTTTCACAGACGATTCAGTATTTCTCATTCAATTAATTAACTTCTCACATCGCGACAATTTAAAAATACATAAAAACTCAAAATATCGATATTAGAAATTAGAAAGTGAATCATAAAGACGTCCTCGAATAAATTCCAGAATGGGTTAAGCATAATTCAACTTGCAATAATAATAGGAGGCTTTATCTTTGTTGTTGCGAAGCTTAGTTTCTCTAGATTGGCAACAAATCCACTATTCTGCTTAGTTTCAAATATAAGCAAATATGGTTGCTTTCGTAAACATAATTAGGCTTAGCCGCACTTAAATAACTTTTCAATTGTTGATAATTCTACAAATATTGCACGCAGATTTACCAAAGACATAAAAAGCTTGACCGGAAGATAAGAAAGCCAATCAAAATTGAAGACGATGCAATTCGCTGCAGAGGTAGATGGAAGTATGCAAATATGTTAGGTAACAGCCAATCGCGCTTTCATGTCAAAAAATATGCAAAACAAAGCAGGTTTATAGAGAAGCCAGCTTTATTAAAGCTTACAGATGTCGATTGTAAGTGCTGGTAGAAGGTGTTTAAAACTTTCGTACAATTTCTTTTCAAAACATACGTGTTTCTATGACTTCTGGAAGATTCTGAAGGCGCTGGCGTGCTGTGGGGCGCATTGAAGCAGGACAGTCGATCACAGATGTCGCTCTTTTCTTCAGCGCTCATCATTCTGTAATTTCACGTTTATGGAAACAATTTCAAGCCACACAAACAGTTGTCCGAAGGCCCGTAGCCGGTCGCCCAAGGGTTACAACCCCTGCGGAAGGTCGATACATTGCTATTGTAGCCAAGCAGAATCGCAGAGCGACCTCCACACGTGTGACATCTATGGTTACAGCGTCCATTGGTAATGCGACATCTGCAGCTACTGTACGCCGAAGATTACATATGATTGGACTGTACGCCCTGGTACCTCGAGTTTGTGTTACTCTATCCGTCCAATCAAGAGGGGCACGATTGCCGGGAATTTGGAATGTGTCTGACTAGGGCAATGTCATGTTTATTGATGAGTCAAGATTTTCTCTGGAGCCAGATGACAAGCGTATAAGGATGTGGCGTGAACAACGAACACGCAATCAGTCCCAAAACATCACCGAACATCACACATTCCAAGGCGGAAGCATTATGGTGTGGATAGGGATTTCATTAGGAAAACGCACCGACCTGCACATCTTTAAACGGGGTTCTTTGAGGGCTGTCCGGTATCGAGATGAAGTCCTAGAAACCCTACTTTTGTTTTAATGGACAATAATTCACGTCCCCATAGAGCTGACGTCGTCGACGACTACCTGGAGAGTGAAGGGATTGCGCGTATGGCGTGCCCAGCATATTCGCCCGACCTTAATCCCATTGAAAATCTTTGGGATGCCCTCGGGCGTGCTATATCTACACGTTTCCCACCTTCAGCCACTCTTATTGAGCTGGAAACTGCTCTACAAGAAGAATGGTGATTGCTTAATTCTGCGGTGGTTGACCACCTAATTGAAAGCATGGTCACAAGGTGTAAACTTTGTATACAGATGAGGGGGGGATCACATACCCTATTAATGTCCTTTTTTTCATTTTATGCTGTTTA
Source organism: Stegodyphus mimosarum (assembly GCA_000611955.2). Classification (NCBI taxonomy): domain Eukaryota; kingdom Metazoa; phylum Arthropoda; class Arachnida; order Araneae; family Eresidae; genus Stegodyphus; species Stegodyphus mimosarum. The sequence continues at coordinate 517,768 of KK116532.1, read as the reverse complement.
TTTTCACTTTATACATAATTCTGTTTAAGTATTTCATTATCTGATAACTTGCAAAAATTTAATATTGTTTTCATTTCTGTTAATTATTGA
>KK116532.1:443522-508461 GCA_000611955.2 Stegodyphus mimosarum | reverse complement strand
TTTTGCGCTCTTAATGCATTGGGGAGGGCTGCATTAAAGCGAATCCCGAAAGTAAAACGGGTTGAATTCCATTTTTAAAATTACCATATGAATATTTTAAATGAAAAAAAAATACAGTAAGGTTAAAAACAGTATTTAATAGTGAAATACTTACTTCAAACGTTTTTAAGAAATCAAATTTTAATTTTTTAATTACTGTGAATATGTACATATGTATCATACATAAAAATTATATTTTTTATAAAGGAAGCATTTTAAGTTGATTTTTTATGGCGTATTTGCCTTTGAGTCAGCATTTCTTCTTAACAAGGAATAGAATCAGACTCCTCATTTTGCCATTGAACTGTGATTGAAATTTGGATCATGCTTCCAGAAACTCATTCATTATTTTCATAAGATTGGCAATGCTGTTCTTTAAGAAGTCTGTGTATGAATCTTTCGTTTTTTCTTCAATATAAGCATTTTCAATGCATAAATTGCCATTTGCTTTATTTATTATTAGTTCTTCATTTAAAACAGTTTCTCCGTGAGAATCTGCCAAATTCTTTACGTCCATATCAGCTTCGTTTATTCCTGTTTCAAGATCCAAAAACATTAATTGTAGTAATGATTTCATTCCACTGCATAGTTGCTTCAATATTTTCGCAATTTGCTGGCCAAACGACTTTGAAAACAGTATTCATACAGTCTGAAGTCACTTCGTTCCAGGCATGCTTTATATTTCGAAAGCATCTATGATACTGTGATTTTTCCAAAATGGCACTGCGTTTACTTCATAAGAATCAGTTTTGTCAATTAAATATTGAAACGTTTGCCGCAGATAGTATGCTTTAAAGTTGGTGATTATACTCTGAATTCTATAAGCGACGTTGTATTTGGCAGCAGGGAAGGCAGCTTTCACTGGAATACAAGCACAGAATTAATTAAAGTTTTTTGGATGGCCAGGAGCGTTGTATATTAGAAAAAGGGCTTTTGATTCAGTGTTGTTATCATTACAATAACGCTACCGATGACAAATTTGTTTGTAAACCAATCTGCAAAACTTCTTAGTAACCAAGCCTTTCTTTTCGATCGCAAAGTCATGGGAAGCTCTTCAATGGCCGGAGTGTTTCAGAAAGATACATAAGCAAAGGTTTTAATTTAAAATACCTTTTTCATTGTCTCCTAAAAGCCAGACGGTTCTGTCTTTTGGTGCTTTTAAATCCAGGATCTTGTTTTCGTCTCGTGTACGAGATGTACAGGATGGCATCTTCCAAACTAAATCAGTTTCATTCATGTTGAAAACATTTTGTGGTGAGAAGTTTCCATCAGTAATAATTTTCTTTTAAACTTTTACGGAAATTCTTCCACAGCGTTATTGTCAGCACCAGCTGTTGCGCAGTAATCTTTAAGCTATTAATGTTACATTTTTTTGAATCGATCAAACCATCCTCTACTAGTCACAAAAGATTCGCTTGCGTTACCCGTTTCTTCTGGTATAAAATTAAAAATGCCTTTTACTTTTGACGTAACTTATGGGCTGGACTTAAGGGAATCGCACGTTTCGTAGCAGATTCGAATGCTGAGCCTTTTCATCTACGTTAGCAAAAAATTTAATATTCTCTTAATTTCGCAAAATTTTTTCGTATAGTTTAAGAATTTGTAAGTCATCTTGTCGCTGTTCGTATCAATTCCAGTTTTACTTCGAATAAATCACTTTATTCTTATTAGAAGAAACCATCTCAGTTAACATAACGAAATAAGAAATTTTTAAGCTTTTTTTTTTTTGGTTACGCCCAAAGAGACTTTTTTTCATTTTCACACACATACACGTTTCAAAAGTATTTGGGGTAGAAAATATTTAAAAACAGCATATCTTTAGAATTTCCGATAGACAGTCTTGCGCGGTGGAGATAAAAGTGTTTTTTCCGTACAGTGCTGTCAATGTTAGCTTTGAAATAGTTGAGTTTTTAATCAAAAATTCTTTTAAAGTTTCACAAAATAGGACGATATTAAAAGAAATTATAAATTCAGAATTCTGGCTTCCAGGTGCCCATATTCGGGTGGAGGACTGCGCTATTCAAAATGTGATGGCTCTAGTACCCGTGCGTTGTCTGTCCACAGTGCGGGAAACATACATATGTTCATGCAAATTTTTCATTATTTAATTCTTTAACCGTCCGAGCGTTAAGGTTTTAGCCCTGAAATTTTTAAAGCTGCTTAAAATGTCTATTTTCTTGATTATAATTAAAATACGACTCTCTTACTTTGTACCTTAATTTCTTTTCTTCCAATATTGTATAATGAATAAGAAAGTCACCCTTTTATGCACAGAAGTTTCCGTTCATAACGTTGAGAGGCTTTAAATGTAATTACAGGGCGATAATATTGAGTGGCAACAATTTGAAAAGTGAATCAACATTTTTAGCATCATAACACTATATCATATCAGATTCGACGCAAAATGCCATTCCGAGACTAAATAACCCTTGTGGGCTATCGCCGCTTTGGCTTTTTTTAAGGAGTTAACCGTTTAAAAGTCTGAAAATTTCCGATTATAATTTTTTTCACTTATTTTCTCATTTATATTTCTGAGAGCTTAGGGAAAGGGGGGCTGGCTAGCTTAAAAAACATTAAAAATGGAATAATATATTCGTAAAATATTTATTGAGTAATTAATTACATGCATGAAACCCATTCAAATAATTTTCACATTATATTGAATAAATTTAAAACTAAGTCATAAATTAAAAATAAAATATTGACCAATTCTTATGATGCATCACAGAGAATTGTCGCATGAAATAAATTCCATGTATGTTAGAAAATGTTTGTGCAGCGATTCTTAAATTGTAGTTCACGGGCAGTGGGTTCGAGAGGTAAAAGTTAGAGGGTTCTGCGAACAAGGAATTCTGAAAAATGCAGATAATGTGAAGAGGTCCTTAAGCTCATTAAATGAGAACTTTTGATTTAGAGCATACTTTAGCACTGCCCGCAGTAAATAAACTGAATCGTTATTGGAATTAAAAAAATCTGGGAAGACTTAGAACTTTTTAAAAGACACTGTGTATATCAAATGCTAATCTGTGAGAAATTTCGAAAACAGTTCCTCCCCCTTGGAGTGGCGCGAACTTTTTATTTCTGGGACTGGAGTGGAAACGCTTCTTGACCTCACACGACGAGTGAAAAAAAAAAAGGAGACAAAAAAAAGTGTTGAGACAAACGGGTACTGCGTTTTCAAGTTCTGGACATTAAAAGTCATTCTCGCTTCTTTAGTTTATATTTTTTATAATCGAGTAGGTGCGAGATGATTAATGCAGATGGCAGAAGGAACGGAAGTTGCGTTGGAAAAAAGTGAATTTAAAAAAGTTGTCTGTCGAGATTAGACGTAGAGTTGGATTTCCGAATATGGTTAGAGTTGGTATTTAATTGGAGAGGGTTAATGCGTTATTTCTTTTGATATAATGATGATTGTTTGAATCGTGCAGCAACGCATCTGTACGTTATTTTCAAACGTAAAGGCAGGGGAACTTTGAAGCGCATTTTTAAGCTGTGGATTTTCTTAAGAACCATTGCACTAATGAACATATAATTAATTTTCAATTAATAGTCGCATGCTAAACCTGCATAACTAAGGAGTTCCTTTATTTATAAATGATCGGCATCAAAAATCAACAAAATATGGGTTTCAACAATTAGTGTTCTGTTGCCACTGATATGTAACAAACTGTTAATTAAGGTAGAAAAACATGCCGAATAAGTATTAATTTAGAAATCAAATAACAAAAATCAGCGTTATATTTGCAAATTTTCACAGAACTAGTTTCGATGGTTTTACCGAACCATCACCTTCAGCTGCCAAAGCGCAAATAAACGAGATAAGATATAGTGATTAGATAAGAATGAATTAGATTTCCTAGAGGTCTTTCACATTAAAAAAATCATTCTTTTCTAGTTAACGACCTTAATTCCAATCCATCTTTGTCTTCACTTTTCAAGGAAATTATGTTTTAGTTCTCGTTTCATAATGGCCCCAGTAGCTTAACTCCTATCCAGCCATTCTTATCTTTCCTAATCACCATATCGTATCTCGTTCATTCGGGCTTTGGCAGCTGAGGATGATGGTTCGGTAAAACCATCGAAAGTACTCTTATGAAAATTTGTAAATATAACGCTGAATTTTGTTGTTTGATTTCTAAATTAATAACAAACTGTTGTAAACATAATTGTATTTTTTCAAAAAATAATTTTGTTTATGTAATAAATAGATTCTGCACGGTTTGACGTCAGTTGTTCTTATGCGTAAGTCTTTGCAACTGCTACATATAGGAAAAATCGTATGAACTGCATTAGATACATGTTCACAGTTTCAGAAGATGAAATTATGAAAACAAGCGTAAGGATTTATTTAATTATTTATTTTGTTGCACTATCAATTAAAATATTAGACAATTTTTTGTATGAACAGTATGTTGTTTAGGATGATTTATAAAGATTTTGTTGAATTTAAGCTTACGGCTTTGTGTGTGAACAGATAGATGTTGTACCGCTGTAGATGAGTACAATATATGACAGTTCTTTTCATTGATTTTTATGAGCAATGTGATCTATACGGATGAATATATCTCTTTGTAGAGAGGAAGGTGTACTAGGCAACTTCAGTGGAGGCGACATATACCTCCTTCTTTTTAGCCAAGCTAGTTTGTCTTAGCCAGGTGTCGCTGATATGGCTTCAGTTGAATTTTAAATTGAAAATGTGACATGATTGAGTGCACCGTTCGCATAATTCTTCTGAATTTCATGTACAAGTCGAAATGTAACTTTTTAGTGCAAGATCCACAGTAGATGCTTTTCATGATTGTCAAGGTCAAAACAAATTCAGCTTGTATATGTTTTTCAGTTTGGATTGTGATTAAAAGGTGCAATACCTCAGCTATTCATCTGAGCAGCTGTTGTATTGCTAGCCAACTTCTTAATCACTTCTATTACACAATATGTCTTACCTTGTACTTTCTGCGAACTGAAAGAAAGCATAGCCAAATTTTTAACTCCAACAAGTTATTTTTGCATCCATATCCCTGCTTCAGAAACAAAAATCTTCAAGTGAGTCACTATATCGGAGGCATGTATGCAGTATTGTTCAACGCGCTGGAAACATATGTTCAAGTTGTTTTTGCCCAGCATCTGTGCTCAAGATAAAATAGTCCATTTTTTCGGACTTCCACTTGATCTTGTTAATTGCCAAGGTTTTCAGAACAGCTACGTCCTTCCTGCACTCAAATGCATTTGTTTGCGGTTGCCTTTCTTTTGCCAAGTTTTGTCAGGAAATCCCGAGAAGTGTGCAGTTTAAGCATTTAGACATTTGGGACGAAGCCATTCAAAAGGCTAACGGCAGGGAACGAAAGGTTTCGGATTTAAAGCCAGCCTTGGGTGCTCCGTAATTAAAGAAGCGTTTAAATGCTCATATTTCACGCGGAATATAATGTGAGGCTTCGTGGAAGGAGAGTGAAGGTCGTGTAGATAATGACTTAAGTGTGGTAACAAGTTAGCTGTTGACGGTTAAAAAGATTTTGAACTTTATGAGAATAATATTGTGCATGTCGGAGGGAAAAAAGTGGACACTTCTTAATGAAGGATGTCTTTTTAAGTGAGTATGAAAGTAGTTCTAACTTTTTAACTCGATAAGTAAGCACTACATCGTTCATCGGTTACCAATTGTAAAATTTCATTCAGACCGATGATATAAAACGTAAGAAATAATGCTTAAATATTGGACATTTTAATTTAAATAACTTGATATTTAAAATGTTAAAATAATGAAGTTATCAAAATAGTTGAATTTCAGCAACTTAATCATTATTTTCATAGTTTTAACACGCTTGGTACTAAAAAATATAAATTAAGTAATGATCATATTGTGTGTCACTGCTTTGGAGAGAAATAGTATTGTTACGAAAAATTCGGCGGTTGCGCCTGTATGTAAGCTTTCCGGCATAGCACTAGGGTTGCCATAAAATAGTGTATGGTAGGGTTGCCAGATTGGCGACTTTATCGCCCATTTGGCGACCAAATTGGCGATATCCCATGGTCCAATCGGGAAGCTTCTAGAATAACTTCCTGTCGAGATATTTCTCGAAACGTGTCGAACTTAAAGAAAACCTATATAAACCCTTGCGTTTCTGAGAGCAGTTAGTTGCAGAGTTGCGAAGTTTGTTGCGAAATTGTGAAGTGTTGCGAGCAGTGTGATTAGTTGTGAGAATAGCTGCTACGCGAGAGTTTTGTGAACGGAAAGCAATCGAGATAGTGCTTTGCCGTGAAGCTATCTTTACAGTATAGCATGACAGTGTATTGGTGATTGTTCCACGGTGTTTATTAGAAGTTTAGTGTTGCCGTGAAGCTACCTGTACAGTTACAGCCTGAAGCTGTGTTGCTGATTGTTTCAGCGTATTTATTGTAGATTTTCGACGCTTTTAAAGGTGATTTTGGAACTGTGCTGTAAATAGTGATTCCTGTAAATAAATTGTGCTTTTTATTGTTCTGCATCGTGTTTTCATCGGATACTCTCAAATCCACGAACCCGTATAACGCAACAGTATGTTCTTCCTTATAATAGAAATATTTTAGGACCTCAAGCGACCGAGCGGTAAAGACGCTGAACTCTAGTCGTTTGACCTGAATTCGAATCCCGGCTTTGTCGATTTCATGGTTTTCCCCATGTATATACGAGTCACAAAAAGTCATCCACGAAGGCATCCCTCCCTCGAAAGTTTTGTCGTAATCAAATAAACCAAAACCAAACCAAGCAAAAAATATTTTAACAGTGCCAAATGAATATTTATTAGAAACAATATGAAAATGTAATGTAAAAATAAAACCTTCTGAAGATATATCAAGTAATATTTATAGTTTTTACCTGCTAGTACCTGTATAACTCGTAAATTATAGTCTTTCGACCTTGTTATAAACAAACCAGTCAAATATCAAGTATAAAAGAAGCCGCTTTTTAATATTGGTGCCAAGCTCTTTGGAATAAGCCGTTTTGCTTTCTGTTTGCCGAATGTTCGTCTGTCCGACGACTATATGTCACGAGATAGTTTGGTTCGAACACTATTTTGCCTTCTTCTTTACTACTGTTCTGCACATTGCATCAGAAATATACTGGTTATTTTCTCATAACCGGAAGTTGGTTACTATTATGAGGTCAATCCTGTAATCCTTATATCGAAATAGTCGATAACATTTATTTCTAAATGAGCATTTAGTATAGAATGTCGTATTGAACGTTCAGTTTAATTGACCTTTTTGTATACAGTGCCTTGTAAAACAAAGTATGAAGATTATTTTAGCTTTGATAGATTAAGTTTGTAGAGGCATCAGGTTATTTTGAAGCAGGAGACATAAAAAACGAGCAATGCCTTCGCCAGGACTTGAACCTCGGACCTCTCGAATACGCGCCGAGTGTGCTGACCATTATTACTCGGACCTCTCAAATACGCGTCGAGTGTGCACGAAGGTATGCTAAGAAGGCGGGAAAAGTACTTTCTAAGTTAGAAATGAACTAAATTAAAAAAGATGTTGTTTGTTAAATCTAATGAAAAGAAGCAGCATAAAGGTAAAGAAATATTGTAAGGAAAAATGTGTTAATTGTAGGTTCTAATGCAGATGAAAGCAAATACGAAAATATTATATAACAGTTAAGTAGAAAGTGAAGTCATACAGGTCCGCTATTATGTGTGATCCTGGACGCAGAGACACTTAATTTTAAAGTGAAAATTATTGATAAAAAAGATTTCTGAAATTTCTTCTTCTAGAGAGGCGGAAGAAACTTGTTCGAAAGAAGCAAATAAGGAATCCTTTTCTTCCTTTTGATCATTTAAATAAAATTTTATATAACGTAAACAAATTAAAACTGTTTGGTCCTTAATTTAGGGAGTAACAAGGTGTGTTTTAAGAGAAGATGTATTTTTTTTCCTTCCTCGCCAAACAAACAAGAAAAGAAAGTTCTAAAGCGAAGAAACATTTTCAAACATTTAAAAGAATGAGCAATTTAAATTTCTCTTGTTTTGAAGAACTGGTGCATAAAAATTCCTAATCTGTTGCAACAGAATTTCAGACGAAGCTAGAAATTTTGTACAGTAATTCAAGAAACAAACTGAAATTATATTATTATTATTAAACTGAAATTATAAGTAGTTTAATTTCATTAAATGCATTTTTTACAAGCATTTAGTATTTCGGAAGTTAGTAAATAAACTGTGGTACTGGTCTTCTGTAATACTGTGTGACTTCTGCAGCAGTGCGGTACTTGTCATCCTGCCCGAAAAATTCTATTTATTACTATTAAGATACTTACGTTATTTCTTTCGACTGGCCAAGTAACGCGAATTAGCGCGCCAACTGTAGATGGCCGTGTCCTTTAGAATTCCACAGTAAAGATTGGCAATTGGCGAACGTTGCCGAAATTTCCCCCATCAGTCGGTGGGATAAAACGTAAGTACGATTATCAAATATACCGAAAAATTCTGTTCATTATTTTATTTGATACAATTTTGTTAGTTTAGCAGAAAAAGCAACAGCATACATAAGCATTTCAAAATTAATTTTTTTAGAGTCTTTTCTGATGGTCATAGTTCAGCAGTTGCTGCAAAAGATGCGTCAAACATCAACTGCAGCGTCGTTTTCCGTTGAAAATAGTCAGCACAATGAATATTTTGCAATAAAAAGCTATATTGACTCAGAGCAATTCCAAAAGAGACTCAGCAATTCCAGATCGTTAACTATTTGTTTTTTGTACGTGTGAAATCGGTAACTGTTTATTTCCCGCCAGTAGAGACTTGCCAAATCCGCAAGCCATAAAGATTTCTAATGTGACATAATGATATTTATAATGTTTTTTAATGTTTTAAAGTAAACAGGTTTTAAAACCATGGACCTCTAGAATACGCGTCGAGCGTGCTGACCACTACACCTCGAAGGCATGCGAAGAAGGCGGGAGAAATACCTTATAAGGTGACCATTTCACAGTGCACCAAAATCCTAAAAAACGTAAGGATGACTGGCTTAAAATGAATTGGGCCAAATGGTATTTGGTATGAATAAAATAATTAAATAATTAAAAATAGATGGTAATGCTTAACACAACTCATATATAAACTGAAAACTGTCTCGTATTATCTGTTATTTTATATTTTATAAAAGAACAGTATGCAACAGAAATTACAAAATAAATAAATAAAAGCAAACAGTATTTTTTTTTGTATGTTGACATCTAAGATAGTTATCTACATTAGATGCTGCTACGTATATTTTAAGAATAGGAATTTTAATTAATTAAAAACCATAATTAAATTGGTAATATTTGTACAAATTCCGTGCTCTTAAATGCTTTAAATTCGAGCGATAAAACAGGTACTGAATTATCGGATAAAACCTATTGTAAATTTATATTGATATTTTTTTTCAGTTTGGTTTGTGAAAATGGAGAACTTAAAGAATCGAAATTTAAATGAGGAAACTTTTAGGGATATAAGAATGCCTAACGATTTTTGTCTTTAGATTTCATTCTAATTACGAGTAGTAGTACATCGTTGTGTAAAAAGTTTTAAAATTAATTCCAAATGTTTTTGAATGAGTTCTAAGTAAGATTTGAATTAGTCACTTTTTAAAGGAATAAAAAATTTTATGTTTGAAGCGGCTTCAAATATCAGAGGACTCTGCCGCAATTTGCGGGGACTGATATGTTAATTTTTAAAAATGAATGTCGTAAGAAATACTAAAAATAGAAAAGGCACGATAAATGTCAGAAACATGAGATTTTTCTCATCGGTCTGCATATCGAACACATTCCGTGCAAGTTGAAGGTCATTTTTAAATCATCACTACAATTAAGATAAATCTGCATTTCAATCCTAAAAGGAAATGGCGTAAACAACTTCATATGTTGAAATAGCAACGTTAAGAGGTGTCGAAGATCATCATACAAGTTGATGATTCATAGTAATGTGAAGTGCGTCCAAAAATACTTCGAGATTCTCGTTAGAATGCTCTGAAAATAAAAGTCACTATCTATTAGGCAATCCAGTACGCCTACATACTGATGCATTTTACTGGTAATATGAAAATAAATGGTGTGATCGTGTCCAGAGAGCTCACAAATGAAATGCAGTTTTTCCTCGCGCTCTTCTGATCACTTTTGCTTAGGAAGAATGACCAATTTTAAAAACCGGAAATGCATTATGTGTTTCTCGGAAAATGAAGAATGCAACAAAGTGATATGTTTCTCTAGCTAAATAAAATGTTTTCTGTATAAAATGTAATGTTGCAGTTCCTGGAACACATAACATTCCAACTGAAGGTTAATTAAGGCCATGTAAAAACTTTGCCTATTGGAAAAGGTTTTGTACTTTACACTTTTATTACAGTAGTGGTTACTCTGGCTTTATTTTGCAGTGAAATTACTGTATGCCTTTACTGTTAATATGAATTAAACAAATCTTTTATTCATAAGTCTCCTTTTTTCAGGTGTAGTCTCAAATAAGTGTATAGAAATAAAAGGTATTTCCATTAAAAACACCTGATATAATATGAACCCTCCCCCGCAAAAAAAGTGTTACGTACTACTATTAATAAAATATTTTTACATACTTAAAAGAGCAAATGTTCCAATTTAAGAACGAAGACTAATGTCTAGCATATATTCTCGACCGACTTCCATTGCAGCCTCCGTTTTCTCTCGATATAAATCGTAATCTCTTTCACACGTGATCTGCCTCTCGAGGGGGCTAATGACGCTCAGTATTTCCTCTGTAAGTTCTTGAACTGTTCGGAGTTTGTTTGTGTAAACCTAAACCTGTGATTTCCGGAACCTTGGAAGAAAATAACTGCAAGAATAAGGTCCTATGTCTGGTCAGTTTTGGTCAGCGTTGCGAGCGAATATTCGGCCCGAGAATATCTCGTGGAGCGAAGCAATCATCTCATGGGAAGACAAGCGGGTTGTAGAAACAATATACATATGCCGCGCAACAGGGGTAGTGGTTAGCGATGCTAACTGCCGTTCCGAAGGGACCGGATTCAAATCCAGGAGATAACATGGATGTTAGTAAATGTGTAGTGCGCATGAGGCATGGAGCCCTTCTAAATATGCGGTGAGACGAAAGTTCTCTTGAGAGGTTGGTGATAAGAGAAGAGGAGTGGGAGACCCTCGGACCCATCCCCCTTCCGAGGTGCTTTCCATCAAAATTGGGAGCAGAACTGACCAGAGTCTTACCTGTTATCTGTATGGTGCTTATGGCTCTTCCCAGTGATAATCGCAGTCTTGCTCTCCTTGCCACGATGAATTTCGTCGGTTTGTTCTGATGTTACTGTCAGACAAGTGATATAAGTCACAACAACAACAACATAATATGCGCGTAGCCCTGTGCGTGCAGTTCCTTGCGCATGTGGCCACAAAAAACAGTAATCATATTGCGGTACCGTTTCCCATTAATTGAAACGTCACTTCTGAAATAATTACGGCCTTATCACTCCATCAACCCAAATTTCATACCACACAGTAACTTTGGATACAGTAGTATGTCTTAGGTATTTATAAGATATTTATGTCACCCAGATGCGAAAGTGTTGTTTATTGACGCCACCATTCTGATATAAAAATGTGCTTCGTCGCTAAGTATTACATTTCTTGCAAAATCTTCATCTACCCGTTGCATCACCAAAACCCATTCGGTAAAATATGTCCTTTGAAAATGATCATTTGGTTTCAGTTGATTTAGCTGAATTTTATGCCCTTTTATGTGCAGATCTTCCGTAATAATGCGATTTAGGAAACCTTTCGAGGTGATCTCTTGTTTTGAACGACACCGAATAATACATTTTTTGAATTTCATAATAACACTGTCATGCACAATATCGATGCTTTCAACAGATCGTCTAGATCGAGAACATGCTGATATAATATTTGCTGTGGAATCCGTATCCTCAGATTTGTGTATCAATCTGCGAAATGTTGTTTCATTAGATACATTCAAATACTGTATGAAGTTTCTTAGTAATTTGTGTATAACACTCGCCATTCTTGTACTGAATTTTCACAATCAAAATTCGTAGTTTCTTTGCGTAACGCTTATATGTCGACTAAACTGCAACGAAACTACGAAATGATCTGACAGTGACGAATTGACAGTGTTGCCAGATTAAATTAAATTCAACATTCTGAAATCGGAACGTTTACCTGTTGTAAGCAGTATGTGTAAATATTTTCTATTTTCATCTAACACTACAGTATTTTGCGCAAATTGAATCCGACGCTTTTGTTGCGATCAATTGAAAACTTCAGAATTATTCTGGTATTAAATCAACTAAGATTAGTATAAATTCTAGTCATGTATTTTCAGATACGAAGTTTCTCTCTTATCTTTACATACTAAATTCATTGAAATATTTAAGAAGGACTTACTGAAGTAAGTTTCTGTATTATTTGTATGATTCAAGAAAAATTTGACAGCAAATTAAAGGACAAGTTACAAACAAAATTTGCTTGTTTTACCTAATGGTGGTTTCGTTTGAATAAAACAGAAGTAGCAATAAAATTTGTATTTGGCCTCTTGAAAATAATTCTTCCTTAAATTTTGCTTGCATAGGTGTAGATATGTAACTAATAAAAGCATAATAGAAGTGCTTTTACAGAAGCCAGTTTGAAGAAGTGTGATTGTGAAGGGTCCAGTTGGTGTCCGCCAATAACATCGCGGCAAAAACATCGCGGACGAACACGTCGAGGAGAAAACAACGCAAGGCGAAAACTTCGTGGTAAAAAACACCGTGGAAGAAAGTAAAGCAAAGAGAAAACATCGCAGTTCTAAAACATTGTAGTACAAAACATCGCCGTCGAAAATATCATGGTAAAAAATAAAGTGCCTACAAATCATCGCATGAGGATAACATCGTAGACATGGGGTTTGCAGGCTTTAATAATTGTAAAATTTAATAATTCTGAAAACTCGCATAATGATTTTTGAGCGCAAGATGGAAAGAATGATAATTTTTACTTTCATATTTTTTTATTAACTAATAAATATTTTCTGAAAATATGAAATGGAAACTTATGCATAGTAAATTGACACAACTTATAGCATTTAATTTTAAACTCTCATACTTAACTAACAAAATAATTATTTTTTTATAAAGTTTTACTGGTAATTTTTCATGAGAAGTATAATCTAAAAAAGAATAGAAAAAGAAAGATAAGTAACTGTTTGAACTTATCTATAAAAAATTGCTAAGTTAATCATGATATTATTTTCTTCACTTTTGTTAATCTGATATTATTGAAAATTATTTCTTGTTTTGTTTAAATTTCTTGTTTTTTAAAAATATATTAGTTAATAAAAAATATGAAAGTAAAAATTATCCTTTTTTCCACCTTGCTCTCATTAATCATTATGCGAATATCCATTAACAATTATTAAAGCCTGAAAACGCAGGTAATTTGTAGGTACTTTATTTTTTACCACGATATTTTCGTCGACGATGTTTTTAAACTGCGAAGTTTTTGAACCGCTTTATTTTCGACGACGATATTTTGTACCACTATGTTTTAGAATTGCGATGTTTTCTCTTTGCTTTGTTTTTTCCCACGACGTTTTCGACCGCGATGTTTTTGCCGCTATGTTTTCGGCTGTAACCGTCCAGTTTGATAAGCTTTATAGATTAGCCCTTTATGAAAAAAACTTTCGCCATGTCCAACAGAAGGAATGCAGTCGAGCATTTATGATACAGATCGGAACCAACAAATTCAACAAGTCTTATCAGTTATTTTGCATTAGGTTGTTTTGAATTATGTAGTTCACACTTCAGTCCATATTGTTCATCTGGCGAAAGACGCAGGTAAGGCTGCATGCGTTGAAGAATAAGCCTTTTGGATGTGAGAATCTCCGAAAGAATAAGAATGAAATTTCTGCCTTGCTTGAGGTCTTTAGAAAGTTTGGAAATTAGGATATCTTAGCTTGAGAGATTTTATAAACGTGCATATATGAGTAGCCGAGAGAAAAAAATCTATCGCAACCTTTCTTGATCCTTCTGTATACCGTTTTGGATATAAAACTTGGAGCAATTGTTTGAATTGAGTATGTGTATTCAAAGATATCAAAAGAATAACAGTAACACTTTCAAGTGCATGTACTTAGGCATTAAATTATATGGTTTTTAATAAGCATTAAGTTATGTCTTTCATTCGTTAAGTAATTAATATCGTTGATTCCAATTTATCAGCTTGGCTTCAGATAGCTTTTTTAAGGAAGTTTGGCTAGGTTTGTTTGATTATGGCGAAGCATTCTAGGGCTGTCTGAAAGCAGTCCAAGAAGGCATTCCACTCTTTAGGCAGACAGCTTAAGGGGTGGAATGCCTTTGTGGAAGGCTTTCTAAGATAAGCTGACTCGTATCCACTTTACATATAGGGAAAGCCACGAAAACATCCGTACAGCAAGCCCGTTCATCGAGAATCAAATTTACGTTGAACTGTCATTATTCAGCGACTTTACCACTCGGCTGCTGTTGGGCCTCTTTTTGGAGAAGAAATTTCCCAGGTGGGCAGCTTGGGGAAGAAAATCTCTGTTTATTTTGAGATAAAAACCCAGTTATCCAAATTTCATGTATCCCATAATCTACGAGTAATTTTCAAGATAATTTCTCGTCTGTAGGTCAAGTAAAATCGTCTATTTATTTGCGTGCTTTTGATTTTTCTTTGATTTAATAACATACGAATGCAAGTCATTCATTATAGATATGTAGTGAACCAAAGCTGTTGCATTAAATGAGTATTAAAACTACACAATTTCACTTTCGTGATAAAGTTAATATTTTTCTCACAATTTTCTGAAAATTGTTCATCCTCCCCCCCCCCGCTTATTAACCCGAAGGAGCGTTAGCTCAGGCGGCCTATTAATTTTGTTTTGGCAGTTTGCGTCGGTTCAGTATAAAAGGAGGCGAATCATTTTTGAAATTGTTGCTACCAAATATTATCTCCCTGTATTATATTTAAAGAAAATAAATAATGAAGAATCTGCATAAATCTGTATATGGTTCTCGCATTTTGATAAAACAACGATACGTTATTCAAAATTTGATAGCTCAAATTTTGAATAAGGTAAGTCTCCACCCAAATATAGGCATCTGAAGCCCAAAATTGAAATTTGTTTCATTATCTATTTCATATTTTGTAAAGCTTTGATGACTTTTTGATTAAGGAACTGAAAGATTTCAAAGCGAGCAATGGCAACACTGAACGAGGAAAAATAATTTTGATATCCAGCACGCGAGACTGTGTATCGGAAATTCTAAAGATATGCTCTTTTAAATATTTTGCGATGTTGCTGTTGGATTGAATTTTACGGTTTAAGTGCGAAGAACATGATATTTAATAAATAAAGAAACACACAAAACGTTAAAAAAATGCCCTTTTAGGCGTAATGTAAAATCTGAAAGTTTTCAGTTTTTTTTTTTTTTTTTTATATGGCAGTTGACAGTTATAAGTTGCTATAGAAACGAATTCCGTGTATTTTTGTTTATTTGTTACCTGTGAAGTTACTCTTTCCGCGATTTAAAAGATCATGCAGGGAAGCTCACGTAAAGCAGATTTTGGAGCAAAAGATTTTATCAGAGAATCTGTAAATGTTAGCTGAGTAAAAAAAGGTCGTGGAAACAGTATCATCTTGGCATTAGGTAAAATGTTAAACCTTTCCTGCTGTTAAAATACTGCAAAAAATTCATGCTGGCAGCTGAATAAAAAATTTTTATAAGAATTTTTTTTTCTGTTGTTATAGAAACTAAGCTCCAATCTTTGATTTCGATAAAACTTAAAAATTAAATGGCACATCTAAATAAAAAGTAATAATAATAATAATAGGGTAAAAGAGGAAAACTCAAAGCAAGTTTAGAAAGTGTGTTAAATGTACATTATTTTGCGTGGTACTAAATTGCGTTAAAATAAATTCATATGAAATTAGTGCAATTAATATTGAAGATGATGTATTTTTCTTAGAATTTTATTTGTTGCTTTTTCGGACCTAATGCAATAAATATAGGTAAAGAGAGCTTTTAGAGATTGTGTTGAATTCTCCATTAGAAACATTACTGCATCTTTTAAAGATTATACTTAATCTTCGTTATGACCATTACTGTAACCGCCTTTTAAAAGTGGAGTTATTTTAGAAACAATAATTATTTTTAGCAGAGGAGAAAGCGTTCAAAGGTAAGATGTGTTTTCTTTATTTTTTAATCATTTTTAACCAAGCTGAATCATAAATTGTGCGCTTTGCGTCCAATAAAATGTGATTTTATGAAAAAAATGCTTTCTGCTGTTAACTTGTTATTCATATTAATTAGAAATTTAGAAAAACTAATAACTGAACAATAAGAAATAAATATTTCTTGCGTTAACTTACCATTATTAGAGATCATTTGAAATTACATTTTTTTACAATCTCAATAAAATAAGTTGTTTGATTTTATTGAATGTGTGAAGTAAACATCTTAAAGTTTTAATTCGAAAAGTGCATTAGAAATGAAGTAAAACATGTATTATTTGAGCATGGAAAATGATTATCAGTTGCTGAAAGGACGATAATGTAAAAATAGTTCCAAGCCGCATGAGTTATGTTATAAAACGTGTAAAATGTTTTCACGATCAAGTTTTTCTAAACTAAATAAAGATGTTATATTTTGTTGATACGGACACCTAATGATTGGCTTGGCCAGCGGTCTGCAAAGTTTTTAATTGACTTATCTAAATGATCTGACGATATGTTGATTTATTACTTTACTGATACAAATAATAATAATTAATGTTATAAGGTATTTCTCCTGCCTTCTTCGCATGCCTTCGTAGTGTTGTGGTCAGCACACTCGGTGCGTATTCGAGAGGTCCGTGGTTCGAATCCCGGCGAGGGCATTGCTTATTTTTCATCTGCTGCTTTCAAAAATACCTGATGTCTCTGCAGTGGCGCCCGAACAAACAAAAGGTGGTGTATGATGATTCTCCACCATCAGGATTTCGCGATTTGGTCCCCTAATCCCCAATCTCCCTTCAAAAGGGGAAGTATATAAGGTATTTCTCCCGCCTTCTTAGCATGCCTTTGTGGTGTAATGGTCAGCACACTGGGCGCGTATTCGAGAGGTCCCTGGTTCGAGTCCCGGCGAGGATATTGCTCATTTTTCACCACTTCTGCTTCCAGATAACCTGATGTGTCTACAGTGGCGCCCGAACTAAAAGGATGATGATTCTCCATAAAAGCATTGCTCATTTTTCATCTGTCCTGCTTTGAAGAAATACTCAGTGTCTCTACAATGTATTATATGCACATATAGTGAACATTTTTTTATCTTTCAGTTGATGTATTCGTAAAATGCCATCGACATTATGTAACACTGAGAGTGAGATCTGTATTTCATTTAGGATAAAATAATAAAGTATGTTTCATCCTTTGATTTCTTTAAATTTATACATTCAGTGTTATTGTGGATGGGAGAGAAAATACCTTATGCCATTAAAGTTCATTTATAGTTAATTAACCATTATATATAGAAAAACTCAACAATATAAACAGTCGTAAATCAGTTGAATCATGCGGGTATAATAGCTATTTTATTCAGAGGACTTAACTCTCGTCTGTCATCCGGGGCCTTGATAATATGTTAAGTTTTTTCAGGAGGAACGATTTTATCTTCTTTGTACAGTTTTTTGTATTGCTGTTTCATATAAAGCGGTGTTCTGAGTAAGCGGTGTAAAGAGGTACTTGACCTTGTAAAAATTTTATAAATTTTATTAACAGTTACGACATTATTTGAAGTTATCTGACATTTATGCTGTCCATTGGAATTAAATTCAGAAATGTATGAGAAACGCAATGCGCAAAGTAAGTTTCCGCAAAAGAATAATGTTTGCAAGAAAAATCTATGTTAACAAAGCATAAAAAAGAGAAAATATGGGTTCTTGAAGATAATTTTCTTATTATTGTGCTTACAGAAAAATGGAAATTAACTTTTAAAAGCCAATTAAAATTGGATTAACTTCAGGATATTTATTTTTAGTGAATAATTTCACATTTCAAAACTGACAAGTAATTAGGATCTTAGGTTCTTAACATTGTTTGTAAAAATTGTATCTATAATAATTTTAAGTAATTTGTTCGTATCTTAACAATGTTCACAACTGCAAACCAGCAAGTAATATAACTTTTAATTTGTAACTCCATAGTTAAAAATATCATCTGAGTTTTAAAATATATTTTTAATATTTGATATGACGTGATATTTAAAACTAGATGTGATACTGTTGAGGGAATTCGAACGAAAAAGAAAATATAACTGTTTGCAAGGCAGCTCAAAATGTTGTGTCTTGAAGCCTTACTTTCAGAATCATTCATGTTTGAATTATGATTTTATCTCCAATTCTTCCTCCCATTAACTTTTGAAATAGTATAATTTCTAATTATTTCTGCTTTTCGTTTTCTCATAATGTGTGTTTTCATTATTTAAAACAATTCAAAATTAAACGCTGTGCGCGTATTCGAGAAGTCCGAGGTTCGAGTCCCGGCAAGGGCATTGTTCATTTAGCATGTCTCCTGCTTCGAAATAACCAAATGTCTCTACAGTGGTGCCTTAACTAAAAAAGGTGGTGGATGATGATTTTCCACCACCAGGATTTGGCGATTGGTTCCCCTAATCCTCAGTCGCCCTTTAGAAGGGGAAGTATATAAGGTAATTAGTTCTCCAGCCTTCTTAGTATGCCTTCGTGGTATAATGGTCAGCAAGCTCGGCGCGTATTCGAGACGTCCTGGGTTCGAGTCCAGCCGAGAGCATTGCTCATTTTTCACATCTTTCCAGCATCAAAAATGCTAATGCCCCTACAGTGGAGCCCGAACTAAAAAAGTTGTGGATGACGATTCTCCATCACCAGGATTTGGCAATTGAGTCCCCTAATTTCCAGTCGCCCTTTAGAAGAGGAAGTATATAAGGTATTTCTCCCGTCTTCGTGATGTAATGGTCAGTATGATCAGCGCGCATTCGAGAGGTTCGAGTCCCGGCGAGGGCATTGCTCATTTTTGACATCTTTCCAACATAAAACACCTTATCGAGGAATTGTAGACTTTTCTTATATTTCATGGGTTATCTTGTAATCGTACTTTTGTTTTTCATGGATTTGTGATCTTATTATTATCCGTATATATGATCTCAGATTTTAAATTATTGGAAGATTGTATTTTAATGTTTTAATGATTCATGCTGTCCATTTTACCAATAACCGTGTGGCTGACGCATTATGTAAGCATTTGTGCCAAAAATACAACCAGTCAATCAATCTATCAGTCATTGTCCAAATAAATTTTCTTAATCCGAGGCAAAGCTGTCTTATTATACCTTGTGTGAAATTTTAATAATGAACTTACCATAAATCGATCACAGTCAAGTAACCTTTGCACATCATCATTTGTATGCGAATGAGACGCATACACAAAACGTAATAACTGCTGCGCATCATGATTTGTACGCGAATTAGAAGCACGCATGAGTCGCAAAAAGATACAAAATACTCTTCACATACGGATTAAAAGACCATGAATTCGATTCGCATTAAAAGTATGCACTGAATTTGATTCAGATTACAAGGAAGAAAGAATGTTGGTTTCATCCTCCTCATAAACGCTATGACTGAGATATCTCCTTAAAGCGTATTTTGTGCATGAATTAGCTAGCTTCTTCCACTAGCACGTAGAAGCGTCTAGTGATTCAGTTACGTGCAGCTGGATAAGATAAAAAAAAACTGAAGGCCTTAACCAACTCTCGCTGTAACTTAGTGTCTGTTTGTGAATTGCGATTGTTCTTTCACTCTAGTTCTTTACGTTCAGAGACTCAAGATTAGAGTTTAAGAGTGTATAGCGTATAATTATAAGCTAAAGAGTATTAATTATATTAAATTGAATATCAGAAACGAATTATTAACTATCAAATAGAAATTATATGTATTTTGATTTATAATTTAATTATTTATTAATATAGATCAGTCATGGCCAAACTGTGGCTTTCCGGTTATTTAACTACGGATCGCGAACTCTATGGCCCTTTGGCTGTTTAATACAACTTGTTTGCAACAAAAAGTAGTGTTATTTTTAAAATAGAATTTGAAACAGAAATCATGCAATAACACATTTCTTTATCAATCAGTAATTTGATTTTTTATTGCATTATAGTTTGTATGATAATTCAACAGATTTCAAAATGGCCGTCATAAGCAAATCCTGAGAGTCATCAACATAATAGCAAATAGTTCCGTTTTTGCTTTTTACTTTTTTACTTACCCCTCTGTCATAGTATTTTTAAAGCAGGTAACGGCCAACGGGTCAGCGTAAAAGACAAATACGAAATCATTAAGAAAAGTAATGCGGTTTTAATTTTTATCTCTGGTCCTTTTTATTTCAAATTTCAGCCAATTTCTTCGGTTCACAGACTTTTGTGTAGTCGTCTTTTTTTTCCTGCTTATCGTCGAAAGATCTGACATCAGTTGAAGAAGGTTGTTGACAATAAATTCGACAGACAGCCAAACATTCAATAACAATAAGGCGATCGGATGTTAAGTTCCCCTTAGAAAGTTCGATGAAGTTCAGTATGTGATCCGGTGAAGCTGAATGGAGTCAACAAAACCATAAGGAGGAGGAAGTGAGCAGCTTCTGTTGGTCAAAAGGACTGGAACCCTCAGGGCAAGGTCTGTCTTTGCTCCTTTGCCTTTTCGTTTTTAGCAGCCACTATCTAGTGTCTCGGAAGATTTGATATTCCTTTTAAGATACTACTTAGCGTTAATCCTGGATAGCTTGGATAATTGTTGAAGAAAACTCGTTCAACAGGAAAAGACGCTCTCCACACAGGAAAGTGGTTAGTGACTCTGACAGCCGCATCGAAGGGCCTGGGTTCGAATCACGGAGAAGGCATAGATGGAACTTGTCCGTCCCTTCATAGAAGGTAACGGTGGCCCATTTATTGGGTGCTTGCATAATAAAGACTACCGCTTCCGGCCTTGGTAGTGGTCAATGCCTGTAAACGGCTAGAGTCCGCCATTGGAACAAAAAAAAATGTTTTTCAGCATAAGTTTCACAACTGCTCACTATAGTATGCTGCAGCCAGCATCTTCTCTAAATGGAGCTTAATCTTTCTTAATGATGTCTTGATAATCGTAGGCAAAGGCTATCGTGTACTTAACTTGTGACTGTGTGTGTAAACATTTTTGGAATCGCGGGATTAATCCAGTGACGCACTGGAATGGCAGCGATTTAAATGCTAATTTAAAGGCTGAAATCAACGTTTCGATAATAGCAATTATTTCAGACAGAAAGTTTTCACTTTTACCATCAAATTTCCGTTTTAAATAAGATTGCATGAAGTAAAAAAGCTACTTTTGGGCACAAACATTTTTCTAAAACACAATCCGTCAAAATTACGGTATACTGATGCTGGTGAGATCACTGTAGCTTGTAATATTTCCTTGTATGTTGCTTGCCGATCTTCTTCATTTCTGTCAAATGTCTGTACAGGTGTTATGCTTCCTCATCTGTTGTTTTTAGTCTTCCTAGCCTCCACTCTTCCTGTATATATTCACGAAATCGAGTGTTCCTTTCTGTTCTACGATCCCCTTGCCTAATCACTACACACCTCGGAGCTCTCTTTTAATTTTTTGCAATCATGACACTTCAGACGTGTGGAGATTTCATTTCAAATGCTTCTTATTTCAAAATACTATAATAAAGAGAATAAAAGCTTCGAATTTGCTTTAATCTAGAACTTTCAGCTGCAGATAGAACATATGTATGCAACCTGTGCTGCTGTTAAGGATTACCAAAGATTAATACTGCACTTCTAATATGAATTGGTCCTGACATCTGTCAAGGCTGACTGAAACATTAGTTTAGGTAATATCAAGTCTGGAACCCAGCTAGTACAACATAAGCAGGAGAGAAAGATAACAAAAAGCATAAGAAACATAAGGAGAAAGATATAACTTATGAGTTAAATTCAAGGAAATATATGAATAGCAGAAGTTGTCATTTTCAAGTAATATGTAGCAATCGTGAGTTGCCAGATTTTTAATTATATTAAACATCCATTTCTTCTTGCTTAGTCCATATTTAAAAGTTTCCTGGTCTCATTAGTTGACATTCGTACAAGGTGATAATTTGTTCATATGCGAGGATTTCAGAATAATTTTAATAACATCAGCATCCGATTACAACGCTCAAATGTATAATACGTTATAAGGTATCACTGGATCGCTGGCTGCCCTCGTTTGTGGAAAGACGGAGCGCCTTCTTTTGAGCTATAGGGACACTTGAGTATAAGTGGGCCGAAGGAAGCTTGGGAAGTCTGGAGTTTTAAAACCAACGAGGGCATTGAACGTTTTTCACGTTCCTGCATCGGTAAAACCTAATAACTCTACAACGTGATATTAAATCTTTTATAATGCATCGAAAATGTCCATGATTAGTAAAAGTTCGATTCAGATATTGATTTGCAATACCTCATCTGTAAGGAATATGGATGTTACGTGACGGATCAATTTCATATGTTCTGCTGTTCAGATACAGGTAGCTCATGAAATTTCTTTTTTGTAATAGGAATTTCTTTTCTAATAGGACTGTAAATTTTACTTAATTTCTATCATCCAATTTTCAACACTGCTAAATTTGTTTATTATTTTTAAGCGAATGCAAATTGGTAACATGATGTACTAATGATGTATCTCAAGTCTTATACTTAAAAGCGCATCTGGACATTCTGGAATCTTTAATCATCCGAATTCTTCAAGTATAAACACTAAGGGGTAAAATTTTAATTTTTTAAGTAAATCAAAATTTGAAATCTCTTTTTAATGAAAAACAAATTAAAAATTTTGTTTTTAGATTCACGTTTATTAAACAATGCAAATTAAATTAAGAAAATGAAGTATATAATTATAGTATTGACTATTGAGATTCATTTTTGTTAACATAGAGCAATAGCTTAGATTTCAGTTAGATTCAAAATTCGACGACTGTACGTCATGGCTAATAGTTCAGTCGGTGGTTCAGTTCAATACTTCAGTAGAGTCATGTGAATAAAGTAGCGTTTGCATGTGCAACGGCATCAGTTGCTAGAAACATCCAAGACCTGTTTCTGAAAGATTATCTGCGCATATAATTCGAAATGAATAGCTAGTTTTTAGCAACACACCACGCATCGATACTTGCATATTCCGAAATGTTTCCCTTAATGCTGTGCTAGAAATGTATCTTTTTGAGCCGTCATGAAGTGATACTGACGATTCACATACCACTGAAATTATAACAATCACGTTCTTTTTTCAGTGGAATTAAAACTTAACTTTTACAGGGGTTCGAGTGAAACATTAAAATTTTTCTTATTTCGATTGGTTCTGATGACGGAAAAAGCACTAGAGTTTGAATTTTAGGATCCCAAATCGTTTTGAAGATTCGTGGGACATGAGAATTCGAATTGCTCATATATAAAAAAATTAATTTAAAAGTTGTTCGCATGTAATGAATGAATTAAATTTTTTAAGCCTGAGTTCGATTTCACTGTATTCATTCGTCCTCGTGTTAACTGTGTGAGAAAAACCAAATAAATGCTTTTTTACGTAAAAATTTTGGAAAATTTAAACGTTTAAAAACAATTTTCGTCACTTGGAACAGCCATTTCATCGCATCGTGCACCGTTCATACCACTTACTTTAATTCTGTCCGGAGAAGTGCGTATGAATTAAAGGAAAATCTCTGTATATATTTCTCAAATTAGTACTTTATTCTTCACTCAAATGAAAAGCTTTTTACAGTACTGTTCTCAAAAAGGGCATTACGTCTTTTGATTTCAGTTTATTTCTGCTAAATTGCTTGGATTTTGTCTGAAAAATGAGTGCTTAATTGCATCGTACAGATGACTCTGACTGCCGTACTGAAGGGCCCGGGTTCAAATCCCGGAGAAGTCGTGGATATTCGTAAACGTATAGTGTCTTCGCGGCATGCCAGCGTTCTTATGCCGAGCGGAAAGCCCTTTCGTGTGGTTTGGTGGTAGGGAAGAGGAGACCCTCGCACCATCCCCAGGGTGCTTCTCCTCAAACTTTGGGTGGAAGAAGTCTAACCTCCTTGAAGCTTTGTCAACTATTCTTCAGTGAAGTATGGATTCAACAACAAACAGTCTCAGATTTGCAGCATAAGAACGTATTTTCATGAATAAGATGTAAGCAAGAGAAGTAAGAATTATTCATTTGTAATTCGACCACATTAATGATATAAAACGTGAAATTCTCAGTAATTTACTTCAAATATTTGTTTTCATTCAAAACGTACTTCACTTCTTTTAAATAAAGAATTGCAGCTCTTGAACGTTTTTGAATTCAAAGATTGAGATTCCTATTGTCATGAAGTTTGGCCATCTCCGATACTACATACATTCTACGATGCTTCTTAGAGGGGACTTCATGTAACACATATTTTCTGTAAAAGTTCTGTTCATTAGATTCGGAAAACACAGTATTTGCGGTATATGATTTCGAAATCTTTCAAATGGGAAGTTTCTTTTCCAATTTTGTTAAAGGTCTTATGGAGTTATTCTAAAAGCATCCGTGCTTTCAGAAGCACGGTACTACGGTACTTTTCTCGTACGGTCGGACTAGATATGTCCGACTGTGCCAGAAATTCAGCTTAAATGTCAGTTTTAGCTTAAGGTCATCGAACTTGGCCAAGGTATAGGCAAGGCCCTAGTGTGCTTTGCCATAATCTACCAAACCAATCTTGGCCGAGATAAAAGATGTAGGTGGAAGTTACTTTTAATGATTTTGTTTAGTTACGTCATTTCCAGTGACTATTTTTTAAGAATCCGATGTGTACTATTTTTTAGTTTTCATCTTATTCGGGAGAGAGATTGAGAAAAAAAAGTAACAAAACATATAGATTTATTCATTAAATGTATTTACGAATACGTAAAAGCGGTTTTACCTCCTGCCAACCAATATAGTATATACATAAGTAAGAGAGATGTTTTTCGCCCCAAATTCGAAAACTCAGTTTTCAGCGAAAGCACGAATTAGGGTCCCTACAACGAGATTTTTGCTATTTTTTCGTCCACGATGCATTTTATACGAAACTTCCAAAAAATTTCATTTTCCGTATTTAAGCTTTCTGATTCATATAAAGAGTTAATTAAATGTTGGATAAAATTGGACTACCGGAATGTTGCTTTGATTGAAGTCCCATAAAAGCCTGTTTACACTAGCGGTACTTCTAGTGCAAGAAACGCGCATGAACCTGACGGCTGCGCTAAAAGAGAAAAAAAAGGGTATTCACTATTTTTACCTCCCGCCAACCTATATACACATACATAGGTTAAGGAGGTAATGCGTTTGGTCCAAAAATTCGCTTGTATAGTATATACATAATTCTTTTCAATAAATAAGCGTGAATGAAAGTCCCATCACACGTTTGTACTATTTTTAGAGTGATGCCTGTTTGTCTGTATGTGTGTGACGATCTTTTCATTCACGATAACTTTTACATGAAACTTCTAAAAATTTCTGTTTCCCGTATCCGCTTGCTACGAGACAACCAGAATTGGTACTTTAGTTGGAAGCCCATATTAATATTTATGGACAAACGGAAGTGATACTTTTTAGCAGTTCTTAGTGCAAAACTATATTAAAGTATAATTCAAAACTTTCGGTTTCAATAATATTATTAAGGCTTGTATATCAATGGGAACAACATATTAGATTTTGGCTAAAATAGATAAATCGAAAACGAATCTTCGCTTGAAACTCTGAACAGACTTTCGTAAAAATATACGAGATAATCTGAAAGTTCTCAAAATTGATACATAAAATAAGTATTTGATAGAGAACAACAACAGATTGATTACATTTGTAACCATTAAATGCGTTCTTCAAATAACGTGAAATGCAACGAAAATAGTCTCATTATGAGTTCTCCTTATGAAGGAATTAAATGTATTATCCTGTTTTATATTCGTTTCTCTTTTGTACCGAAACACTTTTAAAATAAAAGGATGCTACCACCAAATGTTATTGGTATGTAATATTTTTAAAGAAATAATATAGCGAATATAAAAATAAATGTGTGGCAACACTTAACAACCTATTGTGAATTATAAAGACATGCTTATTTTTAAAAAATGTTCAATTTTTAATAAGTCATTGATTTGTGAATTCGAAACAGTATATAACCAGAGTTGTTTCAAATGAAAGTATTAGAGTGAATGTGTACAAGAGCACGTATAGATATAACTTAAAATTATCCATCGTATGAGAGAATAGAATAATAAAAAAACAGTGCTTATAGTTAACATTTAGCCATAAAGTTTATAAAAAATTTTTATTTACAAACAGTCAACCAGTAGTGATAGTTTATTTAGAATTGTGACTTGAGGTCATGACTGGCCACGTCAATTGAATACGAAATTATATCAAGAAATAAAAAGCTGATTAGTATTTCAGGAAGCTGAAAAAAGACAACATCCGGAACTCCCAAAATCGGTTATAATCTTAAAGGCATGTTCCTCTTTCTCAATGAATAGAAATTTTTGTGTTACGTTTTGATGATTTCATATTCAAGAGTTATTTGATAATTAATCAAACAAGAGTAGACCGTTTGATTTGTTTACGAAACTTAAAATAACTCGTACCTAGTTCCTTGTCCTCTTGAGATGCCTAGCGTCGTTTCCTTAAATATTTTACTAAACATTCTAACAGCTGGGAATCTGATTTCCCCCCGTGGAAATAGTTGTTATGTTTGAGGGGCCAAAGGTTGGCGATAAGGCTCGAATAAACATCATCCACAACGTAGATGCTTCTTCCCCTATTGCCTGCAAAAATTAAAAAGGAAGTGAGAAAGTCGGGAATTCCTCCTTCGAGATGTCTGTCTAATTTTAGACTTTTCCCTCCCTCGAAACGACTTCTACATTACGAACGTATATTAAGAGCTTCAAGGGCTCTCTCAGTCAGCCATTTTTTCTTCACCCGAATTCTGGAGCGTGAGACATAAACGTTTATTTAAAGCATCGTTAACTTTTGAGCTATTTTCTTGTAAAGTTGCGTCTTTGTTAGAGGTTGTTGCTATGTCTACTAAATCATCTTACCAAAATGTGTGTTTTATTTAGAAATGACTGTTTTCATGATTGTGAATGGGTTCAGAAGTTGTACTCGCTTTTCCATCCTTTGAGAAATTCTAGGTGATTGAAAATGTTATTGCGTTCTTTGGTGAGGAAATATTATAAAGGAAATGTAATGTAATGTTCGCCTTATAAAAAGTAACGTATAAAAGGGTTCTTCAGACTTGCTTGCGAGGTAACGTCGAAGCATTTAACCGTCTTTTATGAGAAAATATTTCATTTTAGTATTTGGTTGAGTATTGCCTTGTTCTTCCTCTCATTCTTCATTTCAGTAGTTTATTATTGCAAAGCTGCCTATCAACTGTATTTAGTGAAATTATTGAAGTCTGGTTGTTAAGTAAAAAATCTGATGTATACACCACATGACTTCCGTGTGCGGAATATTAAGTTACACGCATTTTTTGCTGCATTTCGTTTAAATCTACTTCGTCGAATTTCATTAGACATATATTTCTCATTCAGTTAATTCATTTCTCACTTCTCGACAAGGTAAAAATACATAAAAAACTAAAAATATCTATATCAAAAATTGAAAAATATAGAAAAACATAAAACACCAAATACAATAAAAATTTTAAAATAAAAAAAATTCAGTTGTTTTAACTGTATTTTTAAATACAGTTAAAACAATTAAAAAAATTTTACAATTAAAATTACAAATTCTACACAAAAACAATCAATTCTGCCAGCGGGAATGAAGGCAGATTTTTCGGTGCACAAAACTGAAAGTTTACTTTTGGTAACCAATAAGTTGATTTATTAAGAGAAGTTCAAAGGAAACTTTCTCGTGAACTTTATTGGCGCTTGAGTTCTTAAACATGATTAATAAAGCATTCTAAATTCATAGATAATTTTCAGTAAGCTCACAGAGACTTAAGTTGCCCAAGTTTATCATACGATCGACAACGTTCTCACATTCTCTATAATCCTAAACTTGACGATAGTAATAATAAAGGAGAACACCTAACTAAATCGATGACTGATGATCAGTTTCTACAAGCCGAAACATCAGAATGCAATACAAAAATAGGTGTTTAAATTTTTTGAAGAATGATGGAAATCTGAATATCGTTTTGAATGTTCAGAATGGTGGATGAATTGTTTAAATACCTCTGTTGTATGGTATTTACTTAATGCATGTACAATGGAAAAAATGAATTCATTTTCAGAAATGAAATATTAATGGAATGCTGTGTATGATTGATTCAAGACTGAATGAATTAAAAATTGTGATTAGATTTTGGAGGTATAAATGTAATGATGTTTGTTAGTTTATGTAGCTTCCCCTGTGAGGTTTATCCTAATTTTATTAACGGTTATTTTAAGTTTATTCATCTTTCTTATCATTCTAGTTTCAGCTTACAATTTCCTACCAGAATGTAATTTCGGAAACGCAGTTAATGAAAATGAGTAAAGAGTAGTATTTAAGTCGATGTTTCACCGACTTCGAGAGAGAGAATTCCTGACTAGCGCGCGTTTGCCTTTTAACTACTTCTCTCTTAGCTATTGCTACGCTCGGCCATACTTCAGGCCCTTGTTTGGCTTCTACAACTTAATTAAGATTTAGGGGCCAACTGCTTAGAATCATGATAGTTTAGGCTGTGTCTTTCAGTTAGCTTTAGTTAAGCTTAGTTAAGTTGAATTTCCTATTTATTTGAGTTCAAGCCCAAGTGGAGGCTTTGCTGTGCATTCCGAGTTAGGAACTGGTTGTATCATATTTATTCTTAGAAATAAAGGGTAGTTAACCAGAAATAAAGGGTAGTTAACCCTTCGTAAGTCTTACGTCTATATTCACATGCTTAAGCGATTATTCGCTTGTTAGTGTTTGTGGGGTTCACGGATTGAACACTGAATTAAATAAGTAAAACCCCACACACCTATTAAAGGAACTCAAGTGTTTCACCGGCCTCATTACTTAGTGACATCTGTGTTCTCAGGAAGGAAGAACAACCTTCGTTCACATTCTGAATGCTCTGTAAACTTTTTGCCTTCAGAACTAAGCTGACTATATTTCGGAATTAAAGAAAAGTGTGAATAAAGAAAAATAAGGCGATTTTTCCGAAGAAAATAAGTTTTAAGAGATTATCCAAATAATAATTATTATAAAATAATTAAAAAGTACAGAATCACTTCCAAAGTAAAAAAATAAAAATGAATTTAAAAAGAAAGCTCAAAATGAGGTCTGATGTTGCAGGAAATACTGATAATCTAATTTGAGTAATGTCATACGAACTGATATTAATAAAACAGGAAATAAGCGTAAGAGTTAGAGATCTCTGTAGGAGATAAATGAATGTTAACAACCTGAAGTAGAATCTGAACTATTGAAGTTGTAATAGAAATGAAATGGTAAAACTTTCTCAGAGATCGGATATATGAAACAGATTTATTATCAGTTCCGCAGTCTTTAGTGAATCCGGCTCACACATGGCTCACAAATGGTGGTGAAAATAGTTTGATACTGAATACATTTATGGTACTGTTGAATGAAAGCTTCATTCTTCGCAGTTTCATCATGGGTACAAGATATAAGGAAGTATTACAGGTTAAATCGTAATTTATCTGGCTAGTAGAGTAATGTCACAAGAAAGACTTAAAATTCAGAAGATGTACACAAAAGAGGACTGTGAAAGAAACCTATAACAGTAATGCATTCTGAGATGGCACACTCTCCAAAATAGTCGTAAGATCAAATAATGTGATTTATTTAATCTCAGATCATATACTGAAATTAGAAATAATATGTTTTACTGGAAGGTTGTAAATGGTGACAGAATTGTTTGGTTCCGAAAAATTCTGTTAAATTCTGTAAAAATTCTGTTAAAAATTATTTTTTTGAGTGAATAATTTGATCGATAACGTGTAATTGAGACTAAAACGTAGTATTTTTTTCGGTAAAATGAGCTTTTTGTGTAAAACGTATAAAATAATTTAACTAAAAAAAATTTATCAAACAGTTTAACCGAAACAAGAGATCAAGTAATATTTTACAAAATCCTTCCGGAGTTTTAAATCTCGAATAATAATAGTGTGGACACCTAAGTAAAGATATCTAGTATTCAAATTGCATTGTTATAAGTGTAAGCTATTATCGTTATAAATTTGGTGCAAATTTCCTGTTTCTTTATCGGAAAATGTTTTTAAATGGAAACAATCTAATACTTGCTATTGATCATCCTTGGTGAAACTACTTTGGAAAAATTGCGTCAAATAAATTATTAAATACTACTGAATAAGTAATTATTGTGTGAGGTTCAACTATTTAACTCTAATGTTCTAGCTCAGAACACAACGAACACTACTAAGCGAATAATCGCTTAAGTGTGTGAACAGAATATGTGAGACTTGAGAAGAGTTTAAAACCCTTGATTATTCAGTATATTTACAATCAGTTCCGACTTGGAACTTTACATAAAGCCGCCACTCGGGCTTGAACTTAAATACTAGTAATTTGAACTAAAACTAGCTTAACTAAAGCTCTTAAAGAATATAGCCGAAGCTACCAGAATCTAACTAGTTGGCTTCTAAGTATTAATTAAATCGGCGAAGCCTAGCAAGGGCCTAAGATATGGCCGAGCGTAATATTAGCTAAGAGAGGTGTAGCCAGAAGGCAAACGCGCGCTAGTCAGGAAATCACTCTCTCTCTCTTGAAGTCGGTTAAGTCACGGCTTAAATAGTACCCATCCTCATTTGCGTTATCTGCGTTTCTGAAATTACATTCTGGCAGGAAATTGTAAGCTGAAATTAGAATAAGATAGGAAAGCTACAAAACTTAAAATAACTGTTAATTAACATAATGTAAACCTTACAATTGTGTATTGTCATCAACAGCGTTCCATACTTTTATTATAAAATTTTAGATAACTGTTATAAAGAGAATTTTTTAGTCTGCATTAAACTCTATGATAAATTATTTTCCTTTCAGTTTATGGACTGTTTTATCAGTTTTAGATAAAAACTTTTTGAATTTTTTTTTTATTTTTTTAGTTCGAATTTTCAAATTCCAGTGAAGCAATTATTGTATACTATCATCAAGAGCGCCCCATATTTTTATTATTCTTCTTATAGAATTTTATATAAATTTTATAAAAAGGATTTTATGACCTCTTGTTTCCATTAAACCATGTGATAAATTATTTTTCTCTTTTCAGTTCATTTATTGTTTTATCTGTTTTATATAAAAGTTTGTTTTAAATTTGTAAAACATTTTTTAGTTTTTGTTTCATTTCTTTTTAATTTTTATGCTAATCTTCGTAATCGCATTAATTTAATTATCATGATCATATTAATTTATTATGATGCTTTTAATTGTTAAGGTTTATAATCGTTTTCCCCGTGGAAATTACTGTGGCAATGCTTTTCATTAGAACACTGCATTGGAATATTATCAGATTTTCCTCTGCATCGGTTTAAAAAAAAGATTTATAGCAAATACTACGGACCAAAAAAAGGGTTCAGA
Source organism: Stegodyphus mimosarum (assembly GCA_000611955.2). Taxonomy (NCBI): domain Eukaryota; kingdom Metazoa; phylum Arthropoda; class Arachnida; order Araneae; family Eresidae; genus Stegodyphus; species Stegodyphus mimosarum. Next base: position 476,810 of record KK116532.1, on the reverse strand, counting down.
TGTTGCAAAACTAAAACCCGTCGACCGATAATGTTACCAAATGGGTGTTATGTTCTGCTTTGCTTTGTGCAATTTAAAATTTCATGAGAAAGAGATATTTTTAGCTGGCATATTCTTCTGCTATTTTTTATACCCTAACAAATAACTCTGTAATCCCTGCTGTGGATTCCAGTTAACTTAGTGGTGTCAATTACCAAAACATAGCTCTAATGCTTATTGTGTGAGGGGAATTATCACCACCGTTTTATTCTACTTCACCATTTGTGAGTGCTTATTTACCAGTCAACCTGGACTTAACTCAAAGGAAACTCAAAGGCTTCCTTTCACAAAAGATAATGCTAATTTGAGTAGATAATGCAAGATTGCTTAAATAGAATTTCGAACACACACTTAAAACAGGAACTAACCTCAGTCTCAGCTGTCTGAAACTCAGATTGCAAGTTCAGAGCCGAATGTACGATCTGCAGACAGCTAGTTAACGGTCAGAATTTTTTTTAACAAAATGAAACATTTTTATGAATAAAATAATAATTTTTTAAAATTTCGATTACTAAATATTTATCAAAACATACACTTCCAGTAATAGTAATATCGCAAAGGAAAGAAATTCAAATTAATATTTATTTTATATATGAAATTTAAAGTTTGGTACCTGCAAGATATTTTTTGTTTACACTTTGAAATTAAAATATATTGAAAGCTAAATAATAAATTTTCAAATTTACTTTTATTTCAAAGTAGCGGAAGTACCCGATGCCAGATTCAGAGTAATGCATCTTACAACAAAGAGAACGATACCGCTGTAATTCCTCTCCACCACTGATGCAAAAAATAAGATTCATAGTCATAAATTTTTCAGTCTAATGCGATATGGAACCCACATAAAAAATTTCGATAGAAAAATAAGCGAATTCTCTGCGCAAACAGACATTCTTCTTTATATTATAGATCTTGTAAAACTTAATTCTTGATTAACAAACTCTACGATTTGAAAGCGAGCAATAGCAACGCTTTTCCGAATAAAGCATTTTTATCTCCAACTCGCGAGGCTGTTGCCACCAAAGCTGCGGTTGCCACTCGGAAAAATGAGTGTGAAAATTAGCGCTTCCAGAGTTTTTAATTAAAATTTCGACTGATAGAAGTAGTACGAGGATGGGAACAGTCGGAAATGGCTTCCCACGAATTTTTGGAATCGGGAGTAAAGTATTTAATGTTTGGCAATGCTATTTTTATTTCGTCGTAAAACTTCAAATTTTTTATTATCAAACTCTAGGATTTGACAGCGAGCAGTGGCAACAACTTTCGAAATAAAGCAGATTTTTTATCTCCGGCTTGCGAGACTGTTACCAATCGGAAAAATGAGGGCGAAAATTATCGTTTTTCCGAGTTTTTAATTAATATCTCTGGTTTTAGCTTTTTTTTTGGGGGGGGGGTGGACGTCGTCTTTTTTCAGAACCTAGAAAAGAATTGTAGAAAGTTTGGCGGCGATAGCTATAGTAGTGACTGCGTTATTTACAGGTCAAACCAACAAATTTTCTTCATTATATATACAGATAATATTCATATCTTTAATTAATCACTTTCATTTAAACTAAAAATAAACAAATTATGAAAACTTCCTAAGTTTTCAGAAACACTTTCCTAATGGGACAAAACTTCAGATTAAATAATGACAACCTTGTCTGTTTCCCTTACTTTAAATTTTTTTGCGCTTAAACAAAAATACGTATATTGTATGTAAACAGATGTAAACTTTTTTATTTGTTACTATAACTCGACACTTGGCATTTCGATTCTGATAAAGTTTGTGATTTTTCAGAGAAATTACTAGAAATTACCTTTATCAGGGATCATGGATTATCATTGGTCAACTAGGTTCTTTTCATGTTAATTTTCGACCGTGGAAAAGCGTACACGTTATTGAATTTTAGTTAAAATACAATGAAAAATATATAAATGTATTTCCAAACAAAACAGTTATTCATATAGCCAAAATTCGTAACTGAGTTTATTTATTTATTGACAAGTACTAATAAAAGCTAATAAAATCTGTATCTTCAAATCTTTGAAAAGATTTACGTCACACTATAAATTAGTTAGCTCCATTTACAGATTTTCTGGTACGTTATCTTCGTTTTCAGTGGTAATGAAAATAATCTAAATTCTGACTTCAGATAATTAAAATCTTGAAATTGTGGAATTTATGATTATGTAAATATGAATAGTTTATGTAAATATAAATAGTTAAAACACGGATTACAGTTTTATCCATAAATTAGAAGGCATTCATTTAGTTTTCGATTTGATTTTAATTATTTGAAAATTTAGTTTCAGTGTTTGAGAAAGTATTTTATAAAAGGATGAGTGGCCAGTTAAGTGTATGAATGTGTATTTCAAGCTCTGATTCATAAATTTTATTAAAACATTACGATGTTCATTCGTTATAAAATTTTATGTTCATATGAACACTTTTGCTTTTTCGAAATGTATTTTGAAGTATCGAATACTTGTATTATATGCATGCATATAGATTTTGTGTCATAAACACACATCGAATGAAAGAATACTTCCGTCAAAAAATTAAATTCGTAAATGTTTATGTTTAGAATAAAAACTTTCCTTTTTTAAAACGCGGCACATATAACACTAGACTGATGTTAATGTAATTGAAGATGTTATTTTTGCAATAATGAGAAGAGAAAACTCGCGGCTGTCCTTCAAAATATATAGAATGCATTTTAATAAAAACATTGCCAGCATACATGTTGATTTTGTCCTTGTATTAAATTTGAAAGTGCGTGTACATCGTTTCATTATTTGCCTTTTGTTTTACAATGTTCGAATTTATACAATTTATACAATTCGAGTTTATACAATGTTCGAAGTGTTATACTTCATATCATTAAAAGGTTTTTGAGATCATTTATCTCTCATTTTCACATGGAAAATATACCGAAAACCGAGGATGTTTCGAAAGTTACATTAATGATCGCAAAACATCTTTTGAAAGGATATTTCGTTATATTTTAATGATATCTTTGGAACTTTAGCAGCAAGGTTCATTTAGAAGAGACGTAATTACTTCAGTTATTGATTCCCAGATTATCGTTAGTAAAGAATATTTTTGTTTTGGTTTCAGCTGCAAGATTCATTCAAATGAGATGTACAAGAAAGCACTGAGGTAGAATAGCACACTAAATGGAATTCTCTGTATCAAACCTGTAACGATCTGTAACATGTTTGAAAGCAATTAATTTGAGGTATTCGCTGCTGTCTCGGTACTGATTCACAGTAATGAATAACGATTGATTGCAGGTATTCAAATGACGCCATTTTGGCTACAGTTTATCTTATGTCTTCTAGGTCTAATACTTATGGGTAAATTTATGTATATAGTATTTATCTATTTTAGGTAACGCATTATTTTTTATTGTAATTCTTTTCTGTACATTCCCTTTTTTCTGTTAGTTTTGACCAGACTACACATTAGTTTAAGTTTAAATAGTGAGCGAATTCGTAGTTTTGGAAGAATACTGTGGTAACTAACCTCAAGCACATTTAGCCTGTGAAAGAGAGCCAGCCTCTCACCTAACCGACACATGGATTAGTGAGTGAAATTAGTTACAAGTAGAGTTCTTGTTGCAGGACGAGAGTCAGTAGATGGAATTCCTTTAAACTAAAACAGTCAAAATACCTGGTATGAACGTGTATTCTTATGTTCTGATGAAAAACGATTGCACATAATTCCTTTTTTTAAATATAATATTAGTGTAGAGAATTGATAGGAAAAAACGTTTGTCATTATCAAAATTTTATCATATAATAATTGGAACAAATTCGTTCGTTTCGTTCTTTCGTAAGTTCCTTCGAAAAAGGTTTGGTTGACTTTTAAGAGATACGCTTTCCGTTGCAAAGATAGTACGTTTTTATATCATAAAATTGGCAGTGCCTTAGTATTTCCAACGAGCGGGAGGATTTAAATAATATTAGTAGTAGTAGTAGTTCTTTTTTTCAATAATAAAATTCGGATTTAGCAACATGATTAATCTAGGGCTGAGAGAATGTTGATTTAAATGATAGTTGAAAAGTTATTATCAACAGTACTGATATAGGTTAGATTATTCAATTATGGCAAAGCACACGAGGGCTATCTGCCTAAAGGGAGGGATGCCTTCGTGGGGGACTTTCTAAAGAAAACTGGCTCGTTACACATGGGGATAACCACGAAAACGACCATGCAGCCGGCCCGTTCGCGGGATTCGAACCTCAGACCGAACTACCAGTGTTCAGCGTCTTTACCGCTCGGCTGCTGGTGGGCCACAGTACTGATATAATAGTTAAATGTGAGAAATCGTAAATCTAGATTGCTGCGTGCATTGTATGAATGTTTGCTTATTAAACTCAATAATCCGTTGTTTAGGTGCGACTGAAAAAACCTTATTAGCAAACATAGTAAAACATAGTAGAAACATAGTATGTTTCTCTAGTAATGCTAAAATGGGTGGTATTTGAATAACTCAGGCATTAATGCTTAATAATTAATAATTTGTGTTGTAATGATGTTATATATAAAGTTGTAAATTGTGTGTGTGTGTGTGTGTGTGTGTGTGTGTGTGTGTGTGTGTGCAGTATGAAGGTATATGAAGTGAATAAAATTTTACTAATAGTTAATAGATTAACGTTTATACGAAACGACTGAGGGTAATTTGATGCAATTTATTATTGAAGCTGACACCTTTTAATTTACTTTAATGGCTAAAGGTGAGTAGCATTCATAAAAAAATAACAGATAGGGACCTTGAATAAGAAGAAGCTCTGCAGGTTTATTTTAAGAAATTGAAGGTTAGTTTATCTAATGTGTTAAAAACATTTGTCAAAAATATGTTTATAAGATGAATTCTTTTAATTTTTTATGGGACAAAATAACCATTGGTTATTCGAAGAAAAAGAGCTATCTAAAATGAATTTGCCGACATTAATTCGGATGAGCGGGTTTTTCGGTACCTAAAAAATTCATTTCTTTGGCCAGCTTTGTTGTTATCGTCTTTTCCAAACACATAAATAAATAGTGAGCTCAATTCTAAATATATCGATGAATGATAGTATTTAATATTCCGTCTGTTGTATACTTATATAAAGGCATAAAGCTTGCTTGTTGTACGTGTCCGTCTTCTAGCCGTATTTCATCACTCTTGGTATACACAGCTGGAGTTCGCTGTGCCGTAAGGAAAACAACAATACAGTAAGCACGTGTTATCTGGGCGATGGCTACTTCCGGAGGAAGAGGGCAAGTGCAAGGAAAAGTCCCCCTTTCAATGTTGCTGTTTTCTGTCTGCGAAGAAGTTCGCGTCTCGTAAGGAGGCCGAGAACACTGACGTTGCAATCTAGAGGCGGGGTGAACGTAAATATCAAGCAAATCAGGGTTCGCATTTGTGGAAAGAAGAAGGCTATTTTTTTTAAATTGTTGTTTTTCTTCACGTCTTACTGTTGCTTGTCTCTTGGCAAGGGAAGACGCATTTGGATCAGAGTTTTTGAGGAGCGAAGGACATGTGATGTGACGTGCTCTCTCCAAGTGTTTGTTGTTATTGTTTTAAACCGCAAAAAGATACAAAAGACTGAACCAGTTTCTAGGCCTGTTTGGATGTACATCGATTATTGGCGAGAAAATGGGTTGTGTTTCTTCCGTGTTTCAGTACGGATCGTACATAGTCGATGAAAGTAAGATTTTTGAAAAATGTATTATTTAAGTGCTGAAGGCTTGTTTAAGCATACACAGTTTATGTAAGAAAACATTGCTTATCATGAAATGTGATGCATTTATGTTGCAAGTATCTGATTGCCGTGGGATAAATATTTGCTTAGTTACCGCAAGTACGAACAACACGTGCGTGCGTACGCGACTACACACACTCATATACATATCATAGCTGTCAAGTCTCTTGCCTTTACATAACATCTCCCGGTCGTAGAACAGCAGATTCCTGGTTTTTTAATTTTTAGTATGTACTTAAAAAAGTGTTTTTCAGCAATAAATGAAATGTATTATTCAATTAATGAAACTTGTGCCAATTTTATTACACCACCCCGTTTCAGCTCAATTTTGCTTACAAAATTTTATTTGATCTGAATTCTAAATCTACTCTAAATATTGATAGAACATTTTGTGGAAATTCAACCAATGTTTAATTTAGAAATATTTGCATTTTATTTTCATCATGTTTAAATTTCTTGTTTTTTTTTCATCCTACATCATTTCATCGTTTCTTATATTTGTTTTTTCATCGTATGTTGATAAATTAAACCTTTCGTTCCCCGTTCCGGATTTTCTCCATGCAAAAGTGTTAAAAAATTACAAAATGAAATTAGGAAAAGAACATAAAAATATCTAATTAAATAAAATTTAAAATATTTAATTAAATAATAATATATATTGCGGTAGAATCATAATATGAATAGTTGAAAACCCTTAATCATGAATTATAACGCAATTTAAGTCAGGTTAGAATTTTTTGAAGTGGTATCATCATTCATATCCCATCACTTCTCTGAGACCTCCCGGAAAATCCCTATTTCATAATATGAATAGTTGAATAACATGAATCATGCGTTATAACGCAATTTAAGGGAGGTTAGAATTCATTTGAAATGGTACCACGTCACGACTCTAATAAGACCTCCCTGAAACTCCCTCGTTTGGGAGAAAGACATCCCCCCCCGGTTTCTTATATTTCAAGGTTAGCAGCTAGAAAAATGTCAGGGGATATTACACGAGAGACTGTGGAGAAAAAATGTTATGTTTGTTGATAACAGCAAATGTAGCATTCGGAAGAAGCTCATAGTTTAATTTAATAGCACGTACCCTTCTAACGGATGGTTGCATAATAGGCATCACCGTACTGGTAAAATAATTGAATCTAAGAGGCCCTCAATTGTTGAAGGCGTTTTGTAATTTAAAAAATGGTTTGCATAAATGGTAACTTTATGCATATGAGGCTTGATATGTTGTTCTTCAGAAACGGTAATTAAATATAATAAATATGTTTTAACGTCAAATTTAAGAGTTAGTTATGTGTTACGTGTTATTTTTTTAATGTTAGATTACAGTTATAAGAGTATACTTTTCAAAATGATAATTCGAGAGCAAAATACAGTTGATCTTAAAATCCCTAATTTATTAATATTTACCTAAGATAAAAGCCACGCGCTAATAATTATTAATAATCAGATCTTTATTTATTAAAAACTCAAAAAATTTCTAAGCTGCTAGTATATATTGCTTTACTTAGGAATTTAAAGAAGTTATATTAATGAGACTTTTTAAAGAAATTACATTAATGAGATAAATTACTTGCCGTATTTAAGCTCAAGAAAGAATTCTATAAAAATCCATCTCAGTTTCCGACAATTTTTAAATGACTTTAAATGGTCGCCACATACTTACTGTGAAATATCAAGTCTTCAGCTTTAACTCATAGTTCAGATACTGTTCAACTCTGAAAAAAGTTAAAAGATGCTTAACATCTAGCAGTGTCAAAAGATTGCACCGAGGTTTAATTTGTTATGCAGCAAAAAATAAACACATCAAAACGTAATTTTCTTTTTAATTTTTGTATGCTTGAAACAATTCTTAAAATTATTTTTCGTTAATTACTAAAGAAATAAATTGCTTATGGGAAAATACTTAATAATGTATCTTTATTCTATATTTGATAAGTGGGATCGTGAAAAAATCCCGGTGATTAAAAAAAAGGGGGTTATGAATGAAAACATTCGAGAAGCGCGGTTATAGAATGGAATTATATAGTAGAATATACCAAAATGCATGTAATGTTAATGTTGTTTGAATCAGAGGGGCCCACAGGCTTTTGTTTCTTGAAATTACTCCGAATGATGTATTTCCAGCTAACAAAGTTTCTAAGCATTAATCGAAACTTATTTTTGAGATGGCCTGTATAAAAATTTTAATTTCATATTTTCGGACAAAAAGGTATCATGAAACATCGGCGAAAGAAATGATCAAAATTATCATAATCTAAAAGCCTGAACTTATTTGATTGATTCCTTTCTTTAGAATGGAACAATGAATGTACAATTAAACGTTCAAACGCAGTTTAGTCGTGCAATCGTTCTTTAATGTATGTGTATGTAATATGATGTATACTTAAATGTATACATGTATTTACACATTTACTATATATGACACAAAACATTTTCAAAACAAAAAGTCTAAACTTTGATAAATTGTGTCTGAAAGTTTAATGTGCAGTTTAAAAAATTATCTACATCTTGAATTTTCAAAAAATAAAATTTAGAGATTTGAAATGTTTAATTAAGACTTACATATTTATATTCCACTAATTTAATTTTACTGTAGAAATAAAAGCGAGATGATGTAGTGGTAATTAATTCTCTGCATTATCATCATCCTTCTTAATTGAATACATATCTAAATGACTATGTTTGTGCATATTAATTAATTGGAGTCATTATGCAGCCAGGTTTTAATTTCTTTCTGGATAAGAAATTGCGTGCTGTTTATTCTTTCATAGAATGCTGACTTTATTTTTAAAGCTGTCATCATTGTCAAAAGCTGGCGAAGAATGGGTATGCTGAAGAAAACTAGGAATTGCATATTGATTCTGTTCGTGAAAAATCCACGCTTGCCATAATCACCCTTGAACAAACAAACATTTCCATTCACCGCGAAATACCGAGGCGAAATACCGAGTATAGATTATGGTGTTTCTGCAACGGAATGTAACTGTTTCTTCTTGAATTTAGTATTCCTTCATTTCATGCATATCATTAAAATGAATTGAAAATAAAAATATGTGTTCTTTCTTCTGAAGCATTTGCGGAATTATTACTTCATCTGTTTATTTATTATTTGCAGTACCATATTTTACGTTTAGTCGCTAGCCATGTTCTCTAAAGAAATGTGCTGCATAGGCAAAAATTCTGTTGTAAAAAATATGAAAAATTTGGGGATACTTTTTTTTCTTTTTGTAGTTTTGTTCTAAAGCGATTAGCTTTCCCTAGCTAGATACAGAAAAATTGAAAATGTTACCTTTATAATCTATTGCTAATTTTGATATGTGTGTGTGTTTGTATTTTCGACATTTTAACCACTGTATTTAGTAATCCAAGATCAAGAATAATATAGCACTTTCATTGGGTTGCATAAATTGTAGGAAATAATTAATTACCCATACGAAATGACATTTAAGGAACAGTTTAGTTAAAAGTAGTGCGCAGTGAGAGAAAAGAAAAGAGTTAATCTTCTCAGAACTTGTCTTAAGCCATTGGAAACGCAAGTGAAAATACCAAACCTGCCTGGAATTCTTATCACTGTACTACGACAATTTACCTTTAAGGTCTGGTTCATGTAGAAACAGTGGCTGAAAGTCCTTGTCAGCCACAGCATATCGTAGAAGTCTGCGTGCATTATTTAGGTTATTGTGTTCAGTCAGCGGCTTGTGTTGGACGCTAAATATAATAATACAGTAAACATCCTTCCTGCATCCTTTATCGCTCGCTTTGGTGAAATAGGATACTGGTTGTCCTGAACCTCTCTTCTGAATGGATGAACAACTATCAGCAGCATTATACAGACAGCAAAATTTTATGTCTTCGGATCTGTACCTCTGTCTGTTGCGTCTAATAATTTTCTTTTGCGAGTTTGCTTTTCAAGAAATTATTTTGGGGTGTCTGTAGTGTTACTAAATCTGATTAGCTTCGTTAGGTTTCAGGAATGTGTACTAGTAGATAATATTTTATTATAAACTGTTTTTCTAAATTAAACTATTGCCAGGATTTTGTTGCACTATTTTACAGATTAAGTAAAAGATATAAAAACACATTTCAGTATATAAATTTTAATTCTGTTTTTTATCATTAAACATAAAAAGTTTGTAAAAAGATCCTACTTATTAATATAATGAGATCGTCTTGTTTGATTCTTTTCTTTCATTTCTCAACTGCGTTGCTAAGCCTTTACCAGATTTCAAGAAGTTTGTTTTCCAAAATGTTTTATCAGTAACGCTGTAATTTCACGAGTTGCCATGACCTTATGCAGATTTATGTGCACGCGCTTTGAATCGACGAAATTCGCCATGGTTTGCTAGTTGAGATAGCACGTGATGCATTCTCATCACGTTTTCTTATCATGTTCTAAAATGTGGCATTTGTCTTTCCATTTTATACTTTTCCTTAATACTTTTTTAATGAACGGAAGACTACGTGTAATTTTGTTACTGCGTTTCAGTCGTCAGCAATGAAAGTTTCTATATATATTATTCTGATGAAATGTTTCTTTTCATCGCTAAAAGCTTATTGTGTAGAATTGGGTTAGTGGTTAGCGACTCTAACTGCTATACCGAAGGGCCGGGTTTCGTATCCCGGAGAAGGCGTGGTTGTTCGTAAATATATACTGTTTGTGAGACTATTTTTATTAATTACATGTCATATGATAACCACTAGTTATTCTGATAACTATAAAAACAGCCATATTCTAAACTACAGAACTAAATATCTTGAATATTTACATATTAATCAAATTCGCTGAAACAACCTTGTATCTGGCGTACATTTACTAAAAACACTCAATCGATTTCGAGGGCAGCTACAGGTCCCTCCTCATCAGGGGAACAAAATATCTAGAAAGGGAAAGAAAGTGTTTTTAGTAAATGTACGCCAAATACAAGGTTGTTTCAGCGAATTTGATTGTCACATTGGCGTGTTTCTCTTCTATTCTAATTTACATATCACTTTGTGACTTCAGAGAGATAATTAATTTTTTTACGGCATTGTAGATTTTTTTATGTCATCTTAATTTTCGGAATCGTATAAGTAATATTTATGCATCATGCTCTGCTGAAATGGCGAAATACTTTATGGGTTAATGGAGAAATGTCATTGATGAATAAATAACAGCAGCGTTTCCCAGAAAAAGTAACAGAGTTCTAGAAGAAACGTCACTGCTGCGGTTTGACAGAAGATAAATGTAAGGAAGTGCCGAGAACGGAAATGGATCGTTAAAGCATCTTTCAAAGATACCATATTGGCGCATTTTATGTATTTTTTCTCTATATTTTTAAGGAAGCTTGTTCTCTTGCTTGTGTTTCGTAATATATTTGTAAGATGTAGATCTGCTCTTAACTGAATCAGTTAACTTTCCACTGCTACGAAACGCAACTAAGTTTCTTAGATAAACACAAAAATAAAGCAGTGATTATGCATTTATTAATAACTAAACTTCTGTCGGCTACATAAACCTGAAAGATCAATATTCTTTAATTCATAAGTCAACAATTGTATTTATTTACAAATACAAATTTACAAATTCAGTAAGCATCAAGAAGTATTTACAAGTCTCCAAAATTTCTGCCTTGGGGACTAAAATTAACCAACTCAGACTGACAAAATACTTGTAGCACCCTCGTGCTAGATCTTACAAAAAATTATTTATCTCGTCTGTGCTCTTTGTTAGCGTTCTGGGATGTCAAATGTCTCACAGGAAAATCTGCTCCGAAAGAAGTCAACGGTATCATGGGGGGGGGCACTTTTTATTTTTTGGTATCTGTGGTCGTTAAGACGCGTTTGAGTAACAGAGGACAGTTGAGGAATTCGTGTACTTTTATCAAGTGAAATTTAGTGCGTATTTATAAAGCAAGCGCTCTCGAAAGAATTGAAACATTTCCTCCCCAACTCGAGCTCAGCAGTGGCCAAGCGGTTAAACCGTTAAACACTGGTAGTTCGATCCGGGTTGTAACCCTGGTGAACGAGTTGGCTGTGCAGTATGCCGTGTGGCTTTTCCCATATGTAGTCAGTTTCCTTTAAAATATCCTCCATGGCAACATCCATTCCTGTAAGTGAGTACTCCTCAAGTATTTCGTCATGATTAAAAGAAACCAACGCAGCTCCCAGGATGACTGTTAAGTGAAGTTGCCCAGCTGTGAAGGATCTGACGTTTTCCTAAAACGAGAGGATTGTCTCCACACTTTGCTAAGGTGGACGGATATAAAGCCTTTAATAGTTTTTCTCATTTTTTGTATGAATTTAACAAACTCGTTGTTAAATTTATTATACTTTAAATCACCCCAGAGGCAGAAAAACCACTGCTGCTTCCAGGTTTCTTCAAGCATCTGCTATATTGACAATCGCGTACGAGATGGAAAATTGAAATCAGCTAACATGCTTGCTTTAGTTCCATTAACTCGAAGTAGAGCTAAATCGGTCTGGAAAGAATCAAATATGGATCCCATGATCGTGACCGTGACAGTACAGAATATGTGTCCGACTTCGAAAAAGCTTATAATTACATAAAAAAAAGACCCCCAAAAGTAATTCGGATTATTTCGCACTGATTTGGGGAAAGTAGTTGGCGGAGACTGTCTATAGAAATAGGTACTGACTGAAACTTTTGGCATGTTTAAATACGAATAACTATAAACATAACAATTCCATTTGGCAACAATGTTGTTCTTTTATTTTATCTTGTCTGTATTTACAGAATAAAAATTCTGTATGTTAAGGAAGGTAACTGTGTCAGTTACATGTTAGACCAAACTTTACATTCTAATTAGTGTATATACGATTAAAAGAAAGTTCAAAACGCTTGATTTATTTAAAATTTCAATAACTACTGCTGCTGTAAAAAATCATTTTTGGCACATCGCCTTCCTGTTTCTTCATGTAATGAAATATTTGTATAGAAAATCGTTCTGTGCTGCACATTCCGTACTTGCTCGTAATACTGTGCTATTCTGTAGAGTATTGTGTTACTATAATGGCAACGGCTTATCTTGTAAACTTAATATCCACATCAAAAGACCTAGTGATCTGCGGTCGGCGGCCCCAAATCGTTTCGCAGTGACACTTCGCAGACATGCAATTGAGGGAGGAGGGGGAGAGCTGTTAAGGACCCGCTGATTCACTGAGAAGGGAATGCTAGAACGAAATTAGAGACGATGCACTCTGCAGCAGCTGTCACTAGATGTTCTGTTGCTTCAGCGGAATGCTGACGGAAAGAAAAAAAAAGGGGGTGAGCAGTGGGACTGCAAGTGTGGTTAAACGCTTGGTAGTGGGATGACGGATTCTTGCTAGTGTTGACCCCGAATATTTTGTGGCATGTTAGTTACACATACATTAGAACCCTGTGTTTTGAAAGTAATTCGGTGGGACTACTTCAATTAACTAATTTTTGCATGCAAAATTTAGTTACAGTTTCCGGTAATTAAAGACTGACATCATTTATGACAAACATCGTTAAAAAGGATGCATTGCAGTACATATATATATATATATGCATATTACGATATATTTATATAGCTTTCTGACCATTTTTGTCATAACGTCCCGTCGTTACATCGTTTTCCCCTTCATGACGGGAAGTATTTGTTATTATGAAATTTGTTATATTGAATAATCTTCCTTTAAGTTCTGTTTTGGCTTTTGATCGTAGCTTAGCATGTGGTGTGTTCTGTTACGTTAGGAGCCCGACAGGCATCGAATTGATAATTTTAATTAATACGAATTTTTTGTATGGTCTCCCCCTCCCCACGGAAGTGCGATGTATGAATTAGTTTCTCTTAGAAACTTCTTCACGAAAGCATTTCTCCCGATATATGTGTTCTCCCAGTTCATCGTATACTTTGCAAGCATCCAACCTATTATGTCAGATTAATTTTTTTTTAACTGTCATCTCAAGAGTAGTGGTTTTTAATATATTTTGCATAAAATTAATTCCGCTGATTCTTTTTAAACTCTTATCCACATGTAAGTCACAGGAAAGAAATAATGCTAATTCGTAATTACAGGTGAAAGAATAGGCCCGTTTTCATACTTTGCTTAGATATGGTCCCAGAAGAAAAGAAAGAAAATTCAACATTAATTTAAAGTTTAATTTGAGCAATGCATTGCATAAAGATGACTATAAATATATTTCTACTATTTAAAATACAGAAAAAGTCAACTGAAATTTTTTACATATAAATATTAAAAAATGTGATCGTAGGCAAAAATGCCTGTCCCTTTCAAGTTCTATATTAATCAGCCTTTTTGATTTGTAACCTAATTATTATTTTTAAATAAAGAAGTTTATTGACATGAAGTTGAAGACAAATTACTTTTATTGATTTGCTAAATTTATATCTAAACGATTTCAATTGATTTTTTTTATATTTTAAATTGTAGAAATATATTTATAGTCAACTTTATATGCAGTGCGTTGCTCAAATTAAACTTTTAAGTATCAATTTATCTTGGAATTTTCTTTCTTTTCTTCTAGAACAGTATATGCAAGCAAAATTTGAAAAATGGCCCAATATCATTTTCGTTTTTATTATTTCTATTACTTTCGTGAACCAGTGTTTCACAAGGTTAGAGAAATCCTGATGGAAAATTAAAATCCGGTATTTTGAATGTAAGTTTGTTTAAAAAAAACTACAAATTATAAGAAGCATAAAATAATTTTTCTCGTGGGTCAGTATGAATGTTAGAATTGTCTAATTTTCCCATAGAATGATAAAAATTGCGTTGGAATGTAATGCAGGATGATTTAAATGTACTAGAAGGTTTGATATTTTTTAATAGCAAAGTATTCTCCTAGTAACTATTTTAAAGTAACGATAACTTTAATTGACATGATATGTCAATAAATATTACGTATTTATGAAGTTGTTTTCCGAACAGAGATATTACACCATTCGCTATTCTTGTATGCAGATCAAGACGAAATCGCTTGTTTTCAGTAAAAATATATTGAAATACCTGTAATTCATATTGGATTCCGTTTTGAGTCGTTGACCCGACTGGCTTGAACCATTTGCTGTGTGGTATAAGGCAAGAGCAAACCTTGCGCTCTTGGCCATTATAAAATTTATGGACTAGTCTGGCTTAGGTTTAGATTAAGAGAATTAGTAATTACAACCAACAACAATAGAGTATCCTCTACAAAAATATCCATTCTCGTAATTAAGACAACCAGAAACGGATCGCAGGGGACCCCCATATGATTAATAATTTTCAAATAATTTTGTAGCCTTTCTATTAACACTAGGAGCGCCTAAACATTCAGATGAAGTAAGCCTTCAACTTAAAATTCGAAGTAAGTCATCTATCTGTAACGAACCCACCATTGCAGATAGCCCTTAAATGCTTTGCCCCTTAAAACTTCTGTACTGGTGATACGCAAAGTTTGAATCTATTATTTGCAAGTCTGTAATAGAGGTTTTTAAAATTTCTTTATGAACAAAATAACGAATATTTATTTAATATAAAAAGTTTAAAATACAAATTAAAGGTGTAGAACTTTTTGTTGAATACAGTAAAAATCAAAGGGTCTTAGTAATGAAGCAGTTTAATCGAAAATAGCAAAACAAAAAGTATACAGGCTGTTTATAAAGTCCCGGACCCATTTTGATGTTTAATAACTCATAAAATAATGAAGATATAAACAAACTTATGGCATTTATTGATGGAATAACTTATATATTTTCCTTTTCAGGTTTGAACATCTTTAATTTTGTAAATATCATCTGCGCGTGAGGTTAATTTCAGATAATTTCATTTTCCAGTCTAAATATCTGTACTTTTCTGTAATGTTCTCCGACGAAGCATCCTTTCATCTTTCTGGCATTGCTAATCACCATAATGTGCGCATATGGGGTCTGAAAACCCCCATGAATACCGTGAGGCACAAAGGGATTCTCCGAAGGTTAATGTGTGGTGTGGACTAATGCACGACCGAGTCATTGGGCCTTTCTTTTTTACAGAAAAGACAGTCTCATCAGTCGTATACTTAGACATGTTGGAAAACTTCGTATTTCCAAAACTAGAAGAGCTTCAGCCATATGTCTTTTTGCACCAAGATGGTGCACCACCTCATTGGGGTATCATCGTTCGTAGTTCTTCGAATGACCATTTTACAGGAAGATGGTTTGGTCTAGGAGATCCAATTCCTTGGCCACCCAGATCACCTGATATAACGCCGCTGCACTTTTTCTTTTGGGGATTTGTAAAGGACAACGTTTACAGGAGGAGAGTGTCGAACGTTGATGACCTAAAAGCCAGAATTACAACCTCAACAGCCTCAGTGGATGCCGACATGCTTGCCGGTACCTGGCGTGAAATTGAATATCGACTTGATATTCTCCGTGCGACGAAGGGGTCACACGTGGAAGTTCATTGACAAGGGTCATGAAACTTTTTGAGTCTATCTAACCATTTATGTTATTAATTTTAATCTATCATTATTATTTTATGAGTTATTAAACATCAAAATGGGTCCGGGACTTTATAAACACCCTGTATATCTAATAAAGTAAGCTGTCTGGTCGTATGTATTAGAATCGTTCGACATAATTTTATTACCTTGGGACTTGTATATCGAGCATGACTCTGTCACATACAGATATGTTACTTATGTATTGTGAGAAAGAAACTTCTCTAGAAACCTTTACGATCATCAGTTCTTTAAGACAGATCAAAATTGTATAAAAATCGGAACAAAAATTCGTTTAATTCTTCCCTAGTAAATGATATAAATTGAAAAAAATTTCGATGCTATAGTCTGATTTGTTACGTTTTTATAATATTCAGCATTAGCTATGTTTTTCTCAGTATAAAAGCTTTATTAAAGCAAAGTATTTATACTACCTTTATTAACATAATGATGTAATTCAATGCGACTTCCTAAAGTCGTGATTAAAAAGCTATGAATAGTTCCTTTTATCATAGAAAACTGGTAACCTCATTTTCAGCATCCGTTTCTGGAAGACATCATGCAGATAAATTGCTGAAACTGCTAATTTAGGTCTTGATAATATTGATCAGTCTTTTGAAGGCCTTTTGGTTCTTAGATTGCATGTTATAAATAGACGTAAGTATCCGTTTAACAGTTTATAATGTGAAACACTCGTATCTGTGCTTTATTTGTCTCAGAAGCTGAAAGACAAGCTTCTGTTACTTTTCTGACTTGGTCATTACTGATTAATTATATAGCTGTAAATAATTAGGAAAAAGTAATTCAAGCAGTTATTTTGTGCTGCATGATTTAATTTCCCTCAAATTTAACTTCAAACTGATATGCTTAATTCTATACGGGATAACTGGTATTTGATTCGCAGTTTTCATCACGACTGCGTTGCTGTATTTCTTCAATTCGATCGATTTTTAAGATGTTTCCCTTTCTTACAGATCCACAGATGGCCTGCCTATATATAAAGTCATTGAACACTAGTAGTTCGACCTGGGTTTGATTGTAAGCGAACGGGCTGATTGCGTAGGCTTTTTCATGGGTTTCCGCATGTGTAACGTGGGTCGATTTAGTTTCCCTTAAAATGCCCTTCACGAAGGCATTTTTTCTCTACACAACTGGGTTCGATTTCAAGCGAACGGGCTGTTGCATAGGCCTTTTTCATGTTGTTCCGCATGTGTAACGTAATGGAGTTAGTTTCCCTTAGCCGTTCACGAAAGTATTTTTACCCGTAGGCAGATACCGCTTACGTGCATAATCAGATAAACACAAACCAAATCTTGCTTTTAGTACCACGAGTAGGGGAAGAATTTGAGTCTAGGCAAATAAAATGTTAAAATTCATTTAACAGGCATCCTATGTTTTTAATAATTTCTCTCTGCTTGTAGGGCCCCCCAGCGGCCGAGCGGAAAAGACGCTGAACACTGGTAGTTCGGTCCGAGGTTCGAACCCCGCGAATGGGCTGACTGCATGGGCGTTTTCGTGGTTTTCCCCATGTGTAACGTGTATACGAGCCAGTTTCCCTTAGAAAGTCCTCCACGAAGGCATCCCTCCCTTTGGCCAGATAGCCCTCGTGTGCTTTGCCGTAATTGAATAACCCATAACCTTTCTGCTTGTAATTATTTTAACTGCAGTGGTAAATCTGTTTACATCAGTAATTTGGGAAAGTTAGCAATTCTGAATCTTATGCAGTTTAGCCATTTTTAGTGAAATGTGTACGGGAGAGAAGGTTTGACTCAATCGAACAAATACAGAATCTGTAACTAATGTTAGCTGTTCATGTTAGTTCATGTTAAACATTTATATCGTTAAAACAATCAATAAAAGCTGTTTGTAATACGATGAGTTTATACATCACATTAGAAAAATTTACCTATATACCAAAGTAACCAACCATTACTCATCTGCATGGAATAATAATAATGATAATTTTATGGCGATATAAACTGCAGACGTTTAAAAGCTATTCCACCCTTTTTATCCAGTAATTAAGCTCTTTAAAAAAATTATAGTAATACAGTCAAATACCAAAAATCCGCCAACTCCTGAAATCTGCACTGCCTCTCAAAATGTAAACATTGAATTTATAGGTTCCAGAAACCGCAGAATGGAGAATGAAATACCGAAGAAAAAATATTTATCCAATAATGATGTTATAATTACCAAATAGTAATGATTCTGTGTTAGTGGTAGAGAAAAGATCTTAGCCCAGAAGAGCTTTTTAGTATGGAGAGTTTTCAGATGAGCCAACACTGACATATCAGATAACCGATGATGAAATCAATGGCTCTGTTTTGAAGTCGCCACGGCAAGAAAACGATTCCGACACCGACACAGATAATGAATTTGATAGGAGTGAGAAAATTATCTTTTAATGAGGGTTTGGAACATTGTGAAAATACCTAAAACATTTAGAACAACAGAGCTGTGTCAAGAGCAAAAGTAAAACAAACCTCTATCAGAAAAATGTTTGAAACAAGTAAAAAAAATTAAATATTTTATGCTTTACTAGTATCCCTTATTTTTACACGTCTCTATTGTATATGTCCTTAATGCTTTAAAATATTCCTGTAATCACTAATATAAATGAATAATATAATAAATATATACATATAATAATTTAAGGCATATAATAAAATAATGTAATAATGTATATTACTGTACATAATAATTTAAGTAAATGAATCTAATATGCCTTATTTATTTGCACTTTTGGTCTGAATATTATGATTTGGCTTTTCTGTCCTAAAATCCGCACAACCTCTGGTCGCAAGCATTGCGGATTTCTGGACTTCTACTGTAGTATTTTAAAAGCAACATTACATTTTTTGTTTAGAAAGTGGTGAGAAACATTCGTAATTATTTCCTGTTAGTTCGCATTTTGTTAGTATAGTTCTTAGAATATGGAATTCTCTCAGTTCTTGTTTAGTTTGCATGGTATGAATAGGCATGGGTTCGTAATTGCAAAAGAGCTCGCTTTCGAATTTTTGATTGACTTACTTGTCTTAAATTGCAAAGCTAATCACTGTTTAAGTGTTAGGTTGGAATTTAAGGGAGTCCTTCCGGCAATAGTTTGAAGTATGGCACATCAGTTGCTAATCTTCCTTCAGCAAATACGGCAATGGTTTAGTTATATTGATGTAAAATGTGACATTTGTTTAACCTGTGAATCAGAGATAAAATCCAAAGAGTTTCCGCTCTAGTTATCAGCTTTTTGTCTCAAATCTTAACCACTTATAAATGCTAAGTTGTTGACCGTCTAGATGTTTTAACAACGTCCAATCTCGACGCGTCTCATTTCGAGTGATAAGGTATTTAAGCAAGGATAAAAGCTAAGTAAGTTCTGTTATAGTTTATCACATGCTTTAGTATTTTAACCTATGACAAATTCTAAAGGGTCGGTCAGCGAATTTGGTTTATGATAATTCATGGTATATATACTGATCATGTTGTGACTGATAAAACAAATCGACAAACCGATAAACTCTGCTCTAAAGGTTCTAGCAAGATTTTCCGTAAGTTACGCAGTCATAAATAGTACATTATTTGAAATATTAAGAATATGTAGTATAGATAAATTTGAAGTAATGAAAACTTTTATGATCATGAGCTTCTGTTTAAAATTCCTTTAGGACTTTTAGTTATACACTGCGCCCACACATATTTAAGGGTGACTTCATTATACAACTAAGAATCGAGAGAAATAATGTTTTCAAGGTTTAGCATTTCACTTAATATCATTTTTAATGCTACACAGTTTTTGATTTGCTCATAAAATTTCTAATTTCTTTTAAAATCTCTGATATCTTCTAAAATTTCTGATTACTAACAATTTCTTCTACAATTTCTAATTAGCTGACCATCGTAATAGTCAGTCATTAGATGAGTCGTATTTTCGTCCTTGCAGTTTTGAGAATTCTGAAAAACTGTAAAACGTATGTCCACCGTGAATAAGACGAGAGAAAAATAAATAAATAAACAGTAAAAAATTGGAAAGACTGAAATCTTTCGGATTTTACATTACGCCCAAAAGGGCATTTTTTTAACTTTTTGTGTGACCCCTTTATTTATTAAATATAATGTTCTTCGCACTTAAACAATAAAATTCAGTTCAAGAGCAATATCGCAAAATAAATTTTAAATGAGCATATCTTTAGAATTTCCGATACGCAGTCCTCGCGCTGAAGATAATTTTTTTTTCTGTACAACGTTGCCAAATCCTTGAGTTTGCTAATCAAAAATTCCTTAAAGGTTTACAAAATATGAAATAGATAATAAAACAAAATCTGCATTCCAAATGCGGGCTTCCAGATGCCCATACTCGGGTGGAACCCAACCTTATTCAAAATTTGATGGCTATAGGTACCTTTCTTTTATCACAATGTGATAAACATGTATATATTTATGCAGATTTTTCATGATTTAATGTCTTTAAATAGAATGTAGGTCTGTAATATTTGGTAGCAACAGTTTGAAAAGTGAACCGACATTTATCGTGAATCAACGCAAAATGCCAAAACAAAATTAAGCTAATAATAATAATAATAATAAGCTTACACGTTTCGAGAGCATTTGGGCTAATGTTTCTTTGGGCTAAAATTATTTAAAAACAACTTATATTTAGAGTTTCCGATAGACAGTGTCTCACGCGCTGGAGATAAAAAATGTTTTTCTCCTTACAGTGTTTCCATTGCTCGCTTTGAAATCATTGAGTTTGTGAATCAAAAATTCGTTAAACGTTTTACAAAATATGAAATACACAATAAACCAAATTCAAAATTCGGTCTTTTAGATTTCCATATTCGGGTGAAGTACTACGTTATTCAAAATTTGATGTCTCTAGGTGCCGTTTTTTTTTACAGTGCGAAAAACATGCATACATTCATGCAAATTCTCTATTATTTAATTTCTTTAAATGTAATGCAGGGCTCTAATATTTGCCGACAACAATTTGAAAAGTGATTCAACGCAAAATTCTGTTTTGAGACTAGTAGTAGCCTTTCTGGGCTGACTCTTCTTTGGGCTAAAAAGTTACTCTTTTATTTGCTGTGCATTTTTATGATAAATTACATCGCGCGAAAACATTTTGATTGCGTACCTTTGTTCAGATCTTCAAGTCGTAGATACTGATTAAATAAAAAGAAATAAAAATTTCATAAGCAAACGATATAAGAAAACGCAAGTTGAAATGTGTGTTTGTTGCCACCAGATATCATTTGGCGGCTTCGCTGAAATTAGGTGAATTATTCATTTTTAAAAGATTTCTAAAGACTAGGCCATTATCAATTATCAAAATTCTCTCTATTTATGTATATAATTTATTTTCAGGTAAGCTTTTGAAATATATATAACGGTAAAATTGAAATTATGTATATGAATCTGTAACAAGGAATTTGGTTCGATTTATATTTACTTGATTCGCATGGCAAGAAAAAAAACATTTAGTCAGTACCAGAGCTTCGCGCGCTGTGCTATCTGTATAGCGGTACTAAAGTTATTAAATTCGGAGCATAATGTACAACTAGGTTATTCCTATCTGGCACCCAGCCAAATTTAGCACATCACATAAAACTGCGTTTGTGAATAATTAAAAGTCTTGCTTACAACCGACGTAGTTTTCGTCGAGAAAAATAACAGCTGATCGTATGATACTGAAATTCGGCGCATTTTTTATTCATTTTATAAATTGAAATTTCTATTTTATCGTCAGCATGCGAAAACCATTCATATTAATCGAAAGCTATTTCTCGAGGAAAACGCATATAAGAATTCGCTACTCGTTTGGTTTTGAATTCTGGTATGAATTTTGCTTAATAATCCGCATATATATTGAATGTACTTCTACATAGAATGCATAGAATATGTTTTTCGTAGAATACATGGAATATGTTTCTACCAAGAATACATAGAATATGCTTCTGTTTTTTAGCAGAATGTAAAGTCTTGGAAATTGACTTCGAAAATAGTTGTTAATGTTATCAGTAAAGAATGCACATTCGACAATTTATAAATCAAATTTTAGGACTGGAATGTAGTACCGTTGTAACGATAACCACTTATTAACCACCATTTTTTAAGAGGACAGTCTTCAGAGGCATCATATTTATTGTATGTAACATATTTGCTTCATTAAATGTTCCTCTTCCCAGTTTTGAAAAAGGATCGTTCAGCATCAAAGCTGTGTATTAATACCGACAGGCAAATGAGGATGATATTTAAATATCGTTTTAAAACGACGTTTTCATCTATGTACCTCTAACAAAAATTGAGAGTTAATTAAGAGATCTTCAAGGATTTAGAGTTTAGAAAAGGGTTATTTTGAGCATATTTTGTATGTAAAGTCTAGTGAAAACTAACGTTAAAATTGCTTAAATATAAAAAATAGTACGACAATTGTAGCCAAAAAAAATACTCCCCCCCCCCAACAAGAAAAACAAATTCAGCATTCGAGGAAAATTTTGATTTTTGCGAAATCTCGTAGAATTTCATAAGTTTCGCGAAACTGATCACTTGAAATTCTCGCTGCTATACTACGTGGCCTAAACACAGACTGTTAAGTGAGCGTCACCAGTGGACGATATAAACGTAACCGCCAACAATGCTATCTTAAAAGGCTCATACAGGGAGTATATTTAATTAATTTATTTCGAACTACTTTAATTGTGGAAGGGTGCATGTGCTCTCGAGATAAGAGCGGAAGTAACTGGCAAAAGTTACGATCCATATTTTATCCATGCAATAAATATGTTCATCTTCATTCGCGAGCCGACCATTCCAAGAGTCTTCCGGAACAAAAAAGAAAAATAGTTGACTCTGTCCATCTTTTTTGCCTAATAATGGCATTCTTTCTTCACCCACGCTTGCTAAGCCGGAAGGAAGTGTTAAGTGGAGGCCATTTACTGGTTTCTCTTTCTGTTTAAAATGTGCTTATAGAAGCTATTTAATTTTAAAGAAACATCCCAGTTCTTTTATAAGCATATTTTAAACGAAAAAAGAAACTAGTAAATGGCCCCCTTCCGGCTAAGCAAGCGTGGCAGTTTGTCATTCTGTATTTTTGACGTTCAAATCAAATATCAGTTTTAGACCAAAAGGGGCATCTTGCCGAGAAGGGCTATTAATTTCGTTTTGGCATTTTGCGATGGTTCGCTATTAACGGCGTTTCATTTTTCAAATTGTTACCGCCAAATATTAGAGCCCTGCATTATATATAAAGAAATTAAACTATGAAAAGTGGGTATGAATGTATGTATGTTTCTCGCACTGTGAAAAAACGACGATACATAGAGACATCCAATTTTGAATAACATAGTCCTCCACTCGAATATAGGCATTTAGATGCCACTTCGTTTTATTATCTATTTCATATTTTGTAAAATTTAACGATTTAAAAGCGAGCAATGGCAACACTGTACGGGGAAAAAAGCATTTTTCTTTTTAATCTCCACGCGCAAGACTGTGTATCGGAAATTCTAAAGATGTACTCTTTTCAAAATGGTTTGTGATATTATTGTTGAATTGAATTTTATGGTTTAAGTGCGAAGAAAATGATATTTAATAAATAAAGGTAACACACAAAACGTTAAAAAAGCGCCCCTATGGATGTAATATAAAATCTGAAAGATTTTTTTAAGCTAGCTCAGAAACGCTAATTTTGCTTTGGCACTTTGCGTCGATTCACTTACAAACGGCGAACCAATTTTTAAATTGTTGCCACGGAATATTTTGGCCCTGCATTATATTTAAAGAAATTAAATCATGAAAAATCTGCATAAATGCATGTATGTTTCTCGCATTGTGATAAAACTATGGTATCTAGAGCCATCCAATTTTGAATAACGTACGTCTCCACCCGAATATGGGCACGTGGAAGCCCAAATTTGGAATTTGTTTTATTATGTATTTCATATTTTGTAAAGCATTTATGAGTTTTTGTTCAAGAAATTCAACGATTTCAAAGCGAGCAATGAGAACACTGTGGGAGGGGGAATTTTTATCTCGAGCGCGAGACCGTGTATTGGAAATTCTAAAGATTTATTCTTTTAAATATTTTGCGATTGCTGTTAAATTGAATTTTATAGTTTAAGGACGAAGAACATGATATTTAATAAATAAATGTAAATCATAAAACGTTTAAAAAGCGCCCCTTTGGGGGCTAGCTATAAAAGAAAGCTGAAAGCTTTCAGATTTTATATTATTATTATTATTATTATTATTATATCTCTTTGCCCGTTAAAAAGTATTTTTTAAATTCTCTTCAGTTTCATTTATTAAATAAAAATTATATTATTTCTCTTCTGCAAAAGTTCAGTGGTCTTTCTGTTGTCCGGATCACAGCGTTACGATTTGCTGAAATGAATCGTAATCTGAAAGTTTTTTGAAGGGTTGAATGATAAGTATGTTAAAGAAAAACTAAATAATACTGAATTAAGTTGCATGATATATTGCATATTTTGATATACATGGTGGTCCAAAATAAACTGAACCGAAAGCAAATGAAAAACACATGAACTGTAATGCGATATTATACAGGTAGATGAAAGGTGAAGCCTGCTTGGTGGATTCCTTTATTTAATGAACAGGTACTGCTGGAAATGTTGACTATTACAAATTTTGAACCGAACAATTCATTCCTCGGATGTTCCTGTTGGCATTGCATATAATTTGGTCCAGTTTGTCAAAGAGTTCATCAACTGGTCTAGTAAACCGTGCCCTTCATATTGTCGGGCAGTAAAAATCATAGCATGATGACCTTAGGCTATAGATCCTTCGAGACGTAAAATCTTGAGTGTACTGCTTCCAAGGAGGCTTGTGCTGTATCACTGTCCTGCCGTCGAATACTCTAAAGCAGAAGTTGCCAACTCTATGCCCACAGGCACCATAGCGCCAGCTGATCATTTAACGTGTGCCCGCCGCTGTGCGATCACAATAAAAATGTTTCAGTTTTCAATAAAATTCTATGTGAAAGTTTTACTTATTTTTAATGGAATAGAAATTGCGTCCAATACAGATACGAGAACAAAGCGAAATGCGGCCGATTCCTTTTTTTGTGTGCATGTATTACTAACTCTATCTAACTATAAATTCACCTTTAAAAAATAAATGGTGCGCGCTATCCAATAGATATTCTACTAGAATGTGCTCTTAGGGACAGAAAAGTGGTTGGGCACCTGCTCTAACCATTCCGGCTTCTCTTTTGTTTAGTTTATTTTGAACCACCTTGTATTTTAAATTAAATGTACTTAAAGTGATATTAATTCAATGCATTATTTAAAAATGAAGATTTAAAATAGTAATGAAATGGGTTTATTTCTTTTAAATCGTTCAGTTTGTTAAGCAGTGTCCTTATAATTTAAAAGATAAAATTATGGACTGTATGTCGCGTTAAAAGATCTAGAAGCCAACATATGCTATTTGCCGCAACATATGCGGAGAATAAGGGCCTTTGACAGATCTTGCAGTGCCGTCTTGCATGAGTGGTAGATAAATGGCTTTTAGAATATCATTAATAATATTTAAAGATAAAGCTTAATTTTATTCTTCTGTGTGGGTCGTTGACAAGGGGACTGTTCGTAAGATACTCAAACAACAGAAGGAATTTATTCAGGCAGCATTAGGATGCGTGCTTAGCAGAACAACATGCTTTATTACTATTTACAAAAGAATTTAAATGATAGAAGGATATTAATTACGAATGCGGTAAGCAGTGCGCAGTTCTGCTTTCATTCCCTAGTGACTCTATTGTATGTCTGGTTTATTTCGGCTCTCCAGTTCACTTCAGTTCTTAATTGAAGAAAGCTGCCGAGAGAGCATGCTTACCGGCGACAAAAGCATAGTAGCGTAATGACGTTATATCACGGCTCAAAAATTGTAAAAGTCTCTGTTAATGACTTCTGAAGATCAACAAACTTTAATTTTAAACATTGAACAATTAAATTACAGTTTGCAACTTTAAACTAAATTACATTATGATAAATAAAAATCAGCGTACAGTGTTATTGTTTGTTGCTAATGTTCACTTATCTGACTTATTTATCAGCCTAAGCCTCCGAAATTCCTCGTAGCAAGGAGCGCAAGTGTATGTCTGCCGTTGGCAACAGTGTTGAGCACCTTACAGGTGACAGTGCGATTTAGCTCATTTCCGCCCCAGTTTGATGCAGAGCACCTCGGAGAACGGGTCCGAGGGACTCCCACCCCTCTTTCCGTAACAGTAACCTCTCCAGAGAACTTTCGGCTCGCCGCATACTTAGAATGCCCCCATGGCTTATATTTTAAAAAGTTTAAGCGATGAAAGTTGTCTCTTGTTTTTTTACTTTCTTATATGAAGTAAAAGGAAATACTGTAATCGCAAAAACAATTCGGGTATCATATTTCAACGAAAATATCCATTTTGACCGCTCTAGAATGCAATTTAACTACACTGACAACCAATAAGTATTTGGACACCTGTGATAGAAAAGAAAAACTAACTTTATTCAAAATCAATAGTTGGTAGAGCCTCCACGAGAGGTAATTACAGCGTGTACCTTCCGGGGCATACTTTTCACAAGTCTTTGTATGACAGCTAGTGGTATTTTCTTGCACTCGGCTTGGAGAAGACATAAAAGTTCCTTCACCGATTTTGCACGGGTAGTGCAACCCTGAATTCGGTGATGCAACTTGTCCCAGAGGTTCTCGATAGGGTTCAGGTCTGGACTCTGGGCAGGTCAGTCCATTCGATGAACTCCATTGGCACCATATCAAGTTTTGGTTAACGTCGAAACATGACAACTGGCATTGTCATCCTGAAAGTAACAGGGGTCCAACGCGTAAAACTGCCACAATGTAGGAAGCACATTGTCATCCAAAATAGTGCAGTAGGCACCGGAGTTGAGCTTACCATGAATGGGACCAAGGGTCCCAGCCCATACCAGGAGAAACCCCCCCAGCCCATAATTCCACCTCCGCCGAACTTGACTGTTGGCACAATGCATTCTGGCAGGAGACGTTTTCCAGGTAGACACCAGACCCAGACCCTGTCATCCGAACGGTAAAGGATGAATTTTTCATCCGAACGGTAAAGGGTGAACCTTGATTCGTAACTCCAAAGAACCCGTTTCCACTGATCTATGGTTCAATTTTGATGTCCTTTGCACCACATTAACAGAACAGCGCGGTTGGACTTTGTGATCAAAGGCTTATGGGCAGCAGCACGACCATGAAAACCAAGAATATGTGCTTCCTTACGGATAGTATGCATTGAAACAATACTCCCGGATACCTGTTGAAACTCCTCGCGGATGAGAGCCATCGGTTGGGTGCGGTTCTTCCGCATTTCTCTGGACAGCACTCGTCGGTCTCTTATCTCTCCGTTTCTTTGGTCTGCCGACTCGGGGCACATTCCGATAATTACCGCTCACCTTCCACTTCTTAATCACATAGGCCACTGTCAATTTTGGGTACTTTAGATCGCTAGATATGTCCCTTAAGGATCGGCCACATGTTTGATACCCGATAATTATACCTTTCTCGAAATCAGAGAGCTCCGAACTGCGAGGCATCTTGCAAATGCCAAATACTTATTGGTGTCCAAATACGTATTGGTAGTCAGTGTATAATTTAAATCTGCGAAGAATACCTAGATTAAATTATTGAAAAGGAAGAATGCAGCGGCAATTACTGTATTAATAGCTAAATTATTAAAATTAGTGTAAATAAATTACGTAGCGTAATTAAATTATTGTATGTTGTAATTTTAGTTCCGAAAGAGGACTCTTCTGTTATATTATCTCGTACACCAAACTCTCTGAAGAAATTCTTCGTGATATATAAACACTTTGTTTCAATTTATGATTTTTTTTGGGGGGAAGAGTTATTCTTTTATATTGTTCCTTTTTTCGACTTATTGTTTTTGCTTTAAGTTTTTCTTGATCAGAAAAAATCATAAATTTATTTATTTTATTTAAATTATTGTATGTAGTATATATGTTACTGTGAAAGACCGAAATTGGAGAATGTCGACTTTCACCGGAGAATGTCAACATTCACCAAATACGTCGGTGAAAGATCGAATATAACATTGCATTCTTGTACATTGGGACCCTCACCGGTGTATGTCGACAATATTTCCTTTACTTCATACAAGGTGCTCTGGTGTAGGTCGAAAAGAGAGGCGACTGGCTGTTTCCCATAAATGCAGTTGTAAAAGCAAGGGCCTCTTGTGCAATTCAAAGTCCCATAATAGTTTAAGTTGTTGCAATTAATCAGATTTGAATCACATAATTTAGTAAGTTTTTTATTACTATTATTTTATTTTCTCATTTTGAATGTATTGTGTGTTTTAAGTACTTGTGTGTTTTTTCGCGACTGAATTATGGAGAAGAAAATATAATATTCTCATATATTCAACATTGACCATTAGTACATGGTGAATGTCGACATTCACTGGTATAAGAATATTTGTAAATAAGTGTATTTGGAAAATATTTTGGACATACACCAAGCGACTATGTGAATGTTGACATTCACCGGTGGAAGGCGACATTCTCCAGATTTCGGTGTTCAGTTACGATAATTGATTTTTTTCTTTAATCGTATTTACCGAGAAATCACGTAATGACATTAATATATTAGGTAATGTCTCCTAGTGGGTTGTAGTATTTATTATATATTACTTTTCATTTTATAATATGCTGAGATTTACTTGAAACTTTTATTGAAGTCATTCCTTGTACTAAACCAACAATAAATTTTAACTAGTTTATTTTTCCTATTTGACAGTGATTAAACTGGCTTCTTTTTGGAAAGCACTCGTAATGAAGCTTACACACACTAGTCATTACAAAAACTTTATAGCGTAACATTTTGTCCGAAGCAAAATCATTAACTAAGCTCATTATATCGAAACTTTGGACTGGAATTTCTTTATAGTGTGCATGACCCTTGTCATTTGCTTGTAAAAATATTTTTGTATCGCGTTGATTATCTGAGTTAGATTTTTTAGTAAATGTATAAGTTTTTTTATTAAGTGTATATATATAGATATATATTTTTTTTCTTTCAGAAGCCGCACCGGAGAATAAAGAAGACGGCGAAAATGCTACAGGAGACGTTCCATCTACACAAGAAGTTCGTTTATTTCCTTTGTTTTCTTCTAGTGATTAATTTTTGTCTGCTTTCGTTTCTTACTCCCTTGTATGAAGTAAAGGAAATATTGTAATCGCGAAAATTTACGCGTACCATATTTCAACAAAAATATCAATTTTGACCGCTACCGAATGCAATTTAACGTTTAACGATGTTTTTGAGTGACATTTGTACGTAAGGACAGAATAAAGGACTCTTTTTTTCCCCCAAAACGGATTTCAAAAATGATTTAAAAATGGATTCAGAAGAGGGAATTTTTTTTTCGTGGGGTCTGTACGTATCTACGTATATATCTTGTATAACTCAAAGCCGAGTAACCTCAGAACGTTGAAATTTTCTATACGGGGCTGCTATAATATGTAGTTGTGTACCTCTCTTTTTGGTTGCAATCGGCTGCACAGAAAGTGTATGTACCCACTCTGTTACTCGCTTCTGTGAGCCCAATTTTTTTATTCTTATGTGTTGGTAAATTGTGCATTTTTTGCTTAAAAAAGGATTGAGTTACGTTGTTCTTATATTCCGGTTATGGTTTTTATGCCGTTAGCTAATCTGCATGCAGTAGTTGCAGAATTGTCAACAATTTAAAAGTTGCTAAAGTACGGCTAGGCCTAATTTTTTTACCATAGCATCCATATTTGTTTACATATGAAACTTAGCAGTATAGTGAATTAAGTCAGTTTCTGCACCTTCAGTGTCTTCTTGCCGAATGGGACCAAAAGGAAACTTTTAATTTTGTGCACCGAAAATTCTGCCTTCTTGCCCGCTGGCCGAATTACTTGTTCTTGCGTAGAAACTCCAATTTTAATCGTAAAAATTGTTTCTTAATTGTTTTAACTGTATTTGGTGTTTTATATTTTTCTATATTTTTCAATTTTTAATAAAATTATTTTGAGGTTTTATGTAATTTTGCCTTGTCGCGAAGTGAGAACTGAATTAATTAAATGATAAATGTACCTCTAATGAAATTCGATGAAATAAGTTTAAATGAAATGCAGCAAAAAATGCTTATAATTTAACATTCCGTACAAGGAAGGTTTATGTGGTGTACATATCATATTTTTCTTTCATGACTTTGAATTGAAATAAGCGGTAGGTTCTAGATCTCAAAAGAAATAACACGGTGTTGAAGCAGATACGACCTTAAAAGTAATGACCTGCTGTTTCCCGAGTCTGTATATAAATTTTCTGGTGTGACTTCGTTTTGTACTTTGCCTTCAACTATCACTTCGTTTTTCCGAATGTTCATCTTGTTTTATGTGTATTTTAGCGAAAGACTTGAATTTATTTTTGTTGTTGAGGGGTCTGTAACATGATCTGTAAAGTAGCTGCCTAGTCTTATATTCTTCAAATCGCATGTAAATGTGGCGATTTTTATTTTTGAATGTTATTCTTTCTCAAACGCAATAATTTAAGATAAATTTTACCTTTGAAACTCACTTTTGGTATCAAAATCCAATTTATATGCAACTGTGATAACCGTTTCATTTGCGTTGTTAATTAAAAATGTAATTTTCAATTCTTTATGCTGGAAATTTGAAATAGTCTTTTTAGAAATTACAAAACTACTTCAAGACGCGGTATTTCTGAAATCTTAGTTAACATGGTTATTAAAAATAATAACGAAAACATTCTAAAAGAGTTTCAAAAATCTGATAGCTTCCTTAGTATTGCATATTTGCGGTGTCATCCAGCTTTTGTATTGCTCTCCCTTAACATCTCTTAATTTTTCTTTTTAGATTTTCAGTCATGTGAATAGTTAAAAGTTAGAACTGCCCATTGTGTTAAGTCAGAAATATATTAAAAGATATTATGAGGATAAGATATTAATTAATTTTTCAGGCAGGTAAATTAGTTTCCATTTTTTAAAACAGAAGCCTTCTATTCGCATTTCATTTCCTCTGTTTTTTTAATGAAAATTCCATTTAGAATCCGTTCAGAAAAGTCGGATTATTATTTATAATAATGAAACTGCTTTTTAATAGCTTATATTAAATTAATGTTTTGGTTACCACTGAAAAATATAAAAATATTTTACTGCCTTCCACTATTAAATATTACTGACTTGAAACATTTAAATAAAAAAAATCTGAAAGGTTTCAGATTTTAATTACGTCCAAAGGGGCGTTTATTTAACATTTTGTGTGCTACCTTTATTTGTTAAATACCGTTCTTCGCACTTAAACCATAAAATTCAGTTCAACAGCAATATCGCAAACTAATTTTAAATTGAGCATATCTTTAGAAATTTCGGTACACGCTCTCACGCGCTGGAGATAAAAATGTTTTAATGTTTTTCTGTACAACGTTGGTATTGCTGGCTTTGAAATCTTTGAGTTTGTTAATGAAAAATTCGTTAAAGTTTTAGAGAATATTGTTACGAATTTCACATTTATTTGGCTATTTATTTAGAATTGTAATTAAAATTCCTTTTTATTTTCCCGTGCAACGCACGCAGACGATTTTTAAAGAGAAAGCTACGTCAAAAAAATTAAAAAAAAAAAAAAAAGAAACAAGCACTAAATTGAAAAGTGATACGCCATTTCTTGTGAAACAACGCAAAACGCCCAAACAAAAGTAATAGTCCTTCGGGACTAAATCCCTTTGGATTAAAAATGGCACCTGTTTATGTTAACAATTCCGCCATTTTTAATTTTCTTTTAACATCTGCCAAAGAAATTATCATCATAATTTTAATTTTTTTATATGAGAAAAGCAGATATATATGGATGAATTAATGGGTACAGAATAGTTATTGTTTCAATACAAAATTCTTTTTAGTAGCTATATTATGCGGGAATCAGTAGACTTGTCAATCTGGTATTTGGATGTGCAGAATTTGACTGTCACTGCTGTAAGAATTCTGCTCTTTCTCTTCCTCACCGGTTCAGAAATAAACACACATTTAGAGCCGATATGCCTTTTGTTCATTGTTAAGTTTGTACCACGATTATTCGTATACTGTTTAAATGGTGGCTGCTAGGTGGGAAGAAGAAACTGAATAGGGGCCCAGGACATATTCGCGACCTACCATCTAGTTTTGCATCGAATCGATTGTATAGTCAGTGGAGGAAGGATAGGGAGACCAACGTTTTCGTTTTGAAGAATTATGTCGCCAGTTCCAATTTGAATGTATGCCAACTAGCGACACAGGGTTCATTCACTAAGAGTTCTTTCAGCAAAAGCTGTGTTTGTATTTTAATCGCCTCTGCTGCTAGATGTCCAAATTTAGTACGATGAAGAAGCTTTCGGCGCATGTGATGTGGTTTTTTCTGATTTCGTATGATTTTATGCTAGGGCGATCCGCTCCGAAACCGATTCACCTTACAGAGCGAATTTATTCCGATTCCTGTAAACGGAGTTGTAGCTGTTTTACAGTTCGTGGAGTGCTCTTTGTTGGAAGCGTGCCAGGAATAGAAATCTGCTCTACGTTCACGAACTGATTCATTTTACTGACTTAGTAAACCCTTGATTCGCGAAGAAAAGAACAGAGCTCTTGAACGAAGCGTGCCAAAAAAAATTAAGATTCCCATTTTTGCAGAGAAAAGAAAGTTTTATCTTCCCATGTTAAAAGTTAGTGTCATTTTTATCATTTGCCAACTTCTTGAAAAAATTTTTATTCCGAAATTTTATTGTTAGTTCTTTGTAAAAAAGGACTTAGTAAACCCTTGATTCGCGAAGAAAAGAACAGAGCTCTTGAACGAAGCGTGCCAAAAAAAATTAAGATTCCCATTTTTGCAGAGAAAAGAAAGTTTTATCTTCCCATGTTAAAAGTTAGTGTCATTTTTATCATTTGCCAACTTCTTGAAAAAATTTTTATTCCGAAATTTTATTGTTAGTTCTTTGTAAAAAAGGATGTTTTAAAAAATCTCAAAACTACAGTTGAAAGAATTGAGTTCAGAAAAGCGTTTGAT
>KK116532.1:419677-443431 GCA_000611955.2 Stegodyphus mimosarum | reverse complement strand
CCCACTCATCGTTCGATTTTTTTTCGCTCATCGCTCCAACCTCGCTAACCGCTCCCCTTGCTGTTTTGATTCTTTCCAGTTTTTTCTCCATCTGTTTTAACCGCTCTCGATTTACCTCTGTTTCCAGATCTCTTTCATCAAGGTTATTTTTAGTGAGCGGTTAGTCATAAAAAGAAACCGATTCATTTCAGCGAGGGATTGATTATGATTGGATCCTGTAAAAAAGCGCTTATTTTACGAAAAAGGAAGGTAATTTAACAGTCCAGCTACAGCATATTGAAGTGAACCTAAGCGACTGACTTTAATAGCATTTAATAAAAAGCATGATGATCTTATGTTCAAATAAGTTTAGAAAAAACTTGATTAATTTTTATTACATAGATTCTAAAACTAGACATATATATAAGATAAAATTTAAACTTTGCTATGATACTATGTCCGATACTGTGCTATGATATTACAATGTACCTTTCCTCAGAAATATAATAACTTCAGCTTTTTAATCCAACATTAATAGCTTAATCTGTGCTCTTCTTTAACTCGCCTTTATACAACTGACGTGTAGCCCCTGCAGCTTAACTTATCACTAGTAGTAGTATTTTGAATACAAGATCATATGTTTATTAGATGTTCTGATCTTAACTTTCATTCTATGTATAATTTTGTTTTTATCATGTTGTAGAACTCCCAGCTATTTTGTCTAATTGTGACTTCAGTCATTTTGGATATTCAAAAAACTCCAGATAGAAAATTTATTGACCTGAGACCTATTATACTGTAATTAAAGTTACCAGATGTCTGGGATTGAATATCCAGAATATTTAAATGAGATTGATTATAATATAATTAATTAGTTTTACTGCTAAATACTTTACCTTTAGTACAAAGAATCTTTTCAACTATGAATAAAATTTGGTCTTCAGAGAGTCGATAACGGATCTCAAATACGAAAAGTATATTTGGCCTTGAAACTGAATGCCAGATATCTATTTAATAATTTATGTAAACATAACAAAAACGTACTGTTTCCTGGAAAAATATTTGCTATGGAATAGTGGAACAAGAAGAAGAGTACTACAGTCCACATCATCTTTCAGAGTAGAAATATTTCAAAAAGTATGCAGTCAATTTTTCAGTATTTTGTTTATCTGTCATGTAGATTTGTGTAGTATACCTGTAATAGGCTTTCTAATAAGTTCTGATGGGTGTTAGCATAAATTTTTAAGGGAGAATTGGAGAAAAATAATTGCATTAATAAATTTTTATTAAAATTTTTATCTGAGATTTCATAAGTAGATAAAAATACAGTACTGCATGAATAAAAAAACACGTGTACACATGTATTGTGCGTATACTTTACATACAGCAACACAAAATACATATTTACTGGATTCTAAGTGGGTCACGTGCGCGAAGTTGGGGGTTCTACCTTCTTAAAGCACAAATTACGGTAGCCGTAACTGTAAACATATATAGCACAAGGGTCGCCATAGTATGGCTCTTAGAGGCGAGTGGTGTGGCTGTACTAATAAAATGTGTATGTGAAATATGGTTAATTAAAACTACTCAGTGTCCAAAAGTAATTAGTTTATTTCATTATTTTTAAAGTTGTTAGCCGTTTCTTTCCATTTGAAACCAGTTCCACTACTTTTAAAATGATAATAATGGCTTAGCTTTTGGGAAATTTAGGTGCGGCTTTTGAACCTTCCTGAAATCTATTCACACATTCATCGAAAAAAGCTGTAGTAAATTCTTGAAAAATGCGCGCTGTGCTGCATTGTGTTTTTTAAATTTTTAATTTAAATGTAAAAAAAAAACCGAACAAAATAAGTTTGGATTTCAGATCAACTTAAAGAGAAAAAACATTCGGAAAATAGAAGTTCTGAATGTTTAGAATTTTATTGTTTATTATAATTTATTAAATCTTAATAATTATTTTTTAGAATGATCGATACTTTGACAAGTTTTTCCATGGCTTGATATGATAACAACAGTCCAAAGGTATTTAGTCCCGAAGGACTATTACTTTCGTTTTGCGATTTTGCGTCGGAAACACAAAAACGGCGTATCACTTTTCAAATTGTTGCCACTAAATGTTATCGCTCTGCATTAAATTTTAAAAAATGAAAAATCTGCATAAATGTATGCATGTTTTTTTTGACGTAGCTTTCTCTTCAAAAATCGTCTGCGTGCGTTGCACGGGAAAATAAAAAGGAATTTTAATTACAGTTCTAAATAAATAGCCAAATAAATGTGAAATTCGTAACAATATTCTCTAAAACTTTAACGAATTTTTCATTAACAAACTCAAAGATTTCAAAGCCAGCAATACCAACGTTGTACAGAAAAACATTTTTATCTCCAGCGCGTGAGAGCGTGTACCGAAATTTCTAAAGATATGCTCAATTTAAAATTATTTTGCGATATTGCTGTTGAACTGAATTTTATGGTTTAAGTGTGAAGAACATAGTATTTAACAAATAAAGGTAACACACAAAATGTTAAATAAACGTCCCTTTGGACGTAATTTAAAATCTGAAACATTTCAGATTTTTTTTTGTGTTTTTTTTATCATGTATTTAATACACAATGACAATTTTTCTTAGTTCATTTTATGTTAACTTCCCTGTCTTAGAAGAACAGAAGTAAATTACTTCTACATTCACAAAAGTTGAAGAAAAAATAAATTATTATAAGCTTTA
The DNA here is from genome assembly GCA_000611955.2 of Stegodyphus mimosarum. Taxonomy (NCBI): domain Eukaryota; kingdom Metazoa; phylum Arthropoda; class Arachnida; order Araneae; family Eresidae; genus Stegodyphus; species Stegodyphus mimosarum. The sequence goes on along the minus strand of KK116532.1, from coordinate 440,729 downwards.
TGAACTTGTGTAATTGTTTCATAATGACTCGAAAATTTTCTAAAGTTCCTGAGCGTTGCGTAACTAATTTGAGATGCTTGCTTAAGACACTTTTTTCCCTAACGGTATTTCTAGTCAATTGATGTTATTTCCAATGCACGTTACAGTGACAAACATTCTGTAAATCACTGAACTGGAACTAAATGGCAAAGCCGTTGCAGTTCTTTTGTTGCACGCTTGCTGTAACAGCGTAATAGTCGAGGATGAGAATTCGTTCTCAGAATGGGATGGGCTAAAATGAAAGAAGCACTGCGTGTGTAAAGTGATGTTTAAAATGCGAAAATAATATTCTAGAGAGAGATTATTAACGTAATTACTGAAGTTCGTTTTTGAATAACGGACTGTGTAATTCATGTCGTAGTAGTGCTTAAAGTTAAGTTGGCAATAAATTGGAATACATAAAATATGCAAGTGTTTGGGCATTTATTTCTAGAAAAAGTTTTAGCTTTTTTATAAGAAGATTGTGTTTATTTTATGATATCAAAACAAGAAAATACAGGCGAAGAATATGATCGTACGTTTGAAGTAAATGCAACTCTGTTGTAGAAAGACAATTTTGAATGGTGTTGGGAATTTGAGTTGTGCCTGAGCTTCATTTGATGAGCTGGTTTTGAAAATACAGCAGCTAAGTCACACTTATAAGATGGGCGTTAGGACATGCAGTTGCCCTCATTGTTATGAAATGGCTGATGCCCTATCTAAAGGAAGGTACTTCAGTGACTGTGACCATTGGCATCCTGACTTTCTGGAGATCTGCTGTAGAGTAAAATCTGCTATTGCCCCTTCCTGGCTTTATCCTCCCACACATGCCCTGTACTTTGGCAGACAGCCGGGAGGTGCATTGCTTTTAGAGGTAATCGGGCTCAGAAGATGCTTTGACAAGGTTCCTAAGTGGACACCTAAAATGCCTTAAATTTGAGCGGGGAAATAAGAGTCTACCTCATCTGTAATAAATGTAACACTGAGGATTTCACTCCTGAAAATCGTCTCACCTCTTTGGACTAATAAAAGAGGATCTATTGGAAAGACCTACTTTCGTTTTGAATTTATTGACGGTTCTTGGACTCATGGATCTGGTCTAGTCTAATGGCTGACCAGTTAGGATAAGTAACAACAACAACAACACTTGCAATAGTCCATGTTTTCAGCCGAGCAGCAACTGGCTGATAACTAAACATTGCCATGTCGATCGTGAGGCCGTTAGACGTGAGACGAACACAATTTTAATGCAGCCCTGTTGTTTTCTGATACAATAAAGGCACTTTAGTTGGCGTTGTCTTTTAGTCTGTAGGCATTTTTACTAGTATGGTATTTTTGCGATTAAAGATTTTGATTTTGTAGCAGATTTGTATGTTTTTAAAGCAAAAGAGGTTCAGAAAATACTAGTTTAAAATACTAATTAATAGTAATTAAAATACTGACTAAAACGTTTTTTCATTCATGGTTTTAAATTGAATTTCTGTTCCTTGGAGATGGTATATGGAAACTTTTCTTACTGTAAATTATTATGAATAATTGGTTTATATATATATATATTGCATTATTTTAAAGAATAAATGTATAATGAATGAAAGAATTCCAAAATTAAAAATAGCCAAATCTGTCTGTATTTGGTCTCGAAACTTTCCACATTGAGAAAGTCCATCATTTTGTTGACGAGTTTCGTTTTGATCTGAAGAGTATATACATTGATGGAATATATATGATGAACCTGCTTGCTGTTCTTTAAATTTTATCTTCTTTTTATTCAATAGATAGTATTAATTGTCCTCATCATTTAGAGCGGTTAACCAGTACGGTGTTGAAAATAATATATTTGCTTCTGAAAAAGGGAGGCCACTCTTTTGTCTCAGGAAACATTTAATATTTTCTTCTGAAAGTAGGGACAAGAAATGTTACATTTTTAGCAATTAATAGACAAGTATGTAATATTTTCTTTTATATTAAACATTATAGAAGATGGCAAAGACAAAAAGTAATTAAAAATAAAAAAACTTTGTTTTCTTCTGCGTGTATATCTCCGGACGAAACTTTTTGTATAACTATTTCTGTATCTGCTTAATCACTGGTTGATTTTGCGTTTATTCAAATTCTTTGCAAACAAAACTGTCTTTTTTGTATTTTATTAATTTCAAATTTCTAAATCCTTTAGCATTAATTTTAGTTTTAACGTTAATGCTTTGCACGTTTATCTCTTAATTTTAAAGATTTATTGCGTTTATAATATCTCATAATATTCTTTAATTTAATAATATGGAGAAGATTGGTTGAGCTCCAAGAAAAACTTGTGAAATGAATATTTAAAGGTTCGGAAGCATATTAAAAGAGTTGTGTGGCGAAATAATGTGCTGTATTATTTCTTTTTCAGCTCCCATCCAAATCTGCCGAAGAAGAGAGCGCGAAGGAACAAGCAGCTAAAACGGAGGCTTCAAAACCGGATGAGCAGTCAGAGCAAAAAAATGATGAGGTAAGAATTTATATTAATATTTTTTATTTATATTTATCTCAAATCTTTTTCTTTTATTTTCATCAATTCAAGGAGTAATTTCATCAATTCAGATCCAAAGTAACTTTGAGAGGGTCAGGTCATAAAACTGAAAATATTTTTGTGACTGGTCGAAATATATTTTCTTCCTGAAGTCAGTGAAATAATATTTTCAAATGACTATTTTATATGAAACATCTAATGGTGCTGACGTCTTTACTCATATTCTCAGTTACGGTAACGTAGTTTGATAATTCCATATTAATAACAGTTACAGTAACATCGTTTTGATAATTCCATATGAACGACAGTTACAGTAACATAGTTTGATAATTCCATATGAATGATAGTAAATAGATATTTTTTTTTTTCAAAATAAAATCTGTCGTAATAGTAGCCAGTGTTCGTACCCATAAATTTATATTGAAGAGGTAATTCACATTTTTTTGTCATGAAAATTATATCCATGTATTTTATGATGTATTTTAAAGCAGTTTTCATCATTAGAAAATTGGTCATTATTGACCACCAATTTAATTTTCAGAATTGGATATCAAGTATCTGATGTGAATTCCGTTGCTTTTAATGTAGGAGCACGAAATCACTTAATTTAGAGATAACTTTTGAAAGCTTAAATTTACTTAAAGGTACTTAAATTTTGATATTTTACCTAAACGGTCAAATATTATTTGTTACGTGGAACTGAAAGTAAAGTATTCCTGTTTACAATTATTACTGCTTAGATAACTGTGTTATGGCTTCATCTAAGAACAGAAGGAGTAAAAGCAGTACTGTGCCAGTCGTGTTAAGCCTTTAGCTTGCTTTCGGTATAATTCATGCCATTGTTCTAGCCCATTATGATGTTCCCTTTGTAGATACATTAGGTTATTTCGAAGTAAGAGACTGAAAAATGAGCAATGCCTTCGCCGATACCCGAACCACGGACATCTACTCGCCGAGTGTGCTGATCATTATACTACGAAGGCATGCTAAGAAGGCGAGAGAAATACCTTATATATTCCCTCTTTTAAAGGACGACTGGGGATTAGGAGACCCAATCACCAAATCCTGATGGTGGAGAATCATCCTCTACCACCTTTTTTTGTTCGAGCGCCATAGTAGAATCATTTTAGAATTTTTTGAAACAAGGAAATCGAAGAAATGAGCAAATGCCCTTGCCGAGACTCGAACATCGGTCTTCTCGAATACGCATCGATTGCTGGCCATTACACCACGAAGGCATGCTAAGAAGGTGGGAGAAATACCTTAGATAATCATCCACCACCTTGTCCTTGTTCGGGTGCAAATGTAGAGAGATTAGGTTATTTCGAAGCAGGAGACGTGAAAAATGAGCAATGCCGTCGCCGGGACTCGACATTCGGATGTCTCGAATACGCACCGAGTGTGCTGACCATTACACCACGAAGGCATGCTAAGAAGATGGAAGAAATACATTATACCTTTAAAAAAGCGTTGTCTATTTGGCAGTATTTACGTGATTGTTTGGCTAGTAATAGAGTTTGTTGCGGGAAAAAATTACAGTGTGCTCAAGAAAAGTTTTTTTTTAAATTAAGTTTTCATTTCATTGGATTATATCAAAATCAACTGGAAAAGATGTTTATTATCTATCTGAGGAAGCGTTTTCATCACTTCTCTGCTGTTAGTTCTTTAGTTCTTAAGTCGTATAAATACTTTATTAATGCTGATATCTTTTCGATGACGAAGAAAAATGTTTGTAAAGGTTTATTTTAGACATTCAGCACAAACTGTTCCATAGCTGAATGTTAAAAAAGAAGTAATTTTGTACCATTTTTCTTCATGTTCACTTATATTAGTATGAATAATATATAACTTTAACTGTCCGCCAGTGGCCGAGCGAGTAAGACCGCAGAACTCTAGCAATCAAACCTGGGCTCGAATATTGGCAAATGGGCGTTTTGGTTTTTGGAAAATAAAAACGAGCTCGTTTCTCATAGAACGTTCTTCATAAAAATAGCTTTTTATTTAGGCAAATACGTAGTCTTCTCGTGCTTTTCCAGAATTAATTAAACAGCCAAAGAAGTGAGGTTTAAGAATGAAGAAAGCGTTCCTACCCAACTTACCGAATTTTAGATTATTTTATTTACATTCTATTTTAAATCGTAGACACTTTAAATACCCGAGGCGTCAAAATGATTGATGTTCACCTGCGACATGTACATTAATTGTCGAAGGTTTCATTAATCTAGATCAAATTTGCGAGACTTGGCTTTGAAAATGTGAAACTGAAATTAATGTATTATAAATCAAACCGTTGTTTAATCAAGTTGTGGTAAAGCATGCGAGGGCTATTTCTCGTCTTACAAACAAAAAGCAGTTAATAATGGAGAAAAATTTGTAAAATCGAAATTCCGCAGCCTCGTAGAATGTCTAAATTTTTTTTTAATTTGTAAAAACTGAAAAACATTACTTATATATTTATGTATAAATCGGCAATGCATATTTAGAGATAATTACTTGATTGGATCAAAAGCATGTATCGATGACCCTGTTGAATGTTAACCATCTTTCTGAAGATATTGATTTTAACTCGAGATCATTTTAGGTCAGAAGTCCATAACCTGATTCTGTTTTTGAACTTAGCAGTATTGTCCGTTCATCATGGCATTAAATTTGCAATTTTGCATGTAATCGCATGTTCCTCATGGCCTTTCATTTAAGATAATAAACTTGAAATTCTTGGTAGTAGTATAAATCTTTCATGAAAACACAACTTGGGAACATTGGACAGAATCTGGTGTATGAATTTCCTCTATAAGTCGCTTCCAGTTTTTGTCATACTCCAGTATTCATTCTATTCAGAATGAACATATCATACCACATTTAGAATGACTACATACATTAATGGAAAGATTAGGTAGATAATAGCTAAATTAATTTTAATGGAACAGATTAGATACTTTAACATATAAAAATATGAGAATAAATTTCATCTGTAGTAGGTCCAGATTACCTCATTATAACCAGATTATGGCGGTGCAGCTTAGGAAGTTCATAATTACATAGTTTTATAGTCACATAGTCAGGTCATAGTACGTCATATATATTTCATTACAAACTAAAATTCAGCCATGATTTTGTATAAGTTTACTTTAAATGAATTTATTTTAGAATATTTTACCATATTTTTTTTCAAACGTGATGTAAGAAAAAAAACTCAATCAAAATATTGTTAGCCACAGAACAAATTACCAGACAAAATTAAACGTATCTTAAATGCCTTAAGGAGTTAAAATTACTCCTTAAGGCATTTAGTGTTAACTCCTTAGTGTTCTTTTTATCCGTGAGCTGTATTGATATCAAAAACTGAAATAAATTTCACAAGCAGTTATATATATATCTGTTATGATCTGATCAGAGATTAATTTATCTGATGCAAGAAAATATAGTCGAAAACATGTTATAAAAAAATTCCCACGTGCAAGACATACAAAATGATCTAAAAATTGATAGTTATAATGAAATAATTGAACGTGCGGTATCTGTAAACGTGACTTAACTCTCAATTTAATATTTCAGTATTCATTCTATAAACACGCTTGTGGTTATCTAATCATTTTTTAATCTTTCAGCAACTTCTCACATCTTCTTTCTACGGTGTATTCCGTTCCGTTTATCAGAAATAATCTCCCGCTGCTAATGGATATATATTCGATGACCTTTAAGATGGGGTCACTATGGATCTTGCACAAAATGGCAAATCCTCTTTTTTAGGTTGTAGTGTAAATGTGGCATAAGGCCACTGATGTTAGAATTTACGTTTGTGTTATGTCTCATATTTTTTCCCTTTTGTGATTCTACAAAAGGAATCGATATGCAACCGTTTCAGGTTTCATGGAATTACAACTACCTTATTAACCTTACAAAAAAGAATTGCTGTATTCTTGATGATGCTCTCTCTACATGTGCTCTGTGGGATCCTGGTGCGAGTGTCTAGACACGGACAAAGTAAATGGAGCTTTTGCATGTGCCTGTCAAATGATTTCTGTAGTAATTCATACCTATTTATTTATGTTGTTGTTCCAAGATATACTCGTTCTATTTCTCGCTCATACATGATGTGGAAGTAATAAGGCTAAACTAAAATATTTATTTGATCTCTTATAACCAAATAGAAAATACACTCCTGCATTGCGTTTATCAAGAATGATTCATAAGCTAGCCGTACGAGCATATGCAAGAGGTGACATATGTAATGATTTATTCTTAAAACCTAGTATATATATAGAAATACTGCAGCAGTGTTTTACTGTTTTGGATGCAGCGTTCTTCATGTATCCCAAGATCAGTCTTGTTTTGATATTAAAAAAAAAATTGCGATATTAAAGCTTCAGGTTGCGGTTTAACTTCTCACTGTGTTTTACGATTAAAGTTTCAAAAACTAAATTTTTTTTCAAAACGTAAAAATATAACAGTAAAAAGAAACTGAAATTTTATACTGATATATAAATTTTATTTTAAAATGTGAAATAATTTTAATTAAGTAGTTAACGTTAGGTCTATTTGTTCAAGAATAGTCTCCACAAAATTAAAGCTATATAAGGTATTTCTGCCACCTTCTTAGCATGCCTTCGTGGTGTAATGGTACCAAAAAAACCTAATGTCTCTACAGTAGCGCCCGAGCTAAAACAAGTCGTGGATGATGATTTTCCACCACCAAGATTTGGCGTTTGAGTCCTCTAATCCCCAGTCACTCTTTAAAAAGGGGAGTATATAAAGTATTTCTCCCACCTTCTTAGCATGCCTTCGTGGTGTAATGGTCAGCACACTCGGCGTGTATTTGAGGGGTCCGAGTTTCGAGTCCCAGGATGCCTTCGTGGAGGACTTTCTAAGGGGAACTGGCTCGTATACACGTTACACATGGGGAAAACCACGAAAACGCCCATGCAGCCAGCCCGTTCGCGGGATTCGAACCTCTGACCGAACTACCAGTGTTCAGCGTCTTTACCGCTCGGCCGCTGGTGGGTCAGTCCCGGCGAGGGCATTGCTCATTTTTCACTTCACAAGCATCAAAAAATCCTAATGTCTCTACATCTACAATTTAAACATTAAGCATTAACATTAAAACATTAAAACACCAAATCCCAGATGGTAAGGAAATTTTTTATAATATTGTGTGATCGTAAATTGATGCCACCTGGAGACATGTGCATTTATTTATAAAGAAAAGAATTTAATTAGTGAAGATCTAGCTGTGCATTTTTATCACCAAATCGCTTTTTCACGAAGCTGATTTCAGATTTTTTTCACATCACGAAGCTGATTTCAGATTTTGTCAATACTTTATAATTTGCGAAAACGAAACTGTATGAACAGAAAACAGTGAAATACCCTGAAGAGGTTTACTTCGAGGTGTTTCAGATGAGAAGGAGGGCTTATTTTTCATCCGTCATTCCTGAGAATAATATTATTTTTGAATATGTTTAGATTAATATAAACTACTAATTTTCCACTGTAAACGTATTTCCTGTTTGAAATATTCAAAGGAAATAATATTCATCTGTAGCAACAAAAATTGTTGGAAAGTTTTGTGGCAGAATTCAGATAACAGGCAGTTAGTGACTTTACTTCCGCCTTTGGCTGAAAAGCGTTATTCTTAACAAGAGACAAAAATTTATCTTCGATTTGCTTGCAAGTTTTTTTTAGTTAATTTGTTGAAATCTTAAACGTTTCTGTTTCGGTAATTTATTCACTTTCTGGAAAATCTCTCAGCACAACATAAATTGTAACTAAAGTTATTTATTTATCAATAAATAAAGCTAAAAAGTTATCCCCAGGAGAGATTTCGCCGTTCTCTTATATATATATATACACCTTGATTCCTTTTTAATATATTAAAATATGAATGTATTTTTAGATAACAAGAAAGGGCGAAAGTGTCCAATTTAAGCTCTGATCCAGAAAGAGAAGTTTTCATTTCTGAGAACAGTTTTGACTTTCTTTTATAGAGCAGCGTGATTAGTGAGACTGATTTCGGAATGTAAGAATTGCGTAATATTTGTTAGCCTACATTGTGTTGCCATGATGTATTATGGCTTTTTGTCATAGTGAATTTCAGATTTGCCGAGAAGTATGTACATTTTGAATTTTTTTTCCTTGAAGCTTCTCATATTTTATATTCTGAAATTAATTAATTAATGCTGATACATTGAAAATAAGAATAAATGTAACTCTGTAGAGGTTATTAGGTTTTTGACGATCTTGATGAACAGTCAGGCGCTCACACCGAGAAAGAGGTTCGAAAGTCAGGCCGAACCGCGTTTTTGATCTAGCTGTACGATATTCTGCTTTTGCACTAGATACCCTACTTAACACTACACTACTACCCTCAACTACCAACTTCAAGAACTTAAGGCGTCTTAGCGCCATACTTCCCATATTCGCCAATAGCTGGTGCCCTGAAAAAAAAGCAGGCAAAGAACTATTTTTTAGACCGAGGGCCGCCACATGTTTTACAGAACTGTAAAATGTGGAAAACAGTTGTGCTTTCATAGAGATTCTACCTTGGGATGCACTATACGCTCGTTATCTGATTCATACTGTTCTGGTTCATTTTACTGACCGTTACTGGTTCATTTTACTGAGCGAGCGAACAGGGATTCGGCAAAATGGAAAGGTAGCTAGCTGCTCTTAGAGTTCACCCACCGAGAGTTCTTGGAAGCGTACCAGGAGAGTTCGATTCCAGTTTTATGGTAGAAAGGAATGTTTCTTTTGCTATTCAAAAAGTGAGTGTAATTTTTATCACTTCCCAGCTTTTTGAACAGTTTTCATTCCACAATTTTATTGTTAGTTTGATGTGAAAAGGAGATTTAAGGAGTTCGGTACTTGCAGTGAGCGGTTTGAAGGAGTCAGTTCATCCGATCCCACTCTGTTCATTTCTCTTCATTCATTGATCCATCCTGGCACTTTACTCTTGATTCGCCGCCCCCTGTCCAAGTTTTAATCAAAATTATTATTAGTAAGCTGTCGGTTGTAAAAAACAACCGATATAGATCAGTAAGTGAACGGTTTTGATTTGATCCCATAAAAAAACAAGTTTGCCTACTTCTAATTCGAATCACGGATTTTCTGATGCTAGCTGGGGATATGTCACCAGTTAATTGCACCACAACAGGACGAATGGGAAAAGATAATATTTCTGTGTATTCTCCTCCATTTAAAAGTGGAGGGGGGAAAAGGAAGAAGATTCATTTGGCCAAACCCGGTCATAATGAATTAATTATCTTTTATTAGATTTTAGACACGATAGAGTTCATTAGGTTTTGGGAAGCCGAAAAACACAAAAGTATCAATTGGGTCTGTTACAGATTAAGAGGGACATAGTGCTACTAGTAGCAAGAAGAATAAGAACTGATTTATTTTATAAGAATTCAGGTACAAAAAACAATCGCTAATTGAAGCTACTAAAAATAATAATAAAAACACAAGTGACTGTTACATTTGGGGGAATGTTTATGGTCACTGCTGTGGGAGTGGCAGTCAAGTTACCTTGAGTAGGTAACTTGACTAGCGTATCTGACTCCTTATATTGATTAGGTAATGTTGAGAGGTTACGTAATTCTTACTGCATTTGAAACTCAAAACACATTTAATACAGTTATAAGAACCTCTTTACACATATGTATATAATTCATACATAGCATAGATAGGTATTTGAATGAATTATAATCCTCGTAGTCTGAGGAGTCTGCTAACGAAGGTCTCTCTAGTCGAGAGTTCTGGAGCGTTCTTCTGATGTTACTCCGATGGTTAAAATCTTCAGAGTGAATTAGCCACGCCTCCTTAATTTTACATCCTCTGATTCGTTATGTCTGAAACGATATCAGAAGAAAAATCAGATCGTTGGTTCGTCATCCTTCCTGAAATCGCGAGACTTTGGACAGACACGGTACAGAACGTTGAAATCTCCTGACACTAATCGTGAAGTTATGTCGCTGCGATGTCAAAAACATGTCTTGTGACACGTCGTAAAGGCTGGGAGTAGTGAATTGCAGGGGCCGCACACGCAATTTACTTATCTCTGTGTGGTCCGCCGCACATCTTTAGAATTTGTACTGTCGTAGCAAATTTTTATTCTTTTGCCTTTTTTCAAAAACAAACAGAGTAATGACTTCCAACATCCCGCCCGACGTTGAAATGCATTTCAAAATAAACACCTGAGAAAATTAACCTCTATGATAGCCGCATGAAATAATATTAAGTAGTTATAATAAGCTAAGTATTACATAGCACAACAATTTCTTAGTGGACTGGCAATAAACAAATTTTTGACAACACAATTTTTAAATGTACCAGTTGGCGTTGCTACGACCACCACACGAATTTTACCATCAGGACCGGCTATTATTTCTTCTTTTCGACGTAGCGGCCATTTGCAGGGAGGTAAATTATCTTCCTTCAACAGTGCAGGAGCGTTTGGAGAAACGTTATCTAGAAAACTGCCATTTAGCCCGTTGTTGCAAATGCTTAATATAATAACGGGGCTGTCTTCGGACCATCTCGCTTTAGACACTGTTTTCTTTGCAAACGTATGAATAGCTGTTATCTGGTGTGTCTAAAAATTCTGGTTCAGGAATTGCGTTTATCGTTAATTTGTGGACAGCTTGCAAAAGTGTAGGACAACTCTTATTTTAGCTCAGATTTTACTGGTTAAAACGAGTGGTATTTCTTACAGGTTTGTAGAGCCCTTGATAAGGTAGATAGTAAATTACCTCCGAACGCAATTTCCCTTTCAGTCAGTCTGCAACCATTTGATACATTCATTCATTCCCCCATGAACTCAGTATCGAAGCTTTCATCTTTGGATTGGTTTCCAGACGTCTCCAAAACTGATTTTAAGCATTTTGGCGTGAGCTCTTTCAAACTCTAAGTTGCAATTTGTTTTGCAGCCTCATGTACGACAAAATTTGCCCGACAAAGCGACCGTCTGGTTTTCGATGGTGCAAAGTATTCCTCGCACTAAATCAACTCTTCGCTTGGGGTGGACTGTAACTTTGTGCATTTTCTATTACCCATAGGACTTCAGTGTTTGGTTTACCGTGTACATATTTTTTATGAATGCCGGCACTTTCCTATAACGGCAATGGCCACTACTAAGGCCAGAAGTGGTGACCATTTTATTGTGGAGGCACCTAATAGGCGGCCACCGCTACCTCCTATGAAGGGACAGACGATTTTACATCCATGCCTTCTCCTGGATTCGAACCCGGGCCCTTTAGTACCGCAGTCAGGCTCCCCTAGCCACTATACCATCTGGGCGGCTACCGTGTACATAATCACTGATAAGTAAACAGTGATCAATAATTGAATTATTTGCTATTGAGCTAAAATTTTTAATTGAGCCTACGTCTCTTGCCAAATATAGTTTCTTAAATCAATTTGTTGTCTTCCATGTGAACCGTTCCGTTTTTAATGAATTCAGAAAACATCTCGGCCCCAAATAAATCAGTTTTCGTGGATTTGTAAAATTCAGTGTTAAAATAATGTTAGGAATTTTTATTTCGGAAATATTAATTAATTTAGGTGGACTAATATCAGTTATTTTTGGTGTGACCAAAAATGTGAATTTCAATCTGATCAAAAATCTGATAATTCACCTCTTATTTTTTATTTAATATTTAGAATGAAGCCATTCATTCTTGAAAGGGGAGCAGAAATCTTTTGCTTTTTTAATCCCGATAAATTAGCACATTAAGCACTTAAAACATTGTAGTGAGAAACTGAGTCAAGGATTGCAACCACAGGATGTTTGTGTTGAAATAAATCTTGAATATAAACGGCATCAGTATAAAAAACTTCTTATATTCCCATCTCATGAAGTATTTGATTGTAGGTCAAATATCACTTGTTCGTTTTATAAGCTTAAACAGCCCCTTTGACCGAATCGGAAACTGAAAAGGTGCAGAAAGACGCCAAGGTATTGACTTCCGCTCAGTCGTTAATAGCGACTACTGAGCAGAGTTTGTGTTGCTTGACGACGTCAAATCTGTCGCTGTGATTCATATCCTTGAATGTTTAACATTTGTATTCGGAATGCGCGTTTTTTGCACCCAGCACAAGACAATTTCGAACTACGAGACTTTTTTACCAATAACGAATTTGCCGAAGTTGCAGTTTTGTTTAACGTATATTTTATTGGTATATTTTGCGATAAGCTCTCTAACGTTTGGCTTATTTTTTCATTAAAACTTATTTTCTAGACCCTTGATCAAATTTCTGAAGGATAACATGCATTAATGTTATATCAGGAAGTTTATCAAAATCTAGTCATTTCAATGTTAGTGTATTCATTTTCACGTGATCTAGCATTTCACGAAGTTCTTTAGCCTACTCTTGACCCAAAGCTTCGGATAGTTTATAATGTTCTGAACATGTGCGTCTACAGTTATTCTTTTATTCTAACAGTCCTCATCAGGGACTCGTACGTGACGTGTCGTCTGAGTTTTGAATTCATTTTGTTTAGTTTTGGAGGGGAGTTTGTAAAGATCATATTTAAGAATCTTGTTAAATGAGTATTTTTAGATATGAGGTAAATGTAGTTCTGAAATTACTCCACTCCTAGTACAATACACAGAATATTCCGGCTGAGGAAGGTCCACCAGCGGCCGAGCGGTAAAGTCGCTAAACAGTGGTAGTTCCGACATGGGTTCGACACCAGGAGAACGAGTTGGTTTCTTGGACGTTTTCGTGGTTACCTCATTTGTCTCACGATGTACTTCTGAATCTACTAAGCATGCGTCAGTTTTCTCTAAATTTTCGTTTTTAACTTTTCCATAGTATGCACTACGCAGTTCATTCAAATCTAGAAGCAGAATTTTTAAGGAATCCATTTTGTGGTGCAGTTCATTATCAATACAAATTCTTCAGCAGCATCAGAAGCGGCTAATGGGAATCTTTGTTTTGTAGCTTCTATGAATTTTTTTATACAGTAAGCTTAGTTTTTAAAGCAGCTTTCTGTTTATTGGAAATACTGAGAGAGATTCTGGTTCAAAGGAGAACCAAATGTTACAAATTACGAGGAACATGATGCTGCTAGTAGCAAGAAAACTAACTGATTTATTTTATAAGAATTCAAGCTACGATAAACAGACAGTAATTGAGTCTGCTAGAATAATAAAAATTCAAATGACCATTACGTCTTTAGAATTTGTTATATGGTTGCCAGTTTTGCAAACACAACCTTTCACTTCCTTTTTAAAAAATTAGCAGTGTAACGATCTCCAACTAGCGTCCTCTCTAGGATTAGAAGCACGGATCTTCCAATGTTAGCCGAACATTCTGCCAATTACCTAACGACAGGAATCACGGGGGAGGGTTGATAATTCCTTGTGAGTGGACTTGTTGAATAGCATATAATATGAATGGGAGAAACTCTTAATTGAAAATGCTATTAATGAGGCTAAGCATTAACATTAAATATTTTTTATTACAAGTGTGGGTATTTATTCATTTATTTATTTATTGTGTGTTTATTTATTTATTTATTTATTGCGTGTTTATTTATTTATTTATTTATTCTCACATTTAGAATTATGTGAACAGAGAGGGATTTGATAGTTAAATAATTTTGTTTTACTGTCCTTTGTTGCCTCTTTTTGCATTTTCTTGTTAAAGACCACCGCATAGAATATTTGAGAAGAAAGTTCCTGCTGTTCCGGTTGCAGTTGAAACGGATTACATTATTTTATTTTTGAAATATCAGCGTGGTATGTTAGTAAAATTCATAATTTCTTGCATCATTCTAAAGCACAAAGGAAACAAAGTGCTAGAAGGTACTACTTAAATGCTACTTTGCTTAATACTTGAATAATTGGTTTAACGAAATAATAATGAGTCATAACAAGCTCTTGTAAAAGATTATTAAATAATATTATGTAAAAAGAAACTCTTTTGGGGGGGACAAAAAGAAAGAGACTCTTGCCACTTTTTGTGTTTAAATATTCGCTATCCGATAGCTGTGACATCCGGTATTTCCCCGTGTTTTCTATTTTACTAGATTCGCAAGCTTTTTCGCCTTTTCAGTTTATTCCTCTGATATTAGTATGGAAGCCCTTGCAGAAAATAACTCTTATCCATCAGAACATATTCCATCTAAGCAGAATATTCTTTAACATTCATGACCCCGTTTTTGTTGATGGAATCAAATCGAATGTGAGTACTGCTCTTCTGCATTGACGTTTTAAAGGAAACTTTATTCTGGTCTGTTCCGTTCGGGATTGCTTTTGTGCAAGGCCATTTTTCTCACCCGTTTTTCAATCTGTCCTGTGCGTAAAATGCTTCTTTAAATTTTTGATTCCCAAAATACAATAAAATCTCATTTAAGGAATTAAAAAATGTATATGTTAAGGAATTTAAAAGCCATTCAATTTTTGTTACTTCATTCTTTAAAGTAAACCCATGTTATAATGTCAATAAATGAACTGTATACACTGAAGTGGGTATAAGAGTCCAAGAGATGATTTTAGAAGCATCTACTTTACTTGATGGATTATACCAATTTATGAGTTGCAGAGCACAGAAAAAATTTTTTCAGTTTCATTTTTAGTTTAGTGGATTTTAGTTTCATTTTTCAAGCAGTGCTATATAACATGGAAGGATCTCGAATTTGGGAGAACAGATGAATTTAGGGGGCACTAAATCTAGAATAGTTAAATTTGAGGTCGCTAATTATTTTTAAGGCAGCCATCGTTTTGTTATATCTTACATATTTATATTTTTTACTTTTCAGATATACAGAAAATTTATAACGTTTCCATGTTATTCCAAATGTATATTCATCTAATATTTTATAAAATGTTTCGCTATTCTACCTGGGCCATGGGTATTGATAATCTCTACTGATAAATTGTTATATTGTATTTTAAAAGAGCCCGTTTCACCGACCGTGCGAATGGGAACCCTTTCAGAATTTCATTAAGTAATTTGCTTGTTATGAAAGTAGTATTTATGTGCATATAAATTCATTGATTTTAACTTTCATCGTATATTTTCCGAACTGCATCCATCACATACTGTTCAGTAGTTTAAAAGTGATACTGCTAAAAAAATCCGTTGTTTAAATGTAAGTAAAAGATTTTAAAAAAAAGAGTTCTAAAGTTTTCTTTTGTGCCAAAATAATCCATTTGTGTTATTTTGCTTAAAACATCTGTCTGCAGTGATGCCGGTTTTATTAGTTACGATAAATACGATCAGAATAGAAGTTGTTTCTATCTGCAGTTTGCCATTGTGTAACTTCTTGCAACTACTTAACTATATCATTAATCATTGAAACGCGTACATGTATGGATAACAATGTCATTCTTTAGTATTTTGCTTTTGAAAGTGCTTGATGTAAGAGCATTCAGTGTAATATGCCGTCTAGTATTCTTAGTGTGATTACTTCAAATCTGATAAAAATGTCTGATCCCATTCTCTAAAAATACTTCTCCTCAGCTGTTTTTTAATACTACGTCTTTAGGTGGTCATCATTCAAAGAAAACTCTCTGTTCTTTGCCATATCGATCAAAAAGGCAGAGTTCAGCCAGAATTGCTACATTGAGCCGTAATTACTTTCATGAGCAGTCGGAATTGCTGTAGTCTTTCTTAGGCCACTGGGCTACCTAAGAGAATTATGGGTTGGTGGGTTTTATTATTTTTTCTGGGACCTTTCATTTTCCTCAATAATAATCTTATCTATTAATGAGCATGTTTCTCTTCTTGTGAGGCTTGCAGGCGGTACCCGTACATTAAGATATCTTGTAAGGATGCTTAGTTTGAGTTCATCATTCCGACATGTGCATTCCCTAAGCCGAGTTCAAAGGAAGTAGTTTGGTAATGTTAGATTTGTCCGTCATGATGGTCGTTGGGTATCACTTACTCTCGAAATAAATGGGAATGGTTCTCATCTCAGGTCTTTGTTCACGAAGGATTGCCAATAGCAGTGTTCCGCTACTAGTGGCAGTATCTTGTTGCATTCACATGTGTTAGTACATAAAAACGCTGTAGTTCAAAGAACAAAAAAGTGTAGATATAATGTTTCAGCGTTAACTATTACATCAGCAGCACGATCGTGTTCAGAAGACTAACGGTCAAATCAAATGGTGAGTTCATCGTAGTTCACTGTATGGGTAGTAGGGTTTAAATATTGCGTGAGGAATTTCTTACCTCCAAACCAACTGTTACGATATGACAGTGTGCTGCACAGAATTATTCTTTGTACCTAAAGTTGTTCATAAAGTATTCACTGAAAGTCTGTCTACCCGTTGTATCTGTTGATAGCAGTTGCTCCATGAACTTAACCTTATAAAGCTGCAAGTGTAGGTCTTGTTCAAATAATATAAACACTGCTACGAGGAAGTTTCACCTCTTGAGCCAATTGACGGATGGACTTCTTGGGAATTCGGCTTTCCACGTTGAATGCTGCTTGCAGTACGAAACTTTGCAATCATTCGAGGAATGGTTTCTGTTCGCACTGCCTCTTTCACTGAAATTACTAACAATATGCAGGATCAGCATCTGGAATACTTTCTAAATCGCCTTTTTGCTGTAATGAAGCTTTGACTGAAAAGCTGTCCTTTCACGACATATATTCAGTTTAAAACCCTCCAAGTAGCACGACCGGCTTTATCTGGTCATGAGATTTTCATGAGATTGATTTGGTATATATTAGTTTATAATTTAATATATTTTGCTTGCTTACTTTCTTTAGTAAATATCATCTTAATGAATGCAAGTTTACGAAAATAGAGATTTAAATAAGTAATTTTACAAATTTAGCCAGTAAGTTCTGTTTAAATACAGGTCTTTACGGCAGATCCAAAATTCCGCGCAGGATGACGACATTACGAATGGTTGATATATCAGCATAAACTCCAAATGATATAAAATACAATAAAGTGTAAATAAGGAAAAATCTCATTGAAATATGCCCGTAATGGTCGGACACGAGACATGCATTTTTCTGGTGTGTGTATTGATGTATATGTATACATACACACATTTTAATATATATAGAGAGAGAGATATATATAGATAGATTTGCATTTTATGTATTTTTATGTTTTCTTGTTTTATCTTATTGTTTGTATAATTTTTTATGTTTTGTTGTTTAGTTGCTTTGTTTTATTGTTTGTAGGACGTCCAGAGTATTGTTTTTTTTTTTTCAGATTTGTTCTAATGTTTTTTAAAAGCATTGAAATCAAATTTGAAGAATAAAGCAGAAAATTCGAAAGCCATACATCATAAAAATAAATCAAATGTCGTGAAAAAACGATTAAACACTCAGAGTTGTAAAATCATAAATAAAAACATGAAATTAACATTAAAAGGCTGATTCACTGCCCGTCAAAAGTTAAAGAACAGAGAGACTTTCCTTGATATACTAAAATAAATAAATAAATGATTTAAATAGCATAGAATAAAATATAAAATAATCTCATAAAATGTAGTTCAAGGATGATTTAAAAATATCTTGTTTAATTAAAGCTATTAAAATAGAATTATTAATTGAAAATTAAGGATTAAAGATAGCAATTAATCAGTATTTAAACTAGAGCAAGCATTAATTTTTTTTTGAAAAGTTATTCTTGATTTTCAAGACAGTGAAGCTGTAATAATTTTCATGTGCATAAACGTTTTGATTTCGAAGTCACTCTGGCAGACATTAAAACACTGTAGAGCTTCTAAGAAAATAAACTGTGCCATCTCTGTTGTTCAAACCATGAAGTGAAGCCAGCCGTGCTACCAGGTTACACCTTGAGAGCACACGAGGGGGAAGGCAATGATTCCTTATATTTTCTCCACTAAATGATAGGTGGGGAGAAAGGAACACGACCAATTCGGCTGCCTTACTCGAGCAGCAGTGCAGACATTTTTTTGGACACAAGTAACATCAAAAATCGACTGTGTCGTCGTCGAGATTCGAACCACTGATCTTCTGATAGCTAGTCCGACCAAGTCACTCCATAAGAACACGCGCGGAGAAAGGCAATAACTCTTTATAATATTACGTCTAAATTGTTATTTATAAAGTGTATCTCAAAGAAATCTTTGTTTACTTAGACGACAAGCTGTTGATAGATAGAAATGGATCTGTCATAGGCAAGATTAACAAGGTAGTAGATGTAACCTGATCTATGAACGAGCTGTGGGATGATCCTTAGCGAGTCTACAGTTCTAAGAGCAGCAGTTCCTAGGTCGTCCAATGATTAAAAATCCTTATTATGACCACTTGCTAGCTGAAAGGTTTGAAACATTATTATGAACCAGAACTGCATCATCATAGCTTTGTTACATTATTTTGTAGCTATAGGAGACGGGTAGCTGATTAATTGTTAAAAGAAGGCTTCCGTGCAAGGACTCTTTACCAGAAGACGTTTTGCATATGTTCCATAGACAGGGTATCCAGCAGAAGAGTTCCTGGCTTCAAAATTAAAAATCTCAAAAACGAAGATCGGTAGAGGAATACAACAAATGGTATATTTATTGTGAAACCTGTAAGATTATTATACAGAAATCAAATAATAGTTACAGAATCTGCAAGCAAATGGAGCTGTACGCTGGCGCCTAATAACTTTGGATTTTGAATGGAAACATCGCCAGATGACTTTGAATGGATTTTGAATGGAAACATGTCTAAGCTGTTTCTCACTATTTTCTACATTCTAGAACGCTCAAACCAGTCTCTGTTGCAGTTCTTCGGACGAATTTCTTTAAATTTTGCTCAATAATTCCAGAAAGAGTTGCGACATTTTCAGTAACTGCAGTTTGCCTGCGACGACAATTCCCTACCGCCACGCTGGCTGTCCGTTGGATGAGTTCGGGAATAGTTTTTACATCGGATCCTATGGGAGCATTCAGTCGTGTTTGAAAACTTATGATCTGACCTCTAGTATTCCACGTTGTTCAATGAAACACAAGTTGTTCAATGAAACACACGTTGTTCAATGAAACGCACGTTGTTCAATGGCATATATGATTTCAACCTCTTCCATCCATATGCTAACCTTCTTTCACGTTTCAGGGGTGGAACGTCTTTTAGAGCGCTATTTAAAATCACGTATTGCAATTTCCAGCTTTTGTAACTATTACACTCATGTCCATAAATTAAGGGTAATGCAAAATCAGGCAAAGGAAGAGTTAGAAGCAAAACAAATTTGACTTATTTGTAAAGCTTATTTATTAAACAAAAGGTAAAGAGCAAAAAAAGATGCTATATGTTTGATATTATTAAAAACATTAGCGATTTTTTCTTCATGGAGCAAATTACAAAAAAAAACCTATTTACAAAAAACCAATATTACATGGTTGGTATGATTGTTAATACATTGTATGTCTCCCACACGATGCAATACAGTCAGTACAAGGCCTAGGCATGCTGAGTATCAAATTATCGATCTGATCTTGGGGGATATTACAGCACTCAAAAAGCAATGCTCTCTGAAGTTCCGGTAGACATGTAGGAGGAGGTTCACGGGCTGCAACTCGTCGGCCAAGCATGTCCCACACGTGCTCTACTGGATTCAAGTCCGGTGAGAATTGTGGCCAGTCCATACGGGTGATATCCTCCGATTGAAGGCATTCACTTACGATGTTTGTATGGTGAGCTCTGGCGTTGTCATCCATAAACACAAATTCTGCGTCCCGATAGATTTGGCTTGTCATGGTTCCAATTTGAACATGCAGGTCAGTTCTGGAACCCAGAATAATTCCACCCCAAACGAGCACTCCTGCACCACCCTAACGGCGTCGTTCAGTGATGTTTTCTTGGTGGTAACGGGTACCTGGATTTCTCCATATGAGAGTCCGCCGAGAATCAGACTCCAAGCTAAACCTGGACTCGTCGGAAAACATCACACAAGCCCACTGTTGCGGTGTCCACAAGGCATGCTTTCTACTCCAGGCTAACCGCAGGCGACAGTGAGTTGTAGTAAGTGGAACGCATCTGACAGGTCTATGAGCATGTAGACCAATCTGCCCTAAGCGTCTGTACACGGTCTGCCTTGAAATTGTCGTACCAGTGGGGTAAGAGAGCTGACGAGACAGATCTGAGGCTGTGCTCCGCCTGTTTCTTTTGGCAGTAACTGCCAAATACCGGTCCTCATTCGGCGTTGTAACTCTGGGGCGACTTGTGCTGTAACGTCTACTCACATTATCATCATCTTGGAATCGTTGCCAAAGCCTGGAGATGACACTCTTGGCAATTCCATGTTCGTCTGATACTTCCAGTTGGGTACACCCACATTCCAGACGGCCGATAATTCTACAACGTAAAAAATCATCCAAATGCGTCCTTTGTGTCATACCTATTCGGTTATTGCACTGAAATGCTTATAAAGCGCCTGCGAACAATTTTACTTCTTTGCCTCTATTCCTTATACACTGGTGTGCAAAAATTAAGGACGAGACGGTTTTTTCAATATAACTTTGTACAAAAGCTTTCCAAATCAACACATTTAATACCGTAAGATCCCCAATACGTAAGGACATGAGTAATGTAAGCAACACTTACTA
>KK116532.1:350269-419449 GCA_000611955.2 Stegodyphus mimosarum | reverse complement strand
CTTGCCGACCAATCCATGTGTTCAATATCTTCACTCTCCAACAGCTCTTCGACAGTAACTGTGCGATGAGGTGGAGCGTTGTCGTCCATGAAGAGGAACTGAGGACCCATAGCCCTTGTGAAAAGACGCATGTAAGGAAGAAGAACCTCGTTACAATAGCAGTTCCAGGTGACGAACCTCCTTGGGAGATATGAAGGTCAGTCCGGCTACCAAGCATTATGTCTGCTCGAACGAGAACTCCGCGACCTCCAAAACAGTCCCTTTTGATGATGTTGAAGGGGTTATTGCGTGTTCCCCGCTCTGTCCAGATGTGTATGTGTCTAGAATCGCAACTCAGACTAAATCTGCTCTCATATGTAAAGAGTACTCGGCCCCATTCATTGTCAATTCCGGTGTTCTCGACACCACAGAGAATGCCTTCTCCGATGGACAGGCGTTAGAGGTACGCACCGTACAGGGCGTAGTACAAACAGACCACCACCGTGCAGTCTTCTGGCCACGGTAAAACGCGATATCGGTCGTCCAGTCGCCTGTGTCGTGTGTCTAGCGATTTCTCCGGCTGTCTGCCGCCTTTTTCTTCTTGCGTGTAAGGCAATATACCGGTCATCTGCGGGTGTGGTTCCTCGTGGACGACCACTACTAAACCCCCGGATAGCTGTTGCTGTAGTTTGAAATTGTCTCCAAAGTCGTGAAACGATGCTGTGAGCAATTCCGAACTCTTCAGCCATACTTGTCACACTGCGGCCTTCCTCCAACTTCCCAATGACTCGACCTCGGGTAAAAGCATCCAGATGTCGTCTTAACAGATTGATTATTCGCCATTTCTCGCTGAGGCAGCAACTCGGTGTGATTTTAACTGCTATACGGCGTGCAATCTCTTTGCCAGAAATACTGATCTTACAGCGACAACATGCTTTATACTACTCAGACACTCCCCCATTACGTCTACCTGCATATCTGCGCATGTGCTACCGTACATCACCTTACTTAATCTCCTGATTGGTCTTTCTGTCCGCTCTGCCTCTTCGTTCAGCTGATATGCTAATTTTTCGACTTCGTCCTTAAGTTTTGCACACCAGTGTATATCACGCTCTTACACTCTCGTCATTGTGACGTACCATCGGTGTCATCTGGTTACTTCCTGAAATTTTCATATGATTCTTGAGGATGTGTGTAGTGATTTTGCAAGTGATATATTTTTTTTAGAGTTCGATTTCCGCATGACTCCGAATTATCCTTAATTTATGGACATGAGTGTATTTGGAAACTTCTGTATAACATCCGTAGAGCTTTCACTGTTAATATGTCGCTTGTTATATTCCTCTGCCAATCTTTGTTTCCGGCATTTTTAATTTTGAAATCAGAAACTCTTTTGCTGGACACCCTGTACTTGTTTACACAAAGCAAATAGGCTGTTAGGGCCGTAGCTGGAGCTTTCTAGCCCGGGAATTTTGGGGCCCCCCTTCTGTATGCCAAGAATGGAAAACATTTCATTCTAAAATTTCGTGACATTAATTTGGAGCCCTTGGATGCTGCACCTGGAGCCAAATGTCCCTGCTTTTCCCCACCTCTACGCCACTGTGGTTTGTATTTGGTAAAAAAGTTTATATGATGAAAACAAATGTTCGCGCAGTCGTGTTTCGATCTGAAAAATAGAAAGAAACATTATACAGTTGGACAATATTTCTGAAAGGGACGTAACAGAAAGAGCAGAATCCTGTTTCATTTAAATATTATTTTGAATACCCGTACCAGCTTCCATGAGTTTGCTCCGGATTTCTGAATGCCACTAAGATATCAGAACGAAGTCTTTGATCAACTTATGAGACTATTTATTGTTACCTAAGTGATAACTAATAAGTGATAAATTTGTTTAAAGAATAAGCATGCTTGCATAGACCAGTTATAGTCAAACAGAAATGTAGAGGTCACGGAATGCAAGAATTGCGTTTACGTGTACATCACCAGACCGCAGTAACATGAACATTAGTAGACCAACTACAGCAACTGTAATAACAACCCTTCCCGTAATCTCTGAATGAATTCGAATGGAAATTAAAGGTGTAGTGAGGTTTCACTCACAAATGAGATGCGTGATGAAATGATTGACAGAATAAAGAAGGCATGTCAAGTCTACTGTCATTCCAGGGCTGAAATATTTTATGTTAAAATTTATTTTTCCCGGTTTACAGACTTGTTATTATCCTTTTTTCATTATTTGTCCTGTTTTCCCAAAACAGTATACTTTAGAACTTTTCCAGCAGTGCAAAGCTTACAATAAATGAAAAATATAATAAACGATTGCATACTAACTGAGTAACATTTTATGCTAATATCTTAATAGTTATCAAGTGGCTATGGCGTGTTTAATCTCATCTTAATAGCTCTCTCAAGTGGTTATGGTGTATCTTAAATTTATTGTGTGTTCTTTAACATTTAGACGGCAATGGTTTTAAGTGAAGAATGTCCACATAATAGTGATTTATTTTCATAAGATACTAATGTTATCGGTAGAACCAACAGCTTAGCAGTTAAAATTACCAAAATAGATTGCTGATTTTTACATGTCTTGCCCCGCCGTCATGTCAAAATTCTGGACGTCCTAAATTCTGTTTTGTTTCTTCATTTTGAAAATAATCACACTTTTGTTAGCCCCCCCCCCCCCTAGTAAAAGAATATGAACGTGTTCGAGAGGTAAAACTTGAAAAAGAGAAAACTGTGAAGGAATCTGGTGAAACTACTGAAGTAAGTTCTGCTAGTTTAATTTAATTTTTGTTTTATTTCTCCTTTATCTATTTTTGTGTTTTTTCTTATTCTGAACTGATACTATTTAAACTCTTCTTTTTGTTTCTGAAATCAATGAGTGGATAACAAAACAAGACATAATTTTTAGTTTGTTTTAATAAGAAGAGAAAATATAAATACTGAATTTTCGACTAGTAATATACAATGGCAATGCATTAAAACTTGTTTCTCTAAAGTCTATTCAAAGGTGACAATCATGATAATGATGATGATGATAATAATGCAAAGAATGCTTAGTTTGAGAGATTATTCTTTTCGAGATGCTTTTAATATCTAAGCAAGTTTTCATGTTTTTAAACCTGTCAGCAATTTAACATTTTAATTTTATGGAGGAGGGTTGCAATTTTAGTGAATTTCGTAAGATTTTGTGGATGTCACTTTTTTCGCGAATGTCAAGTAAATGCGTTAAAATGAAACTTCTTTGTTTTTTAATTTTTGTTTTTGGATTATTTTTCATATTTAACGATAGCTTTCCATTACCTTCCATGAAAATTTGCATGATATTGCTTTTAGAATAGGAAAGGTGTATACACTGCTGACCACCCAAATTGCAACACTAAGAAAGACAAGAGATATCACAACAAAATTTATTTAGTAAATAACATGTTGACCAAGTATCAAATGATTAAATTTGTAGACTTCTATGAAGTGTGGTTCCTTCTAGAATCAGTAGCCAGAGTAGCCGCCATTGTTGGAGATCAGTTCTGCCACACGCCAGGCATTGATTCAAAGAGACTTTGGATGTGTTCTTGGTACAAGTGTTCTTGGTACTGCTTGTACAGCAGTCCAAGCAGCTTCCACACGTTGCCAAAGTTGATCTGGTGTGGCAGCTTGGGATGCAATCTGGGTCAGTCGTTCAGCAATCACGGACCACATGTTTTCTATCGGCGAAAGATCCGGAGAGAGAGCCGGCCAGGGAAGCAATTCAATCTGGCAGTTGACGAAGAATCCTTGGACAATGCGCGCCACGTGTGGTCGTGCATTATTCTATTGAAATATGGCTGTGGGCAAGCCCTGAAGGTAAGGAAGGACAACTGGCTTCAATACCTCAGAGATGTAGAGTACCGGCAGTCCGTACCAGAGGAGTGCGAGAATGATATCCAATACCGCCTCATACCATAATACCCGGTGCAGTAAAAGTGTGGCGGTGCATAACGCAGTTGTTCAGCATCCTCTGTCCACGGTGTCTCCAGACTCGAATCCAGCCATCGTGGTGTTGCAGACAGAAGCGGGACTCGTCAGTAAAGAGAATTTCATTCCATTCTGCCGTTCACATCTTTCTTTCATCGCACCTTTGGCGGCGGAGACGTCTGTGGTTCTGCGTCAAGGGTAGATGGACGTCTTGCCGACAGACCACTCTGCTGTAAACGGCGTCGAATGGTACGCGCAGACACTGGATGATGCGTTATAGACTGAATGTGCTGTGCTATGGTTCGTGATGTGACTGAGCCATTCGTTACTGCTATGCGCACAATGTTCCTGTCATCACCTGAAGTGGTGCACTGATGTGGATGCGATCGAACACGTCGGTCCGTCGTACCCTCCTGCATCCAGCGGTCACATATCCGCATTACAGTTGTTTGATTTCGTCCAACACGACTACCGATTTCCCTGAAAGATAATCCACACTCTCGGTAGGCCATTGATCCTTCCTCTGTCGAACTCGGATATTTGATTTTTTTTTTTTTTTTTTTTTTTTTTTTTTTGAAAAAAGCCACAAGAAAATCACAATTGGCTAATTTGAAGTCGTCGAACTCTCCAAGCCTTAAACAGCGCTTTGAAGTGGCGCCACAGGCGCGCGATATGCGTCTGCGCTGAAATTCTAATCATTTGCATGCTTCCTTCAGGGTGTTGTATTTACGGTGGCCAGTAGTGTACTTATAGCATTCTGTTTATCGTTTCTCAGTATCGACAGATCTTCGATGCGGAACAGTACTACTATTGAACTTATAAAAGCGCTGCTTTAAATAAAGAAAACATTTGCATGTGAAATATAATGTGTTGGAATCATTCTCTGTACTTAAATGGAAATCTCGATCACGTACATTGCTAGATTGTGTTACGTTGCTGTGATTCGGTTATAAAAATAAGTTTCAATGAAAATAGTATAATGCTTAATTAGTTTCATACTATTCATCTGTGTAACCGCTTCATGTATAGGCTTATTTTCGTTTGATTGGGGGGTTAGGAAGTTTAATGTAAATTCTAGGCTGCTAAATTGCTATCTCCAAAGCCAAGGTCGCGAAAATAACGCGAACTTTCACTGTTTAATCTTCAATCGCTTCTGATTTTAAGAAAGAAATAAATTTAAAAAAATTATAGAATAATTAGACAGAAATAAATTCTGGAATATGTGCTTTCTATTTATAGTTTTCTGCGAAAAAGCAGTATTTTTTCTCAATTTGTTGTTATTATGCATTATAGTTATTGAGCAACAGACAATAATGGCGCGGCGTATCTAAAAAAGTTCTACAATGAATTTAGTACCGCATCTAAATTTCTACATGTATGGTTCAGTGGTATTTCTTTCTAAAGCAACATTCAATCGAGTTTAAAAGGGAATTTATTAGAATAGCAAAATAAATTTATCTAATTTAGAGTTCATTTAATATCTCATCAGCAGCGTTCAGGCTGCATCAAACAAATCGAAATGTTCCAGAGTTCACACTGTTGCCACTAAACTTTCTCATAATCAGTACGCTTCTACTGATTTTCCTGTTGCCATTCAGAGGCAGAGAAAAGTATCTATTTAAACCGAAACCGTTATATCAGAAAAGATGCTGTAACTGTTTTCGTCATCAAGGATATGGTACAATGCAGTCACATCAACTTTTATCAAGTTACAGCATTTTGTAATAACTGTGTGTATAACGTCTCGTATTCTTGGCGAGCGTAAACTAACTAGACATTAACAGACTGTGTATGGAATTATCCTAAAGTACGACAAATAATGTCTCGTATTCTTGGCGAGCATAAACTAACTAGACGTTAACAGACTGTGTATGGAATTATCCTAAAGTACGACAAAGTCCAGAGAAAGGGTGTAAATGACTCTATTAATTCTACATTATTCACAGATGGCACCGACGATTACAGAAGGCAACACTTTTGGCTTAACTCAGAAGGTAACAAGCAACTTAAAACAGAATTGAATTAAATTATCCTAAGGGCTTTCCACAGGTTACTTAACGCGGAGGAAGTGTCTGACTCGTAAAAGTGGGCGTAAACAATGTAATGGCTAGGAGCCCTCAACGCTACAGAAATCTAATTGCTTGTAAATCAACGTGGCCTTCAGACAGTCAGAACACGCTCTAAAGTCACCTGCCAAAACCTTCTCTTAATTACTAACTTTTTTCTATCTCATTTGAATAAACACAAGCTAACTCATTTACATTATGGCAAGAAAACGTGGGTTGAAAGAGTATTGTTTCTCGATTTCTTTGCGTAAAATACGTTAGAGATGTAAAATCGAGAATGTGTGCCTTATATCGCAATATTAAATATAACATGTGTTCGGAAAAACTCGTTTTTTCCTGTTTATTCTGAACGAAAATCATCGTGGCATAGGAATATTAGTAGAGTCATTGTTTCCATTACAAGTAAATTAATTCTTTTGGCTGCTAATCGCCTTAGAATAAGCTCAGTTGTGTTTTCTAGACTATAACGTGAAGTAAAGAATATTATTTTGCGTATGATTCACATCCAGCTTACGTTTATTTTTTTCCCATTTCTATTTTGCATTATATGTTTAAGGTCTGATGTAACATCCTTTTTTTAAAAACCTTTATTTACGATTGAAATGATTCAATTTCCTCTAAGTAGCCAGCGAATAATTGTAGGTAAGTGTAGTATTATACGTTAGTCATAAAATAGACAAGAGAATAATTGTAATTCACGTTTGTATAAGCTATATGTCATTTACATTTTTGATAAAAATCCAAACCCCTTTCCTTTAATTTTTGACTCTAGTTTCTGAGCAGTGGATCTTGGGATTTGCTTGCGTGATTGCTGTAGTTACAGGTATTTCAGACTTGGCATGTCTTCAAAACTGAAAAGAGATTTCCACGAAATGCTGGAGGGAGGGAAATTTTCCTTTCAGAATACTTGCATGGAAGAAAAAAATAGAATATTGGAAATCCCTCCTTCGAAATCTCATGACTAGAGCAAAACAGTGCAGACTTACGTGTAGGCAACTTGTGCTCAGTTTTAAAAAAATGGACATTTGAAATGAGTTTATTCGTTTCTGAAATAGTAATACTACAAACTTTTCCTTCTGGGGATTTCTTTAGAAGAATATGTTTTATGAAACTGTTATTTGTTTTTCTAAATGTAGCTTATGATTTCCGGCTTTTCAACAGCCTATGAATTATTTTGAAAAAATAATAGAATAAATTATGAAAAATATATAGACCTTCAGGTATTCATAAATTTTGTTTAAATTTCTCTCTATTTATGTGCTTTTCCATGTTGTTCGTAAAGGCATTAGAATGCCAAATTTGTTTTCAAGTTTCTGACGAATTACGCCTGAACATTTGCCTTTAGAAATGTCTTGAAAATTACGAAAATGTAAATACGTTGAGAATTCGTAAATTCTGTAAAAGTGTCTAACTAGTTATGCCTGAAACTTTGCCTTTCTGTGCCTTCCGGTCATCGTACACGTCACCTTCTCTTCAATACTTGAAAAATTTAAATGAAGTGGTAAATAAAACGGAGTTAGGAAAGCATTACTGTTCAGGGATTTCGTTGTAGGTAATATAAATTTATAACGAATAGTTTGTTCGTACACTTTCTTTTTAGTCAGTGTTAATAAACAGCCTTGCTGCAACTGCATAAAAATATTTCCATATTTAATAACTGCTTTAATTAAAACTCTGAGCGTAAGCGTTTATTTATCCTAAACTTTTGAATATATTTTTGCAAGGTTATTTAGTTTTTTAACACAAGTTTTAGGTTCAGGTTCTGCTTCATTGCATTCATTCCATCTTATATATATTTTAAAAATTTTGGCGGTCCTCTGAGAAGCTGACATATTTCCGTTTTTCTAAATCCTTGTGTTATAAAGTAATAACGCAAGGTTATAACTTTGTAATACAAGGTTTAGTTTTTATTTAGTTTAGCATACAAGGCTGTATTTAGGTTTGTTTGAAGAAATATCTCGGTGCGAAGTTAGTAATTTGGAACACTTGTGCATGGTTCAATCACATAATCATATGAAAGATTTTTAAGAAAATTACTTACCAAATAAAATAAAAATTTTGTTTAAATGTGTTTTTGGGTTTTGCAGTTGCATTATAAATTTTTGTTAAATGCCTTGCTCGATTAAATTTTGAATTAAAAAAAATTAAGACACTATATTAATTCTTTACTTTCTATGGTAATTATTTTTACGTGTTAATTATTAATAATCTAAAAATGGAAATATAAAAAGTTAATTGTTTACAAATACATAACAATTGATATTTGTGAACTTTTATATTAAAATTTTATGGTAATTATATATTTTTGTTAGCAATATGAAAACATTTTTCAAAATTTAGTCATGTTTTTTTAACTGAATTAAACTGATAGCCTGAAGCGCTTTCATAATGTTGTGTTGAGAAACTCTGTTTGGGTAGTGAATGTTTAAAAATATATATATGCCCTCGTTCGGTTCGAGCACGAGTCTTTCGAGTTCACAAACTCTGTGTTATATGTAAACACCAGGCACGTTACACCAGGATCACCTGAGAAAAACATCGGGAGAGGTACTTAGTCCAGTCTGTTTACTAATCCGTGATTTTACTAGTTAGTATCCATGAATTCAGTTGGAGTACTAGATTAAGAAGAAGAAAAGTTACGGAATGAGAAATAATTAAAATTAATCATTGATGTTGACTGGAGAAAAACATGAAACTTTCGAATTAATCAGCAGGATACGAAGCGAACTCTATTCCAAAAATTCTTGAAATCATCTTGAAAATCTTGAGATAAAGTTCTTAATCATGAAGTAAAGCTGAAATAACGTTCCTTTAACACCAGAATAGAATTGTGCTTGGCTACACTGGTAAATGTTTCATCGTATTGGTAGTCCAAAGGGGTTTGTTCCTGAAAGACTATTGTTTTTGTTTTGCGATTTTGCTTTGATTCACTATAAATGTCCGATTCACTTTTCAAATTGTTGCCACCAAATGTTATCGCCTGTATTATGTTTAAAGAAATTAAATAATGAAGAATCTGCGTAAATATATGTTTGTTAAAACAACGGTACCTAGAGCCAACCAGTTCTGAAAAACATACGTTTCCACCCGAATATGCGCATCTGGAAGCCCAAATTTGGAATTTGTTTTGTTATTTTTTTTTCATATTTTGTAAAACTTTTAACGAATTTTTGATGAACAAACTCAATGGATTAAAAGCGAGTAATGGCAACACTCTACGGCGGGAAAAAAAAATTTTATTTAAAGCGTGCGGAACTGTGTATCAGAAATTCTAGAGATGACTCATTTTAAAATTATTTTGCGATCTTGCTGTTAAACTGAATTTTATGGTTTAAGTGCGAAGACCATAATATGTAATAAATAAAGGTGGCACAGAAAATGTTAAAAAAACGCCGCTTTGGATGTAATTTAAAATCTGAAAATTTAAGTTTTTTTGGGGGGGGGCATGTGTATGTGTGTTTAATTAAAATTTTGCATAGCGTCTGTTACTTCTGTTTATGTGGGACTGGAAAAACACGCTTGTTGTCTCTTTCGTTAATGTTAACAACATTCGATATCAGATATCTCACTTGGAACTCTAGAAGGGCGTGTTTCCTTTTTGGAAATGCACGCTTAAATTGGGCATTGTGTTTACACCATCCATATATTAACAATCATTTCATTTCATTACAATACTTACTTGTTTTTCTTCCATCTGTTTCGTTTTGTAATGTTTGAAAGTACATAAAATGACTATACATAATATTCTCCAAAAAGAAATTGGATTGTGTTCTATAAAGTAAAATATTTAATAAAATGACTGTGTATAGGTTGATTATAGCTTCACTAATAATGTAAATTGAATTATTTTTTTAATGATGCGTTTTGCAGTTTTACCGTTACTTGTAAGTTCATATGCAAGTTAAAATATGTTTTGTGAGTTATAAATGTTACATTCATTTGATTAATAGACTTTCATGAAATTCTTCTTTTATCTCCTATGCTAAGTACTAAATATTGATGCAAGTATCTTATTATTGAATGTTTTTTAATTTCTTTGTTTAAAGAAATTATTTTTTCTTTTTTGGAAGTGTATTTTTATTGTATCATTCAGAAAAATAAATATTTATCCACTTTTATTTGCTAAAAAATGATGACAGTTTGTGTTACAGTTTTGGTGCATTAGAAATTGTGACTGCTGAGTTAACATTATTTACTTTACTGCGAACATTGCAATATGATTCTATGAAGAACATGCTATTTGAAGCTACTCTGACATCTATAACCTGCTTGTTTGTATTATTTGTGTATTGTGGTTGTCTTAATTGCCTATGTTCTGTTGGTGTGAGAAAACTATCTCGAAATATTTTCTGTTGTTTTTAATCCATCTCTTGGAACTCTGAGAAGACTTAAGTTTCATAGCGTATTTCGTAGTCCAAGTATTTCTTCAGTTGAGAATTTTAGTTTCAATAAAGTCAGTTTGATCTGACTTGAATGCAGGCTCTATAGTGGCTGAGTTTGGCGCTTGTAATGATCATTTATGCCGCTCGTTTCTCATCAGTTTTCTCATGCGTATGGTGATATTATTATTATAATTATTGTTATTTACGTATTTCGCCCTAAGGCACTAAATGGAAGGGATGGAATGCTTTCGTGAAGGACTTTCTAAGAGAAACGGGCTCGTATCAATACGTTACACATGGGGAAAATCATGAAAACGCCCATGCAGTCAGCCCTTTCGCGGGATTCAACCCTCGGACTAAACTACCAGTGTTCAGGGACTTTACCACGCGGCCACTTGTGGGCCTTCTGGTGATATGCAGAAAGTTTTAGGTATTTTATTTGAGGTAATTCTGATACTCGAAATGAACTGATTCCCCGCCTGCTGAAGTAGCTTAATTGAGGCTGTGTGATGTTTTCATAGTTTCTCATGTGCGATGTGAATATTGGTCAGTGTCTGTCCGAAAGTCTTATATAAAAATATCATAATAAAAGCTCTAAATTGCAGTACAGTAATGAATATTCTAATTTCACGTTTTCCTGTTGTCTGTCTCTGCTCTCTATGAGCAAGTTTGCTACTGGTAGAAATGTTAGCAACTCTGTATTTATTTCTATTTTATTATCCATAGTTTCCATTTTACACGAAAGATATTATGTGGCTATGTTCATGTAGCATATGTGTTACAGACTGTTCAATATTATTTTCATTTATGAGTTCTGATTGCATATCCATGTATGTTTGTTGAATTAATGCTACATAGTGTTCGGAAATTAGATAAGATTTCAGTTTTATTTACACTATTTTTTTTCAGTTTTTGCTGTGTTTACTTCCTTGTGCGAAGTAAAAAGGAAGTATTGCAATCGCGAAAAATTTCGGGTATCAGATATCAACGAAAATATCCATTTTGACAGCTATCGAATGCAATTTAACGATGTTTTTGCCTGACATCTGTATGTAAGGACAGAATAAAAGAGTCTTTTTCCACAAAGAAATTATAAAACTGATTTAAAATGGGATCTGAAGAGATTTTTTGTGGCGTGTGTGCGTACGTACCTGTGTATGTATGT
Source organism: Stegodyphus mimosarum (assembly GCA_000611955.2). Classification (NCBI taxonomy): domain Eukaryota; kingdom Metazoa; phylum Arthropoda; class Arachnida; order Araneae; family Eresidae; genus Stegodyphus; species Stegodyphus mimosarum. Next base: position 407,900 of record KK116532.1, on the reverse strand, counting down.
ATCTTGCATAACTCAAAAACGAGTAGCCTCAGAACGTTGAAATTTTGTACATAGGACTGCTATAACATGTAGATGTGCACCTCCCTTTTTGGTTACAATCGGCCGCACCAAAAACATATAAATATATGTGTATAAATAAATATACATCCATTCTCTTACTCGGCTCAGTGAGTTCAGTTTCTTTATTCTTATATGTTTTGTAAACTAAGCGTTTTTAACTTTAAAAATGATTGAATTATGTTGTTTTTATCTTCCTGTTAAGGTTTTCATGCCTTTAGTTAATCTGCATTTTATAGTTGTAAAATTATCAACAAATTGAAAGTTGTTTAAGTGAGGCTAAGCCTATTTTTTACATTTGAAACTTAGCAGAATAGTGGATTTGTTGCCAATATAGAGAAACTAAGCTTCGCAACAACAAAGTAGCATGTATTTTTATTATTACGAATTAAATTATGCTTAATCCATTCTGGAATTATCATTTAAGTTATTAAATTATCCCATATACTGACTCAGCATAGCGCCCTGACCAAAAGTAATCTTTCAGTAATTAAATACATAAAGAAGACAGTATTATTATTCTTTATACTTTATGTATTAAGGATAAAGTATAAAGAATTCTTAAATACATAAAGAAGGAATCGCCTTGCTTTGACTCCAGTTTACTTTTAACTTTAAATATGTATATTATATAACCCACTCTGTCACTCGGCTCTCAGTGAGCTCAGATTTTTTATTCTTATATGTTGGTAAATTACGCATTCTTTGCTTTAAAAATGATTGAATTATGCTGTTTTTGTCTTCCGGTTAAGATTATGCCTTTAGTAAATCTGCATGCAAGATTTGTAGAGTTATCAACAGTTTAAAAGTTAAGTGCGGCTAAACCTAATTATGGTTACGAAAGCAGTCATATTTGTTTCATTTTTAACTGAGCAAAATTGTGAATTTGTTGCCTGTGTAGAGAAATTAAGCTTCGCAACAATAAAGATAACGTCTTTATTTATTATTGCGAATTAAATCATGCTGAACCCATTCTGGAATTTATTCGAGGAAATAAGTGTTAAAGATTTACTTCGTAATTTTTAATATAGATGTTTTGAATATTTATGTATTTTTGCCTTGTCGGGAAGTGAGAACTGAATTAATTGAATGAGAAATTGTTTGTTTGTTTAATTTCTTTTATACATCGTTTTAGATTTGTTATAGTATTTGAATAGGACATGTGGCAACGATTAGATAATTCTTCAGATGATATACGTAATTTTATCCCATATACTGACTCAGCATAGCGCCCAGACCAAAAGTAAACTTTCAGTAATTAAATACATAAAGAAGGATACAGTATTATTATTCTTTATACTTTATGTATTAAGGATAAAGTATAAAGAATTCTTAAATACATAAAGAAGGAATCGCCTTGCTTTGACTCCAGTTTACTTTTAACTTTAATTGTAATTTTTTGTGTATTCTGATTTGTAAAATGAATGAGGTGTAACGCTGTTAAGTGAACTTAACACCAGAGTGTCGCTATGGTAAACAAATATAGTGAATTTTAAAGAGAGCATTTATTCTATTGTGGTTTATGCGCTATCGACGAAGTAGATTTAATTCAATTTAATAAGTTTAAATAAAATGCGAGAAAAAATGCGCATAATTTAATATTCCGCACAAGGAAGTCATATGGTGTATACATCAGATTTTTTCTTTTATTATTTGCACTATTTATGCATTAGTTCACCATTGATCTTCATTGCCGTTTCATGTAGCTTATTTATTCGCAGTGCTTTTTTGCTTATGTAAGCAATTTTTATGTTTCATAATTGCTTTATCCAGGTATAATATATGAAGGAGTGAAATGTTTCTTATTTTTCAGTCTGTCAGTATATATTTAAGAAAATAAATCACTACTTACGAGAGTAAAAAAAAAATTAATCTAGTTCGCAACTCATTTGATTTCAGCAGATCGCAAAACAAAGTTCACGGGAAGCACAACTTTAACTATCTGCTAAGTACTTGTAAATATGAGCTGTCATTTCGGTTTAGCGAAACGACTTTAAATAGTGCATTATTTTGTATGCACATTTCGAGGAACTGTGATGCGTAGAAAAAGAGATAGCAATAGATTAATAGCAACACAAAATAACTAATGAAGTAAAAGATAATAAAACTTTACTATTTTTTTCACTTCAGTAATTGGAGACTGTGCTTATATACTTGAGTGATTTCAGGTGGTATATGTAGTGAAAAGTGTAAAATAATACATGTACCAGAGAAATGAAAAATCCTAAAATGTTCGATATACTTTAAACTAATTTATATAAAATACGATTAATAACAAGAAATAAATATCGAACAGATAAATGATTCCTTATGGCTAGGATTCTGCAGGATTAAGCCACGGAGAAACGAAACCATTCCTCCTTCCTTGTTTCAAACAACACATTTGTTTAAAATTTTAAGTTTGAAGATGTTATGATCTTTATAGCATTAATATATGTAGTCACAGAGCGTTGATAATCATATAGCCAGATAGTGCCATGAATGGTTCTAAAATATATATTTCTGGTTTTGATTCTGATCATACAAAAGCACTTAAAATTGACCACAAATGTAGATTCAGTGTTTCAGAGGGTTTACAAGGCTGAGAAATAACGCAGTTCCGTTACGTATGGATCATTATTTGTGTATATATCTTCCAAACCTTCAACTTTTTTTCCGTTTGTTTGTTTAGCGTACGAATGTATTACAGCATTACATCTACACTATCCACAAGTTGTAGACATACTGCAGCTGCTTTCTTCTGTGGTTGTTCGGACGTTCATAATATGCCTTCAAAACCAACTACCATCACGGCTTGTATGCAAATCGAAGCAGTTTCCTCCAAATGAACAAACTTGAAAATTAATGAGAAGGTTGCTCGTTTAATACAAGAAGAATTGTGATTCTTTTTTTTACTAAAACTTATTTTTTTAATTTTGCTATAGCTTTAACGATTTTGTTCATTTTTTCCCTTGGTGGAGGATCTAAATCTCCTAGTTTTTTATAGATGGCAAATATGCTAGGATCATTTGGAACTCATAAAGCATTTGAGAAAGTGGACGAAAACCTACAATTGAACCTAGGCATATTTTTCTAAGAACAGAGTTTCTTGAAATAAGACAGAAAAATTTATCAGAACAATTTCTGCTCTGGACAAGTATAAAGACTTGGTTTTTTATAAGGTTCCTGCAGTACAAATATTTTAAGAAATAAAGTACTTTGTATACTGTGCTGAATTGAAAATTAGAGGTTCCATGTGCTTTATCGAGGTATGCCACATGCATAAATATCTCCATAGGCGCATCTACAGATAATAGCGAATGATATTTTATATGCAAGACATTTTAATATCAATTGCCAAAAAAGCAATTATTGTTTTGTAGTTGTGAGGAATTTTAAATTTTCTTTTAAAATCTAAAATTACATCAGTTATAGATGTGGAAAAATGATAGTGTGTTCGTGAATATCTCGTTTAATTTTCCTACCAAGCGTTTTCACCGTATAGTAATTGAGTACCATTACCGTTAAGCAACCAATACGTGTACTAACCGGATTTATTCACCGTGTTTCAGAATGATGTTAGTATAATATTTGAGACCAATGAAGGATCTACTGTATGTATTTCTGTGTTCGTTCAGAGATCAAATTGGATATTTTTCTCAGATGCTTATTCGCCCTAGTCATTAGATGTGCAAGTAAATGCTATGCAGATACAGTTAAGGTCTGAGTGTTTCATTACCTGTAAAAAATTACTTCAAAGAGAATTAATTATATAACAGTTGGACAATAATAATCTGCAACTATCGTTTTACGTGTATTTCAAACAGAAAGGCTTAGTGTATTTGAAGAGCGAAGCGAACTGTATTCATTCTTCGGGTGGAAGTTACTTTGTAAATAAATAAATATTTGTAGAATAATGTGCTCCTGTAGAATGTGATTGAATTGAAAAGTGTTTTACTGGTAAAGCAGAGTGAGAACGTTGTCATTAATAACTCTCATTTTTGTGATAATATTGCAGGACGTTAGTGTTACTGTATCACTGTAATAGTATTATGTGCCATTTCTATAGTTTGGGGAGGACATTCATATTTACTTCGGTTTTCGCAAATTTGCATTTTACAGGATGCTTCAGATTCCACCCACCCCCAAGAAAACAGGTAAATGGAAAATTAATTTGCGCTGTGCATGAAAATGAATCCCGTCCAGAAGGTCAAAGAATGTCTCCTGTCCAAGAGTTTAGAATAGATTCTTGTATTGAAGGATCCGTTAAATAATTATCTTTTCATTGAATAGCTTTTCTTATTGATGGATTTACTTAGTGACGTAACTAGACGGGAGCGACGATGAGGATTTTTGACCTGTAGTCTAATTCGAAGGACGGACAGGCTGCACAAGAGTTTTCCTGGTTAACCTTACATAGCATATGTAACGTTGTATTCAAACATATAAGTGTGAACATACGCCAGTTCCCCTTTCATAAAACACGGCGCATTTTTGAAGGCGGCAGTTTTCATTTGAAACATAAAGATTATTCATATAGATCTAGAAAGAAGGAATGGTATTATCAGAGTGTACTACGGTTATCTTTCTAAAACGGATCCTCAACCAGTTCGCAATTCCCCTGGAGGGGAATTCCGCAATTTAAGGTATCCCAGCTTTTTAGTTAACTTCTTAAGTATTTAGTTTTTTGTAACGAATGAATATCGTCCGCAACAACCTCTACCGACGATATGGGGAAAATAATCAGTTCGACTCGAGTTGCAGACCTGAACTGTTATGTTGTTTGAACTCATTCACTGAACATTTAATTATTTTATGTAATTACATGTTCTATTTATCTTTTTATATGTATTAATGTTAGGTGTTAATAAAAATGTTATTAAAAATTAATTCTGATTTTAATGATTAATACAGTTTTAGTTTAGGAATGTTAGAAAAAAAAAGTACTTTTATCCAAGTTTTGGTATTTAGCAATATTTTCTGAACTTTTTGTTGTTTAATTTATAAAACACATTAAAAAATCTAAATTTAAATAAGTGTACATGTGCTTTCCGAGTTTGGGAATGGAGGAGAGGAATTATCTTCTAGCAGTGGTGGAAGGGGTGCATTTAGTTTAACAGTGGAGACCTACTGTGTAAAGGAAGAGATGTCGTCATGGAGGACCAAAGCGTTCTATAAAGAGGGCTTTAAAGCGGCTCATGTTATGAAAGAGACACTGGCGTATGTTCACACTTATATGTTTGAATACAACGTTACATATGCTACGTAAGGTTAACCACGAATACTCTTGTGCAGCCTGTCTTTCCTTGGAATTAGATTACAGGTCAAACTACTAGTATTCAACCATTCAGTCATTAGTAAGGTGAAAAATCACCAGATACCGAACTGTCATATGTAATTGAATAGAGCAGAGAATTGTTTTAACCGTGGACAGTGTATTCAAGGAAATTGCGAAGGTGTTTAAAAAATTTTATGAATTTGCAGTGCCTTCCTTATCTTACGAACTTTTTGACTGCTTGGGTAGACAAAACAGAGAAATTTAAGAACAGTCGCTTTGAATTTTTGAAGTTTCCAGAGCGTAGGTTCAGAAGCTGCAACACTATTGCTAATTTTTCTCGCAATTTCTGAAAGTTTTCATTGCTGAGAGGAGTTTTTCGAAATATGAGTAGTTGAAACACCTAAAACTTAAATGAGTGTCATGCATTTACGAAATGTTACTGTACTGTTTACAGAGGAGCAACTGGAGAAATGAAACAAGCTTCTAGAACGTCAGCGGCGATTTTGGTCATAAAAACAAGCAAATAGACTCTGTAGAATGTTGGAATTAAAGTTTATTTCAAACTTAAACATGAAACTTTTATATATTTCCGTATATGCCGTTTTGACATTTTATGAATTTTTTATAATGTACTTGAGGGTGACAAACGAATGGTCTGGAATGGCAAATGCTGTGGCTATGCCACTGCTTAATAATTATGTTAATGATAAAGTAAGGGGAGCTCGTGCATGCGAGCAAATCATTTTTAATACTTACTGTAATAGTTGCAGTTAGAGCGCCATCTGTTGCTGAAAAGTTCCATCCCCATCCCCCTCCCCCCAAAAAAAAGAAGGAGAGAGGAGAAAAAAACCTCTCTGCGATTCATATCCGTATAAGCAGGATTTCATTATAGCAATTTGTTTGATTTTTTGTAACAACTTTACATTTTTATGAACTTTTGCGGTATTTTTTATTTTTGCCAAATTTGCAAAAAACAATATATAATATTTTCTTCATCTAATTCTTCTTTAAAACTTCAGATTATTGTGCAACTTTCAAACCCTTAATTCGTGTGTAATTTTTAAATGATGTAGTTAATTATGAAAAAATTCATATGCCAGTTGAAGTATTTAATATTTATTTCTACAAGTTATTCCCGTTAGTTAACTGACGTTTATTTCCATTACAGAAAACAGTTTTTACCGAGATTCAGGAAAGTGTCAAAGTAGAAGAAACAAAAGGTCCTGTTTCTGACCCATTTTCTTCCAAAAAAGAAAAGAGCGTAAGTGAAATACATTGACTGTCTACGTTTATGTATTGAAATTATTCAATACGTATGTAATATAACAGAATATTTAAATTATTCAGTAACATAACATAAATTTATATGCCATTTTATTCCATTTCAGAAGTCATCATTTTTTCCATCTTTCAGTAAGGTAAGATAATCTCAAATCCTTTTCCTCAGTATATTATTTGACTTTCACTTAATGGAAACCATCCATAATTTTCATATTTTATATTACGCTAATAAATTTACAGCTTTTATTTTAATGGCAGTTTATATATATATACATCTAATTACAAAATGTGAATAAATGCTAATTTAGAAATATTAGGTGGAAAATATAAAATATGTAGCTTTGTTTATTACATGGCTTTCATTTCATTAACAATGATGCTTTCGCAAAACTGCTTAAATTGCAGAAATTAGTTCTGTTTATAATAAAAAAAACTGTTTTTATCTTGGTAGTAAATGCTAAATCATCTCGATTGTGAATTAATAATTCATTAAAGTAACAAATGGTTAGTTTCGTAAAGTTCTAAAATACGTTTTTTATAAAATCCGTATCTTTAATGATACCTTAATGCCATTGTAAATTAAAGAATTTTGGTTTAGATCAATCAATATTTTCCTTCAGCCTGAAACTATATCTCTGTGCAGCAGATACCATTCATTGTTTAGAATGCTGTCATAAGTAAAAACGTTTTAATTTTCTATTTTTGAAACAGAGTAATGTCAGTTTTTTCAAATAATAATTTCTAAATTAGAGAACAGAAATATAAAAATGAATTATGTGAACTTTTGGAAAGATGTATAGATATTTCATTTCGTAACTGCGTTTTCTTTTTTCCATCAGTTATAGTTTTCTTAGTTTCATAAACACGGTATTATAATTTTTTTCCTCCTAAATTTTCTCTTTCACATACATTTTTAACACCTTTCTGCATACATACATATTACGTAATGAGTTTTTGAATGTATAAGATGAAATGTTCTTACATTTTTCAAAGACTCACTGCCTGTGTAAATCTAAAGTAACTATATGTTAAACGTCTGTGAGTAAGGAATTCTTAATTCAAGTCGCTGTCTAGCTATCATTGTTTTTCCAGAATTTGTTTTCGTAAAATTTTATTTCAAATTAAAGCGAGGGTTATTTAAGTTATTTTTAATGTTGTCATTAATTGGATAGTATACATATAAATTTCTGTTTTTAGAAGTAGAACAAAAAACATTAACTGTCATTGTTTAATTATTTATTTTCCTATGTGAAATTTCATTTACTTGATAAAGTTGTTTAAAATTGTAGACATGCATACAGATACAGTAAACATATTACATTGTAGTATCTGCACGGTGTTGACATTCGTGTGAACCAGAGGTTAGCTACTTTTCGTTAATAAAAGCGCAATATAAGTTTTAAATCTACTGAGGGCGCGTAGTTTAATTCAAAAAGAAATTACTAATGGGATTTTCTAATCACAAGTATGTCATAATAAATAAGCAAAATTATTATGTCTTTAAATATATATATATTTATTTAAAATAAAAATTATACATGCAAATTAAAATCCGTACTTAAAATTACATTACACTACATTGAAAATGCAACACCAAGAAGGATTGGACCGAAATTTATGTAAATTTCAGAGTAGGCACAGCTCTCCATTGCACGTTGAAGAAGATACAAAGGAAGAAACCTACAGAATGTTCAATTTTAGTGCCGTTATCTCTGCTATGGAAATCATCGTAGAAAATTTGTTCTTGTCTCAGAAGACGAGTGTAATAGCAGAGAATGGCCAGGCCGTCGTCAAAGGAGGCAGTTCCAGCAGACCGACGATTTTACGAGGTGCTTCGTGATCGCACTGATAAGGGTAGGACGTCCATACGGCAAGTCTCAGCTGACGCACACCTGGACGTGTCCACCGTTCACCGGCTGTGGTGACGATGGTTGGAATAAGAAAATGTGGCAAGTTCGAGAAGTGTCGGCGCAGCCAGAGTAACGTAAGGACTAGTGGATCGACGCATCCGCCGATAAGCGGTGTCGCACCGGCAAGCCACTTCTACCAACTGCCATTCTGCAACATGTTCAAAACACCCTGGAAGTTCCTATATCGACCAGAACGGCTAGTGGCCTGCACTCGTGGCGTCCGTTAAGAAGACTGTCATTGACCCACATCACAGACGCCAATGTATGCAGTGGTACCGGGCTTGAGCGAAGTGGACGACGAATGGCACAGAGTCATGTTCTCAGATGAGTCGCGCTTCTGTTTCTCCAATGATAGCGTACCAGTGTCGGGACAGATCCAATCTGGCAGCAGTTGTGGAACGCCAGCCGCGCGAAAACGTGGCGTCATGATTTGGAGCACAATTGCATACGATTCCAGGTTATCTCTCTTTCGTTTTCAGGGCACTATGTCGGCCCAACGGTACGTGAATGATGTGCTGCGGCCGATGGGAGTGTCCAATGCCGTTTATCAGCCGGATAACACCGGACCACGCACTGCTTGCATTAGCCAACGTGCTCTTGCAAGGTGTACAGATGTTTCCCTGGCCACTATTCTCTCTTGGTCTCACACCAATCGAACGCATTTGGGATGTGATTGGACGCCATTTAGATACCCTGCTATTGCCGTGTTCAGAAGACAAACCATGGCAAATGGTTGACAGGGAATGGAGAACCATTCCTAGGGACACCATCCGTAATCTCATTGACTTTGTACCTAGATGTGTTGCTTCGTGTATCGCCGTTCAAAGTGGTCCTACAGCTTATTGAGGCGAAGCTGTTCTGCCTCTGTATTATTCATATAATTTCGAAATAAAGATCACTTATTGTTCGCTCTCTCTGTTTGCTGAATTTCATCACTTTCTGGCTACTACTCCTTGGTGCTCATTTTCAGTGTCAGGTAGTGTATGTTTTAAGTTGTAAATACTGAGCGGTCCCACGTTGCTGACGCCGATGTATCATACTATATAAAAGCCCTCTCTGTAGTCTGTTGTTATGATGTAGTAACAGTCGTGCTGTATGTCCTATCTTCAACAAAACCGAATTTATTAAAAACGTCATTTTAATAAATATTTGAGCAACCGTTTGTTTCATTTGTTACTGTGACTAGCACCTATCTTAAAACGTTTTATCACAAGCAGGTTTCGGCTCTTTAATTTAGACCTAAGTTATCATGTGATTAACTCTTCCTTTAAATAGGATTCCAGTGTATTTATGTCCGAGACTTCCAGCACAAGGCCTACATCAACAGTGAGTCAATCGTCTTCCGAATTTTACCATCCTGTTATAAAAGAAGAAAAAATCCCAGAATCTGTAGTTGAACCATCTGGTTTGTTTGCTACTGGGGTGCAATCAACAGAACCCCAGACTTCTACAGAGGCAAGTCTTGCATGGAATGAGTGTAGTGGGCTTGCAGTAGGAATGAAACGTAGTGTTTAACCAGAAGAAAAAAAGCTGTTTACATTTTATATTAACCTAATTACTAACCTAAAACAGATTGAACTAACTGAATGTTTTTTAATATTCTCGCCTTTTTTCACTGTCTTTTTATAGTCATAGTTTTTGTGGTATTTTCGGATAAAAAATATAACCTTAAATTCTGATGTAAAATGCTTAAAATGAATCGATAATAAAGCTTACATTAGCATAGATTAGTGAATGATAGATGGCATTGATTTCATTATGAAACTTAATTACGTATGTTTGAGGGCCAAAATTGAAAGGTGAAACTGATTAGTTGCTATTGAAAGACTTCCTATTTCCTTCCAGATTTGACTGTAATTTTTGTCATGCTTTTTTTACTTATGCGTTTTTACTTGTGGCAGTTAACTGAAAGCATTAACATTTCAGTGCCCCTTTTTCTAAACGGAGTAATTTTATGCTTAGAATTTTGCTCGTGAAAAGTCATTTCTCGAATGCTTGGAGTTTCAAAAACTTGGTTTTGTCTGATATACATGTAGCTACCATCTGCATGGAAAATTTAATCTTAAGTGTCAGAAACAGTTTGTAGAGCAGAGTAAAATTCAAATATTGTGTCTGATATTTTGTTCTATAAATCTAAACTTATACATGTCCTGTATATGGTTATATCTGGATATCTTTATATGTGTGCACAATAGAAGCTTATGTCAGTCATCAGATTTTATGAATGAAAACTTTTTTCTGAAATATAAGAACCAAGATAAGTTGAAAAACTCAGTTATGTATATGCAGCCTGTATCCTACTTGTACAATCTAAAATCTTTACGTATCGCTCAGGCAGTTCAAAAATAGTGTGCTTAGTATGACCATGTTATCCAAACTATGGAAGTAACTCTTGATTTAGAAAATGAAGCAATACGAATAGCAGAGAACGAGAAACCCTTGGACAGAAGACACTAAAGGATAGTGTTCTTCAAGAGAATTTATTTTCAATTCGCCGTTAACAAATATGCAGCCTTAGTATTTGTTGCACTTTAAATCTTTGCCGAATGCGGGGGTTGTGCCACAAACACACTGAACATACGGCAAAATGACGTGTTGCAAAGTTTTAACTTTCTATGGAAAAAACGAGTTAGGTATAGTTTAGATTAAGAAATTATGTATAATTTATGTAAACCTCAGTAATATTGAAATTAAAGGAGAAAAGGGAAATAAATGTTAATTGAAAAGATTTCTATCACTGTTTAAAAAGTAGGTACATGATACAGTTATTTGTTTAAATGAGCTTGTTATTTTTCAGGGGACATTGTGTGTGTGACGTATATTATTAAACTTTTCTCTGTAAACACTGCAAAGGTTTTCAATATGTCTCATAACTTGTCTTCTCTCTTCATTTGGGTCAGTCTCATCACAAAATCAGACAGTTTATGTGTCTTTTTTTTTATTAAAATCTCTTTATCTTCTTCACTATCTCTGCTTTCCCATCTTCTTCACTATCTCTGCTTTCCCCGTCGGCTGATGCTTGTAAGATCATCCACTTCTTTATTTGTCATTTCACGGTCATCATTCTCGATTAATTCTTTAATATCTCTTTCTTTCATATCTGAAAATCCTTCGCCGCCTATTGCTTTCGTAATTTGTACGATTGGCTGGGCTTGGTTTCATTTTCAGTCCATGAAAATAGTTCAGAATTGTTGATAACTTCTGGTCCGCGCTAATGCCAACAAGCATTCATTGTTGATGAATTCAAACCTGTTCCGAAACGAATTAATCATTTCTGCGCATTGCCTTATGTTAAATTGCTTCCAGAATGCCAGTAGTATCTCTTGCTTTACTTGCAGAGATAAAAACACGCTTGATATAATAGGGTCTGAATGCTTTTGATTTCTTAATCCATTGGTTAGATTAAAAGGAAATGGTATTCGGTGGAAGGAGTAAAACCTCTACAATTGGTAGCAATGTTGTGAGAGCTTCAGTACCGTGTCCTGGAGTATAATCATGACTTTCGGAGAACTTTAAAGCTAGAGTTTTGCTTTTTTAAGTAACTTGAAATCGCGTTTCGCAGGGGCTTATTGCACGATTTGACCTCTGCTGCCGCACCTGGATTAAATACATCGCCCAAATTGTTGAGTAGGGTTGCTAGTAGGAAACCACGATGGTGATGAATAACTCAGTAGATCTCTTATCCGCACGACATGCACTTTTCTAGCCTGTTTCATAAATAAATGTGACTGAATGGTGAAATGAATTCATGGTCATCACTTGCCTAGTCGAACTGTATTTCGTACTTTCTCAAAAATGTCATTTTGTACCTTTTTCCATTTTTAGCATGATCATTCAGCCTTATATATGTCAGATATGAAAGCAAATCTCTGATTTTAATTGGCAGTAGTTCTCTTATAGTCTTTATTTTAATTTGGACATTTCTCTTTTCTTTCCAAATTTGGACATTTTCCTAAAGTGCATCATTTCTAAATTAATCCTTTGCACGAAATCTGACGTAAGATCGAAATGCAGACAATGTAAAACAACTAAAGCAATGATCCTCATGCTCCCCGAAAGCAAGTTTACGTGGGCCGCGAGTACATTTCCCGTAAATTAATTAACGTTATTACGGCATTAATTATTATAATAAGAATTTGAAGAATGGTTTAAGATTTTAATGTCAAATTTACATTATTTTTGTTAACATTAAAAATAAAGATAGTGACACGCAGAAATCTAAAAAATGGAGCTAATTCGATTTAAAATAATTAATGATAAATATCCTCAGTTTTGAATTTTTACAATAAGAATAGTGCCTGTGTTTCGGAGTGCAGTACGTGAAGTTATCTCCACAGTTCGTAGACGGCATACGAGCATCTGCAGTTCTTGGATGAATACTGCTTCTAGTAATTTTTCTCCAAGGTTACAAAAGTTATTGAAATCGAAACGTCATGTGAAGTGCTGCAGCTGGATGTAATAAGTAGTGTATAATTATGTATATACAAATATATATGTGTATATATATATATATTGTATGCGTCAAAGAATGCGTGGTCACTTATACTGAAGTTTTGTCCCACTTGGAAAGTTTCCGTAATTTATTTTGTTTCAGTTTCAATTAAAATATACGTTATTTAGTGGTTAATTCAACTTATTAGCATTATTTTAAATAAATGTCATCTGAAAGTTTAATATTTATTTAGCTGTCAGTATCTTTAAATTCCAAAGTGTAACTAACAGAAATTTCTTGCAGATATCAAGCTTTAGATTTCAGACAGAAAATAAATAAGAATTGGAATTTTTTTTTTGCGTCATTATTATTATTGTGTTTTTATATTTTGATAAAATATTTAATAAATGAAAATTTTAACTAATTTGTTTTGTTAAAAAACACTTTTGAATCTAATTAAAATTTTTGCTTTGATAAAAAAAGTAGTTTCAAAACTTTGGGGCCTGTCAGCTGCATGTAGATTGTTCATTTGGCCCACACTAAACAACTGACCAGTTGGAGACCAACTAAAGGATTTATTTTAACTTGAAGTCAAATTTACGGAACTAAAATGATTGAACAGCTTTCAACTGGAGAAATACATTAATTCAAGGTACTTGCTAGCCAGATCTTAAGTCTAGCAACCTGGCTCCTGTATTCCACGACTACTTACTTAGTTTTCATCCTCATACGAATACATTAGCTTGTAGTAACAACATGAAAGTCTACCTATAACACATCATTTTCACCATAGTGAACTGAGGTTGCCACTACTTTCTCCTAGACTAGATTCTTGCTCTTGTTTAAAAATTACATCAGTTTACATATTCTAGCAGAGTAGATGAAACAGTAAAAGAGAAGCAAAGATTGAACATAAGAAATACCGTGTGACTTAAAGTAAGCATTACAACTTTAGTAAAGGAATTTCGCAGGAAAAAGCAGTTTGCTTTAATAAAATAGCATTGTTTTTAAAGCTGTAAAAATTAAGCAAAACAAAAAATCAAATTTATACTGATAAATAAAAAAAATTGGGTATTCTTAAAAATGTTGACTACTTAAAAAACTGCTGTCTGAGAACTGATTCGGTTGATAACAGCATAATAATTTAAAGAGCAATCAGCATATTCGCATTTTTCTTTTCACCCTTAGATAAAAAGGTACACTACTGTATCGGATTTTAATATGTGTAATTTCTGAATTGTGATTTATGGAAACTGCTTTTAATTTTGGAAGCACAAATAATCTGAAGTAATGTCTGCTTTGCACGAAAAAGCATCTTTATTATACATTTTATTACCCCCATTGAGAAAAGGAAAAAAAGAAGAGGAAATGATATCGCTCCTTCCGTATGTATTGCTGAATTTTCGTTTGGAACACTGCCACGATCTGGGTGAAGGCAAATGGTTATTCTTAACCCTGGGCAAGCAATCAATAACGAGAGAATGGCTTCCATTTAGTTGACTACCCTGATCTTTCCTGTCGTAGGTCCGTCTCTTCGTCACGAAGTTATTGAATTGAACACTAAAAACTCTGTAAGAACCACCGGTTTGGAGGTGTGAAACGCATCTGCATGCTACTGAATGATTAATTTCTTCTTAATTTTTTTTCATACGCATTGCTTAAAAGATTTTTTTGGCATGCTAGTCTGTTTTTGTTGCAATTTCTTTTTATGTTCTTTTTTCTTATTTTGTATATGTTAATTTTTCTAAAGTTTCTTCTTACTAGTTATACGTCCCACGAGAATCGTAAAGCTGAGTACAGTGTTCAGTGTTTTACATAAACATGTATTCAAATGCATTTTCAGAGTTTTCCTGTTAAAACAAATACTATAGAAAATACAAGTGCTTTTAGTACTTCACTTTGCAGTCCCAAAATATTCACTTATGAGTTTCATAAGTTTTATTATTTAAAATAAGTTTGTCAGTTCTTAAAAGTGCCAACAAAGCAACATCTATAAAATAGTATAAGACAGATCAAAATTGATAAGTATAAATAATGCACTGTTATTGAATGTGCATAATTTGAAAATTGATGTAGGCATTTTAGTCATTCTTTATGTTCTATCATGTGCATCTTGCTAATTCAGATTGGAAAATTGTCATACAGCTTTGAATGTTACATAGGATTCATGTGATCGCTTTATGTTTCTTTATATATTTTATAACTGTCACTGATTAGTAATTATTGTAACATACTTGTTATTCAGGACAAAAATTAACAAGAAACTGGCTTATTAATTGCACATTTTACAAATAGACTGGGGTGTAGTCTAGTCCGTTTGGCCAGAATTTTTTTTACCATTTTTCTTCCCTTAGTAAGTGAAATTAATAATTTACGTATCTTGATTTCCATGAAGAAATGATGTGGATTCTTAACACTTAAAGTATTAATACGAGGGTAAGTTGAAAAATAAGTTTCCCCTGTCGACTGTGGTTAGAGTTGTGTATGAAAGTCAAAAAATAGAAGGAGACATTAAAGATATGACATACATTTATTTTAATATTCTCGTACGAGTACGTTGAGACATTTGTCATATCGCTTGATAAGCTTCAAAAAGTCCTCCAAGAAAAATTCAGGGCTTTTGCATATGGAAGAAGCGTTGAACGGCTATGGGCGAAAGGCGACACAGCAGGAAAACGCGCAAGTCACCGATACACCATTGGGTAGAGGTCGCTGCAAATCAAGCAGATGGCGCTGTTGCAGTGCCTGCGCAAAGCGGAGACCAGCCTCTCATTTGAGCCCCGGTAGGTATGGAGAGCAGGTGCGTTTTGAATTCGCGGTCAAAGGAGGAAGTGAGAGCGGTTATCCGCTATGAATGGGCACGTGGAGTATCAGGAACAGAAATTCATAACCGCCTCGTGGAAGTCTATGGGCCAGGTGTGATGTCGAAGCAAATGGTGTCGCACATTCAGTGACGTCAGCAAGTGGAGGACATACCGAGAGCTGGACAGACGCGCACGGCCACTACAGATGCAAATGTCAGGAAGGTGGATGACATGATTAGAGTGAACCGGTGTATCACCATCGATGAAGTAGCGGAAGAACTTTGAATCTCACATGAGCGAACTCAAAACATCATCCACGACATTCTTTGATACAGAAAAGTGTCAGCACGTTGGGTGCCCCGACAATTGACCTCGACACACAAGGAACAACGCATGGGGGTCAGCCTGGAACATCTCGTGCGTTACCATGAAGATGGCAATGACTTTCTGTTTCGGATTGTGACGGGGGATGAAACGTAGGTCCACCATTTTACGCCAGAATCGAAGGCCGCATCTATGGAGTGGAAACATCCATCATCACCTGTCCAAAAGAAGTTTAAGACAACTCCCTCTGCAGGTAAAGTGCTCCTCACAGTTTTCTGGGACGCCCAAGGAGTTTTGTTGCTGGACTTTTTGGAGGTTGGAACCATCAATGCTACGCGCTACTGTGACACCCTGTCGAAATCGAAAGAGGCGATTCGGAAAAAGCGGCCTGGCCTTCTCACATCTGGCGTTCTGCTGTTGGATGACAATGCCAGACCACATTCTGGCCTGGCCTTCTCACATCTGGCGTTCTGCTGTTGGATGACAATGCCAGACCACATTCGCCGATGGCAACGCAAAACCATATTGCAACTCTTGGTTGGGAGCGCCTACACCATCCGTCATACAGTCCTGATCTCGCACCAAGCGACTTCTATCTGTTTCCGGCTTTGAAGAAAAATCTCGGGGAAAGGCGCTTTGGAAGCAATACTGAAGTGAAACAAGCCGTTCAATGCTTCTTCCATATGCAAAGCCCTGATTTTTTCCTGGAGGGCTTTTTGAAGCTTATCAAGCGATATGACAAATGTCTCAATGTACTTGGTACCTATGTGGAAAAATAAAGGTATGTCATATCTTTAATGTCTCATTCTATTTTTTGACTTTCATACAAAACTCTGACCACAGTAGACAGGGGAAACTTATTTTTCAACTTACCCTCGTATAAACCAAATGTGGAAGCAAACCGAACGAAAGAGTGAGATGTATGAGAACAAATCAACAAAATGTTCATGTCAGACTTAAATGATTCCAACTAACAAGTCACGCAATTTTCCTACTTTCTTTTTTCCTTTTTTTACATTATTAGACTGTTTGGTATTTCATACTTAGCATATAGTTTATCAAATTTGAAAATATCTTTTAAAATTATTTCAGCGGATTTTAAGTTTTAACATTTGTATGAAAGTGTTATGTTTATAATAAACTCAGCTGCCTTTAGTATACTTGAATTTTATATTTTTGCTAAAGACATATTGTAAAGGAATTATACATATTTCAAAATTCTTCATTTATAAAAAAATGCTAGTTAAATTTTTGCGAAGATTTTATTAATTTCGTAAATCAATGTATGTTCTTTCTGATTAATAAAAATACCTTACTTTTTTTGTCATAGAAGAAGAGTTCACTTACCTCCAGTTTCACGTCGTCATTCGCAAAAACGTCGAAGGATTTGCAGTCGAAAGTCGATGAAACTGTATCGGGTGTTACTTCAGAAATTGAAAAGGCTCAGCAAGAAGCTGAGAAAAATGTTTCTAATTTGAAGTCTGAGGTAGAAGGAAAGGTGCAAGAAGCTGATGCAGAATTGCGTAAAGCAAAGTCGGATGCTGAGAAAGCTGCTAAAAATACTGCCACTGAAATTGAAAATAAAGCAGAACAAGCAGTAAACGATGCACGATCTAAAGCTCAAGACTTTGCAAATAAGACGAGCGCTGAGCTGCAATCCAAGGCAGATGAAATTAAAGCAGGAGTGGACGAAGCGCAGCTGAAAGCTCAGAAGTCTGTAACATCTGCGCAGTCTTTATTACAGAACAAGGTACAGGAAGCCGAATCGAAAGCAAAAGAAGCACAGTCTCAAGCACAGAAAGTGGTGTCTGATACTAGTACTTTATTAGAATCCAAAGCCCGAGAAGCTGAAAGTAAAATACAAGATATTCAAAAAAAAGCTGAGGACAATGTTGCATCGGCTCGCACTCAAATTCAGTCTAAAGTTCATGAAGTCGAGTCTGCTGCTGAAGATCTTAAATCAAAAGCTGAACAAGGTGTTTCAGATATTAGCGCACGTCTTCAATCAGAGGCTGAGAAGGCTCAATCCAAAGCTGGAAAGACTGTATCGAAAGTATCCAACCAGCTTGATCAGAAAGCCCATGAAGCTGAAGCAGCAGTTCAGAGTGCACAATCTAAAGCTGAGACAGCAGTTCAAAACGCCCAATCCAAAGCTGAAGCAGCGGTATCAAGCGCAGCAGCCCAGTTAGAAAGCAAAGCTCGAGAAGCTGAAAGTGCAGTTCAGAACGTCCAAGCAAAAGCACAGGAAAATGTGTGTAAAGTGACAAATCAACTTGAAACAAAAGCAAAAGAAGCTGAGGTGGGAATTAAGAACGTTCAGTCTGAAGCTCAGAAGACCGCTGCAAATGTTACTACACAACTACAAACAAAAGCACGCGATTTGGAGAGCAAAGCACAAGATGCCCAATCTAGAGCAGAAAGTGCTGTTTCTACTGCGAGCATTCAGCTACAAATGAAAGCTGAGGAAGCTGAATCTAAAGCCCGTGAATTGCAATTTAAAACTGAACAAGCTGCATTCCAAGCGCAAAAGAAAGCTGAAGATAAAATCTCTGGTATTCAAATTGCAGCGGTAGGCCTTGCTTCTTCTGCAGAATCTCAGTTAAAATCCAGTGTACAAGAAGCCGAGGCAAAAATCAAAGATGTAAAAGGCAAGACTGGAGATTGTATATCTAGCGCAAATTTGACACTGCAAGCAAAAACTCAAGAAGCCGAGGAAAGCCTAGACAAATTAAAAAAAGATGCCAGTGAAACGTATTCTCAGGTTCAGAATGCAGCTAAGGAAAAGGAAAATGAAGTGCAAGTCAAGTCCACAGAAGCTTTCGAAAATATAATGCCTAAATTAACCTTGGGTGCCTTAGCGAGTGGTGCACAAACTAATGTACTATCTGGGGTACAAGAAAAGTCTCAGGAAGTTCTTTCAGCTTTGCAAGATGTACCAAAGCAAGCTCAGGATACAGTTGAGCAAGTAAAGACGAAAGCACAAGATATTGTCTCTGATCTAAAACAAATCCCCACTGTTGCTAAAGAAGCTGTGTCTCAAGTGCAGACTTCAGTACTTCAGACAGGAAAAGACTCTGCTGGCTCCATTGTTGAGGGAATCCAAGCAAAGGCTCAGGAATCAATTTTACAGGTGAGTGTTAATGTATATGTAAGAGTAAATACTCTATATAAACTAGTAAATTCTTTTTAATGTTAATTAATTGATATTCTAATGAGAAAATTATTTTGATATAATCTTTTGGTATTTACGCATTCTTCCTGTATCTGAAACTTCAGAGTTTTCGTTCGTGTACTTTGATAAATATTATGTTATTAAATAGCCTATTGATAAAATTACCTTCTAATGTTTCTGATTACTTCTGTCTATTTGGTTGTTGTTAAATTATTGGCCATTAAAAATATAATGCTATCAAAGAACTATCAAAGAACCATATTTATTATGTAGAAAATTTAAAGAGTAAAGTAATAGAAGTTGCGGCTCGCTTAAAAAAAAACTATTTCAGTAACCACAATTGCTTTTATATGCCCTGGTTTAGAGAGGGTGAGCTACTGGTGTATTCAGGCTAAGCAATTTATACGCGTTGTCACAGTTTGCAAGCTATAACCGTTGGTGGTTTGTGAGTGCCAAGTCATTTTGCGATTATGGAGCAGACGTGTTCAGTAGGCGGCAGCATTGATATCGGTTACTATAATAACTGCACACGGTTGGAAGAAGAGGTGTAACTAGATAATCCGTTCGGATATTGTTGGGTCTTCATCTTACATGTACTCCGGCCGTGTTATTTTTTTGGTAACTGCTGTTGGCAAGCCTTAAAAATAAGGAATTATTAAACTCTAGTAAATGAGAAATGTAATGATAGATTTCAGTATTATACCGGGAATGCACAGTAAGTGCAAATCGAATTGGAATCCATCGTCACCTCATTATATAACTGCTGCGGCGCGACGATGCGTATAATGCTGGATTAACTTAATCTTTTACCTCGATACAGATCGGTGCAATGGCGACCATCATGGTGCTGCAGACAGGATAGGAATTCCCATAAACGATGATACCGTGCTCATTCCTTACTCCAACCGCGAAATTCAAAACTCCACTGCAGCCCCACACGCCACAGATATGCAGTAAAAAATATCTGAAGCAGTAGGCACTTTGTAGAAATTTTCGGACACAGTGGATAACTGTAACCGTTCGTTAAGAGACTAGTTTGAGCAGCAAACACATCGTAAATTCTTAATAATCGCTTATAATTTGGCTGTACATTCAGTGGTAACTATGCGCACAAGATGTCTGTCCTCTAGATCCGTACTGTGACAAGCTGGTATTTTCGTCTCTTCGTGATGTAGCGAGTTTATGTATGAATACCAGTTTCTGTGAAGGATAATATGCACTCCTGTTGTTACATTTCTTCCACCGTCAAAATCTGAACACTCCTGATGTTGCTGCGTTTGTCTTCTTAAGTGAGGTATAACTTGTGCACGAGAACAATTTCCAGGGCGTGTGTACTGGCGTATGTTACTTTAAGCATACCTGCATATTTACATGTCTGCATTTATTTCCGTCCTTTCCACGCACAGCTAAATTTGTATCACTGCAATGCTCCTATAAAGATTTGTAGTTTTAATGGCCTGCTGTGTCGTTTTAAATATCTTCTTTTTTACTTACTTATTATGTGCTTCGTCCTTAGGCACTGCACTTGAAGTATCTTTCAAGAACGTTCTTAACTTTTATCTGCTTCATTTAACGTTTGGAATTTAAAGTAAGTGAGGGAGTTTACCCATGTGATGACTGTGGTAGTTTTAGTATAAATATTATAATTTGTAACTTTATGTGAATGATTTATGATACGTATACCTTTTTTAAAATTCTAAGTATCTCAGGTTTATTTTATCGTGATCTGTAAGTTTATAAAAAAATACATCATCTTTTCTAAAATTCTCGATATTGCAGATTTATTTGATTGTGATACGCTACACATCGTGTACAATAGTTGTAATGTAATCTAATGTTAAAAACAAAATTCTCAAGCAGATAAACGCACTTACTGACGAGTACGATAATTGCATTACTCTAATCTTTTGTCAAAGACTTTTTAACGTTGCTTGCTTATAAATGTAATAATTGCGTTACATCGCAACCGTTTCTCAAAAAATTAAGCATTGATCTTAAATATTATGTATTACATTGCAACATTGCATTAATTACTTATTACATTGCAACATTACATTATTCATTCCATTGTAAAATTACTTTGCAACCGTTTCTCAAAAAAAAAATAAACATTAATCCTAAATATTATGAATTAAGCAGTAGGAGTCCCTGAAAATAATCAAGAGTTGATCACAAGCATGACAATTCCATTATGTTGTTACGAATTTTCAAAGACGTCAATTCTTGATTTACATATATGCTCATTCTATTATAGTATATTGTCGTTTTTTCTGTCTTGTATAGCCTTTTTTGAAAGACCGAATTTCGCTTGCTGTAATTTTCTGTGTTTCTTCTCTTTTTGAAGTTTACATCAGAAATTGATAAGTTCTAATAATATTGCATGCTTTGATTTTCTACTGCTGTGTACTGTTTGTTTGTTTTTATAACTGTTTAAACTTAAGTATTTCATTCAGTGCAGAGTTCTTGCACCTTTTTCACAGCATGATGTTTTGTGTTGAATTTGCTATGGATTTGTATTACTTTTTTAATTTCTCTTTTATTAAATGTGAGTTGAAATGTTTTCTGTTTTAAAGCGTTGGAGAGCACATAACATCCGCTGTAAGTGATCTTAATTGAATAATTAAATTTTGATAATTTTCCATTTGCATTATGTTGGCAGTAGGTAAAAAGATTTTATTTAGATTCGCATTTTCTCGTTCTGACGACTTAATTAAATTCTAAAAGTTAATTTAAGTGAATAAATTAATTGGTTGAAAGGAACATATGCAATACTCTTATTTCGTTTTCTTCAGCTGGTGGGAAAAAATAGTAGACTTATTAAATTTTTTTCTGAGAAACTGCTTATGTAAATCGTCATTTGTATTTAAACTGATTAAATAAAACGCGTATTTTTATTTTCCTTGTCAAACATGAATAATAAAAATCCACACTTTTCATGCTCAAAAATACAGGGGTTTTCCCGAAAGTGTTTCTTACATTTTAAAATTTACCACAACATTACAATGAACAGAAATATTCCGATGGAATATAAACTGTACAGTGTAGCACTTCGTAAAATCTTATCTGGCAACAGTTCAGGATGAGAAGATCACGTGATTTCAAGATGGATTCGATTCAGGAGAAGCCGTAATTCATATGGTGACATACAGAGCTGAAATCATACGCGATTTGTCGTAATTTCATCAGTCTGTATCAGAATAATAATAAGCATCAAGAAAAACAGAAACGAGAAGTGGCATGCTTTCTGGAGAGAGGTGTCACGAGTTCAGTGTGAAATAATTGCCTTAAGATGTATAACTTGACTGTTGACCCACTGAAGGAAAGCATTGGAATTTCCTGTGCTTAAAGGAAGTCGATTCTGCGAAAGTTCTAAGAGTTGCTTATGCTGCAGTCTACATTGTTTAGTATCATCTTGAGTTGCACTTATTCGAAGCACAGGAAGATAATAACTATGCATTCTGTGTGTGCATTATCGCAGTGTTCTCCCGTGTTTAGTCAACTGTCTATCCGCTGATCTTCGGGTGGCCACTTCATGGTAAATTCACTACACATCCTATCTTCAGAAATGTTTCATGCCACTTCTTGGTGCTTTTATTTTAATAATTTTTTAGAGACATTAGGTATTTTGAGAAGCTGGAGAGATGAAAAATGAGCAACGCCTTCGCCGGGAATCGAACCACGGACCTCTCGGTTACGCGTCGAGCTTGCTGAACCACGAAGGCATGCGAAGAAGGCTGGAGAAATACCTTATATACTTCCCCTTTTAAAGGGCGACTGGGGATTATGGCCCCAATCGCCAAATCGTGGTGGTGGAGAATCATCCACCACCTTTTAGTTCGGACGCCAGTGTGCAGACATTAGGTATTTTGAGAAGCAGGAGAGATTAAAAATGAGCAACGCCTTCGCCGAGAATCGAACCACGGACCTCTCCGTTACGCCTCGAGCGTGCTGACCACTGCACCACGAAGGCATGCGAAGAAAGTGGGAGAAATACCTTATAATTTTTGCTGAATTTCTAATGCGTGCCAATGCATTATTTATGCTGTGAATATGCACTGCACGTGTTTTTCTGAATCGTCGCCGTTTTGGATGCTGTGTTTTGCCATAGTAATTTAAAATTGCTTTGTGAAACAAACTTTCTTTCCCTGACATTTACATTGCAGATGCAAGTTCAAGCAGAATTTGAAAATATGTCTAATGTACCAATATACTTCTGTCTTGAAAGATATGCAGTGGCATATTTTTCACATTCATGGAGTTTCTTTCTTTTCTCCGAAAACGTGGCGGTTGGCTTACTCACTTTGACGGTTCTGGATTGCTACTGCCCTCAGCTGCAGCAGGGTGCTGTCTAGTTATTTGGTTGATTGGAGATTCCGAGAGCTATTTTTCATTGCAATTCTGAATACGTCTGAGCTAGTGTATGTTCCAACAGATATTATTTGCCGGTGTATGTTGGTCTTCAGCTGATGGAATGCGGAGGACGTGTTTCTGGGCAGTCAAAAATGTAATGGTCTGGATCTCCAACCTCTCCACACATGCACTGCGCCGGAAGCCGATAGGAAATGAGTTACTCATGTATGTGCGGTGTGTCGTCCGGAATTGTGTTAGCTCAGGCGTACCGCTAATTAACTTATCTTTGATTTCGAGAACGTGATCATATATTCTCCTGCCATTGTCTGTCAAGAACGTTGCTACTGTTCAGTTAAAAGGGACCCAGTGGTCGCTTTCATGTACAACTGTGGGCATGGCATGTAACAGTATCCGTGTATATAATTCGTCCTTGGCAGCAACTTAGCAATTTCGTTTGTTTTTCATAATTTGTACTCCACTGTGTGTAGGACCCATTGGAATTTTGGGCCTCATATTTTCCGGCAAGGAGAGTAACATTCTGTGGACCTCCTTGAATACGTCATTCCTACAGATGCAAATTTCTCTTTCACACGCCATAATGAAATTTCTAAATGTGCAAAGAAAAATTGAATCATCTTTTGATCGGTTTTCTTTTGATAGGCATGTTGACTTTGAACAAAGTGAATTATTTATTCGACTATTTAAATTAGAGGTAGCTAACTGTAGGCTTCAGGGCCCATGTGGCTTAGGAGTTCTTAATTGCTAAGCTTAGGAGCTAACAGAATTTATTAGCGTTGACCTGGGATTTCCGAATGTGTATATATTTAGATTCTTATCATTCTTTTTTCATTTAAAGCTGATTATAAATTTAATTTCAAATAAATGCCTGTATAGTCTTGAAGTAATCAAGTTTATAATTCAGCAACGTACTTCTGATTATGAAAATGGACAAATATTTTATGACTGTTTTGCTCCACTTTCCCAGTGTTAGACACAACTGTTTCCCTGTAATGAGTTTTGTGAAGTCTACCTACACCGGCGTGTTTAAACCTGGAATTGGATAGCAATGATCTTCAGTGTTTAGTCACAGTGACTGAAAGCACCTGCCTTTAGCTGCAGTGGATGAGAAAGATTTCTCTGTAAAACTACCTCAGAAGTATAATTGAATTTTGTGCTAAACTTAGGAACAGCGGTATTTAAACTCTTGTAACTACATCCTACATATGATAGACAACATCTGAACCATATTTAGTATTTCAGTGCAGGAGCATTTTGAAATTGGTAACACGTGGTTGATCGATAAAGCTCATTCCAGCAAATCATCCAGCTTGACTGGTGAACAGTGACTGTTATAAAAATGTCCTAGCAACTCGTTTGTGAAAAGCCACAAAGAAACGACTAAATAACCGGATTTATTCAGTTAATAGTAATTTTTGCGTTAGGAACAGTAATTTTTAGGTTATTTTCGAATGACAAAGTGATACATTCTACGGTTGCAACGTAAAAGAGATATTACAAAGTAGTTTTATTTCATGCTTTTGAATCATTCGGTAACTATTTATTGTGAAAGAATTGTAAAATTTCAAAGAAAAGGGAAAAAAAACGTTCGGTAGTGTCATTTGATTCTGAAGATAAGAATCAGTCTTAAACCTCAGGTTTCTGACTTAGTATATTGTGCGTTCCATAGTTTCACCACACGGCTTAAAAATGGCATTGAAATGTATTGAATGAAATTGAAATGAGTAGATCACTTGTTTTTCTTAAGAAGCAGTAATTATCAATACCTAGTTTAAATTAATACATGCAGTTCAAGCGATGATCTTACCTGTCGAGATCAATTTTATTCGGTTTATCGGAAAGTTTTGTAGGTTTCTGGAATAAAACAGAATATAAATTTTTCTTACCGTCAATGAACTGTATTAAATAATATAATTGCCGTTATTATTAATGACTTTTTGCCAGCGTGTATATCCCATTTTTGCAAAATGTTGTATTTTTTTATGCGAAAAATTGAACCAGTGCTTGTTTGATATCTTCTTCATTTTAAAATTTTTTGCCCTTCAAAAAATTTTGTAAGGACAAAAACAAGTGATAGTAGGAAGGTGCTAAGTCTGGGATATATGGTGGATACGACAGAATTTCCCAGCCTACTTCTGCAGTTTTTTATGACTTCGCAAAGCAGCATGTTGCCTGACATTATCATGATGCAGTATGATGTCCTTTCTATTGAACATCTCCGGCCCCTTTTCTTGGACTGCTGTCTTTAAATTATCCAGTTGCTGACAATAGAAATTGTCTTCTCCGAATTGAGATTTTCATTCGGTTTTAAAAGCTCATAATGTATTGGTCCTCAAATGTCCCACCATATATACACAGCATTCTCGTATTCAGAGTCAAATTTTGTTTAGAGGTAGAGCTAGGTTTTTCGTGTTCGCAATATGTCCTTACCATGTTTTCGTAGGTAATTCACTTTTCATCCCCACTTACGATCCGGTTCAAGAAGGGCTCGATTTTGTTCCAAGCAAGCAGAGATGTGCATTTTACGACTCGATCATCCAAATCCTTCTGGTTTAATTCATGTGGTACCCATCTTGAATATTTCCACACCAGTCTATCTTCCGAAAAACGGTTCGGGCCATATTCGGAAGATAGATTGAACTGTTTTGCAACAGATTGAACTGTTTTGCAAATAGCTCAAACCGAATTGTTTGCGAAACAGTTCGGTTTGAGCTGAATTAAACCTTTCTGCGATCTCTGGTATTGTCGGAAAAGGATCTTGCTCCAACATGGTCTAAAAACATCGCCATCGATCAAAGATGGTCTACAGAACGTGGCTTATCATAAAAGTCGAAATCACCAGTTTAAAATTTTTCGAACCATCTTTCTCCGTGTCCTATCAGAAACTATACCTTCACCAAACACTTTCAATAAATTTCCGCATGCTTCTGTAGCATTTCTTCTTTGTTGAAATTCGTATAAAACAGTGCTGTAAATGAACTTTATCAGTGCTCATGGGTACACTATCGCTTTGCACTTAAGAATGACGTAAATCAACTTTTAGTTAATTTGCTGCTTCAATATGTATACATAAAGCGTGAAAAATAGAGACTCGGAACATGCGCCAAGTAAAACGTGCTTATGTGTCAAAAATTGTTGTCATGGAAACGAACAGAACTTTCCAGTAGGCGGAATATTAAGCATACGAAATCGTAGATTGTCATGTATTTGCTTAATATTTTTTTTAATTTAATGCACTTATTTTGATTTTACTAATTTATTTCAATTCATCATATTATTTTTAAGTTATTTGGTGTAATATAGTCGGTTTCTAGGAGACGAGCGTAACAATTTGAAGAGACTGCGCTTTAAGGAATTTTAAGCAACATCAAACAGCTGAAGAACACCCCTTTTTTTCCTTTGTAATATGCTAGGATATATAATACCTTGCATCGATTTCGTTATACGTAGTTAGAATCCCTTTCAGGAAATACTGGATATAATTTGCAAATATGAAATCGTGTAATCAATAACACCGGAAAGTTCTGGAACCACATATTTAAAATCGAGTTTAATTTATTGATGCATCGCGTGCCACGGAACCGTTTTAGCTAATGAATGTTAAAAATAATGTTCGACCGAAAGATGAAAAAGGAGCAATTAACCATTACTTGTGTGCTTAGCAAGTTAAGACAGGCTCAGATAATGAAAGCGAGTTTGGTTTTTTCGACCTTGGCATACATATCGATATTGCTAAGTATTCTTTTAGAATGACCTTATTTTTTTTTTGTTATTCATTAATAAGAATCCAATTTCACGCAGGTGGTTGATGATGGTGCTGCAAATGTCAATGAAGCAGTGGTTAAAATTCAAGCGGGTGTCCGTGGTTATTTAACAAGGAAATCTCTGAAAGAGAAGAAAGAAAAAGCGGAGCCTGCGGCTGGAGACGGTTTGTATTTACATTTCTTTTTTCTCTTTTTATGTTATTTTAACGTTATCACTGTCTTTTCATATTTCATTGGCAGATGGCGAACTGTCAAAAGTTTTCCTTTTTATAAAATTTGTAAGACTGCTAATCCATTTCGAGGCTGAGCGATTTTCGTATTTGAAGGACATTTATTTGTTTTGAAATAGATTTTCATTGTTTAGTTGTCATATATTTGCAGCATGTTTTCACGTAAGACATTAATAATGCTATTTTATAATGCAGTTACAGTAACTGAATATCTGTAGATGGGAACTTTATCGATATTAGGGTATATGTTACAGCTTTTTAACCGTATGGTTCCTAAGTATTGACGAATTTCATCTTGTAAATGAATTTTTTTTCCGATTATTCTTTTGAACTCGCAGAGAATTTTACTATTATGTATTAACAGATTGCTTTTGTAATAATTCCAAAAAGAAAAATTTCATTAAAATCCTAGTAACGGAAATGTTGCATCACCGTTTCACTTACTTAAACTACTTAGCTTAATTATGTCACATACGTAAACTACTTAGCTAGCCAAATGTCGTATATGAAAGTTTTGTCCAGATGAAATTGCTCAGCATAGCAAGAAATGCAAAGAACAATTTGTTACAACTTTGTCTTACTAAATAACACATGAAACGGCCTAGAACAAAAGCTAATGGAGCAAAAAGATCAGTCATGACCTTCTCAGACAGCAATTGAAGATATTTTAGTGACGGATAACCTTACGATGCACAACACATCTTAGCTACATGCTAAAACATTAACTAAAATTAAAAATGTTACCACGTATCAGACTTCTGTACACTAGACTTCGCAACATCCTCCGAGGACGAACATTTATCAGGAGACGGGAAAGTTCATTAACTGTTGATTTGAGAGTTCCAGAGGACATAACAGTCGCACAGGTCTCCTAATGAGAGTTTCTTGGAAAGTCTCACGGTGCATGCACGGATACAGCCCTCATGTCTAGGATGGAGTTATATCGCAATGCTGATTCCTCTTAAAAATGGGCGCGTTGTCATCACTTTTTAAAACCATGGGGTTCTCTCGAAGTTCTGTAGGCCGGTTGACTTGCCATTAATAAGCTTACCTAAGTTCAAGAAAATAAGATGATTTCAGTGTTTTCCAAATTCTGTTAAGTAAATTTTCTTGGTATCTTCTCATTTTCAAAAGCTGAGATTCAGAGGAAGGACCCCCTTTATTTGCTTAAAGAAGAGTCAGTAATCATTATTCTATCAAGAAATTTCCAGCTGTTAGTGGTTGTGGTTCATTTGGATCGTTGAAAACATAAGTAAGAAGCCTGCAAATTTTCCTATTTTCTAAAAAAATCCTATTTCGCTGCAAATGCCCTCTCCTTTCAAAACGTTTTCGAAAAGCTTGTTACTGTCCTATTGGTCAAGTCAAGAGTCAGCTCCAAAAGAGAATTCACGGGAGTTTCTTTTCCGAAATAGTGATTCCACAAATTTGAATTAGAAAATCTCTTATTTCTTCAACTCTGTTTTTCATGAACACTTTTATTTTTCAAGAATTGCCTTTGATCCAGTGAAAAATAGTCATAAAATCGGATCATAAATAAATTTAGGACTTTTCGGAAGTTCCAAGTTGTTTTAAATGTATTGAAATAATCTAACTACTACAAGAGCTGCAATAAATTCCAATCTAGGTAATTTTACGCATTGGCGCAACTCTCGATTTTGAGGCTACTGAAACTAAATTAGATTTTTCAGCTAAATTGCTATCATATAAATAAATCAAAGTTCTCTAGGTTTCTTACTTAGATCTGCAAAACAATGAGGCTGGCAATTCGTTAATTCGACATTTTTCTTTAGTTCAAGTAAATGCCGTTATCATGTCCCTTTGTTCAAACACTGCAATTCTTCTTTCCAAACTTGAAATGTTTTCCCCAAATCCGATAGTTTTTCCAGGTTCTTTGAAGTATCATTTTCGCTCTAACTGTGATAGTTCAAACAGCTTTTCAACAGGTCTTATCACACCTCTCTTCGATGATTCGAATTCGTATGCATTCTCCGTATTCATCAGTTTTTCATTGTCGATGCTTATACCGTCTTTTTTAGAATTCCAGCAAAATCTAAGTATCTTACAGGGCGAAATATCAGAAACCGTTTTCTCATTGAATAGGTCTTGAATTATATTTGTCCACCAGTTCTTCATGTTGACTCCGGCTTCTCGTAAAACAAGCTTTACCAACCGATGAACTTCAAAGGCAGATTCTTCGTCTTGCAAACTGTGGATAAGATCAACAACAACGCATGATTTGTTACTTAGGATTTGGAACGCGGCTGGGTAATCCTTTTCGTACTTGTTTACATGGTGTTTCAATGTTGCATTTAGCAAGAATGGATTTGGTCCAGAACTAACCCGCGTGTGTCGTATTACTTCTAGTTGTATATTCGAATCATTCTTAATCTACAGAAATCTTACAACATCTCTGTTTTTCGGTGCTAATGCTGTCTGCAAGAACGCTTTTCAGTATCAGTTGTCAAGGTGACCCTGTTTGATCTGAATTGCAGAAGTAAAGCTAACGAATCTAGAGTAAATTTGGTCCAGGTTTCAGGCAGTCGTTTAAGGAAACAAGAGTTTATTGCACTGGAAGAGTCATCAAAAACAATTCTCATTTCCGTAGTAAATTTATCTTCACTTCATGAGGCATATAATAAACTTGAGTTTCATTTTCAAATGTATTGAAATCAACTTTCTCGACTATTCCTTCTGCAACTTGTTTCGAAATAACTACTTCATACTGATTAAGAAAGGAAGGATGTCTCATAATTTTTTTAACTTATTTTCGAAAACGTCCTTCAGCATTGACATAATTATCGGATAACGATTAAGCATTGTCATTCCACGGAAGACTGATTTCGTAGCGATTATCAACTATTTTATCGAACTACGTAACTTTTATAGACTTTTATAGAACTAATACTCTTCAAACCTCATGATCTTTTAAATTATCATCACACGTGATTGCCAAACTTCCTAAATCAAATATTTTCTTTTAAATATCCTTTTCTTATATGTTTTCATTTCGAGCAATAGTCCTCATTTCGAGCAATAGTCCTCATAATTTTAACTTCCCTAGGATTCGATCTGATTCAGACGTCAGATCCATTGAATGCATATCCAAGTATCGTTTCCATTTCCTCTAAAGATCCTGACATTTTTATTTTTCCAGTAACTAAAGTCCAGAAATAATCTGAACCAATTAACAATGAATTATACTCTAAAAAGTTTTCAGAATCTGGTTCATCGTTTGTATTTTCATCGTTTTACAATAATTACTAATTTCTCTCTCTGGAACTTTGAACTGTTGCTTCGGAAATACACGGAGTTTCGATGTTCCAATGTTATTACTTCTGAGGTTTACCTTCACGCAATTATTCGTTACTTCTGTCTGTGGCCTTGAACCGAAAACAAAAATACTTAATTATTCCTGACCTATCACCTCCAACTTTAATTTACGAGATAACTGTTATCAGTAAAAGTTTTTTCGCTACCAAAGTCGAATAAACATTTAATTTTACTTCCTATTCTCACGAGTCAATAAAGCTACAGCTGTCTCTATGATTTATATTGCTGTCATGCGTCTTTATTTTTTATTTCATTCCCTGATATGCCTGTTGTCATTCTTCCCACCTTGCAAATGTATTATTATTATTATTATTATTATTATTATTTTATGCGTTCCGCCCTAAGGCACTGCACGGAAGATAAGGATGCTTTCGTGGAGGATTTTCTAACGGAAAGTGACTCGAATTAACCCGTTACAAATGGAGAAAACTACGAAAACGCCCATGCAGCCAGCCCATTTGCGGTATTCGAACCCCGAACCGAACTACCAGTGTTCAGGGACTTTGCCGCTCGGCCGCTGGTGGACTTCTGCAAATATAATGGCTATGTTTTGACCACATTTCTTGCACTTTATGCGATCGCAACAAAATCTGGAAATGGGATTATTTTAAACAGTTTTTTAAGCAGTTCCCAAGACTGCCGCCGAGACGGTATTGTGGGTAGGGGAGCCTACTGTGGTACCGTAGGGCCTGGTTTCGAATCCCGGGGAAGGCATTGATGTTTGTAAATGTATACTTCGCGGTAAGGGGGCACTCTAAATGTATGGCGATCCAGAAGTCTTCTCGCATGGATTGACGGTAGGGGAAAGGGGTGGGAGACTCTCGGACCATTCTCCCCCCCCCGGGGTGCTGTTCCTGAAAATTGGGGTGGAAATAGAAGTCCGACCTCCTTGAGGCTCCCTGAGGCCATTCTTCCATGATTCATGGACAAGACAACAACAGCAATACCCAAGCTTTAGTAAAGTAGCTTTCCGCTCACTTAAAGGTAAAGACTTTTATCGATATTATGTTCATCTGTGGAACAAATTATGAACTCATTTATAATTTAGTGTTTTAATGCATCTGCTGTCGGTAGACGTCTAGACTTCTCATATTTCCTGTACTGTGAGTTTTTTATTTCATCGGCTTCATCTGTTTTGGGAAATAAAAATGTTTTTTTGCGTGTTTTGATTTTTCTTTTAAGTAACTGCAGTATTTTCGAATAATTCCACGTCGTTAGGAGAACCATTATATTCCAATACGATATTTTCAGGAATTAATTTTACTAAAATCATGAAGAAAACCATAATTGTTTAATTCTACTCCGGCTTTTTCAAGACTTCGAATATGAATAATAATTTTGTCATGTAACTCTCTCAGTTCCTTTAAGTTCGAACAAAATTTGACAGTAATTAAGCCTAACAGTTTGTTTACATATGAACGTACCTGTATACATTTTAATAGCGGTATCCATCAAGAGCGATTTTAAAACAATTAAATTCATCAATTTTTTATAGTTGCTTATTCTCATGAATTGCACCTTCAAACTGTCTTCAATTCCCTGCCAGTTTTCATATTTGCCATCAAAAGGTTCTGTTTTTAATTTCGGCAATATTACTTTCGGATAATTAGTAGTTGTCCCTTCTTCTGGATTCTATAGGATTTGCTGTTTACATCAATTTTACTTTTGTTTTGATTTTTAGGCTTACAATACCTTTCTAGTTTCAATTTGGAACTCGTAGTCTTTTCGCGATATTCCTAGCTTGTAACCAGAACATCAGCTTCAAGAATTTTTAAATCACTTTGAATGTTTTCTATCGTAGAATGTAGCAGATAGATCTGATTACCTTTCACTTCTAACTTACGTTTTAAATCCTCTCAATCGTCATCATCGGTATTCTTCCCCTGTAATGTATCACATATTTTATTCACAGTTTTAGTTAAGGAAGTTCGAATAGTTTTTCTTTTAATCTTTAACTTGTCTAATTCACTACGTTGTGCCACTTTCAGTTGCTGTAACTCAAGTTATTTCGGCATCATAAAACAGAAGATCAATTAACAATCAGTCCAAATAAAATAGGAAGCTCTTATCTGGTTCTGGATCTGATAAATTTCTCAAACAGTAATTGAAGATATTTTAGATAGTAATACTTTTTTTACGTAACATAATGAAAGGCAACTAACTTTATACTCTTAACGATACACAACGCAGCTTAAAAACATTAACTAAAATTAAAAACAGTTATAACGTGTCAGCGCCATCTATATGCTAGAGTTCGCAACACGGCCAAATAACAAACCACTTATTGCTAAAGATTTTGCAAAATGGACGCAGTAAGCCAGAGAATTTTGCTCTCAAGAAGCAGCGTCGTATATTCTGGAACCTCGCTTTGCTTTGATATAATGGTTGCAAATCTGTTTGCCAATATATATGATTGCATTCTGAATGGGTGTTCCATTCAGGTAACCATAGAAAATATTGATTACTATGTATTCGGATTACTGATTTTCAGTTGAATTAAAAGTACTTTTCCTTCAAAGGGAAACCACTTAACGCTTTTTCTTGGGGGGAGGATATTTGTTTTCGCGTTGATGACGAGAAGACAATTTGTTTGAACGCAAGCGTGGTTTGTTGGATCACGCATTCTTTTCATTAGTGCCGTACCATTCATTCATTTACTCATGCTGCTGTTGTCCTTGTCCGTGAATTTCATGGAAGAATGGTTACCAGAGCCTCGAGGAAAACTTCTATGTTATCCATGAATTATATACACTCACGTTTGTGAAAATTGCAACACCAAGAAGGAATCGTCATAATTGAATGCAATTTAATACACAGTTGAGTGGTAGTGGTACAAATAAATGATTAAATGTTCAAAGCAAACAAACAAGAACAAGAGATCAGAATCAGTATTTTGTGTGGCCACCACGCGCCGCAATAAGTGCTGTTACACGACGTGGCATGGAGTCAAACAAAGTTTGAATGTCTGACTGAGGAAGAGCATTCCATATCGTTTGTACGCGTACCCAAAGTTCGTCTGCAGACGCAACAGGACGAGGATCACGAGCAAGACGCCGACCAATGACATCCCACACATGTTCAATTGGCGACATATCCGGGGAACACGCAGGCCAAGGAAGAAGCTGTACCTGCTGCGCTGCAAAGAAGGATTTAACAATCCGAGCAGTATGAGGGCGGGCATTGTCCTGTTGAAATACAGCGCCTGGCAAGCTTTGAAGGAAGGGAACAGCTTCGGGCTGTAGAACTTCACGGATATACCGGTTGCTGTTCAGATTGCCCACAATTCGTAGCAATTGAGATCGTCTATGATATGCTATGGCGCCCCAGACCATAACTCCGGGTGTTCGTCCACTGTGGCGTTCGATAATGCACTCCGGAAGGTGGCGTTCACCGGCATAGCGTCTGACACGAATGCGGCCATCATGGTACCACAAATTAAAGCGGGATTCGTCAGAAAACACGACATGCTGCCAATCAGCACGCCAGTCTCTATGCTGATTGGCCCATTGTAGCCGCAGGCGGCGATGGTCGTGCGTTAGGGGGATCCTGTATAAAGGAGTCCGTGCGCGCAGTCCACACTGCAGCAGACGTCTACGAATTGATGAAGCACACAATGAAACACCTGTAGCTATTGACCACAGTGCTGCCAATTGTCTAGAGGAAGCTGTACGGTCCGTCCGCGCCATGCGGACCAGGTGTCTATCATCGCGAGCTGACGTCACATTTCGGGGTCCACTCCCGGATTTCCGAGTTGTCCGACACTCGTCCGTCCACTGCTTCCAAACGCGCATCACTGTGCTGCTGTTACGCTGCACACGAGAGGCTACTGCACGATACGACAATCCAGCTTCACGAAGGCCGATGATTCTCCCTCGTTCAAACTCTGTAAGTTGTTCAAATCTCGCTCTCTTTCGTCGACAAGGCATAAGTACAGATTGAGTTAACGTTTACCACTAGCAGATAACCACCGATAACCATACACGCCTCGCTACAGCCGTCTATTTATTCGGATCCATCAGCCGTTCAGAGGGCGCTGCTCAGCATACGCATGCGCTACGGATTTGCAATTCTAATCATTTGCATATCATGCGCTACTTTGCATTTCCTGAAAATTTCAGCTCACTCGCGTAAGTCCTTCATGGTGTTGCAATTTTCACATGCTCCCCGGGGACTCGCTCAGGTTACTGGGAAGTACCGCTGTAAAACCCCAGTATAATCACTAAAGTATCAAAGTATTAGAAGTACGTCATTCCCTTCTGCTAACTTCCACCTTGCAAATAACTCCTCGTTTTGCTTCCCCGCCTAAAGTGCCTGGGGCTTAATTCTAAGAATCAATGTAAATAGCAATTTATCATCTTTCATTATGATTGAATCATAGAAATGTATCGGATTTCATTATGACTGGACAAACATTTTTGGAGATAATTTATATGCGTGAAAATAAAGACTGGAAGTTCTTCAAGTTCATGTTTTGTTTTCTTCTCGGGGAGGAAGGTCCGCTTTCCTTCCTTCCTTCCTTGTGCTACGCGCCAAACTTTGAATTGAAACCTTTTGAAATCCCAAGTGGTCTTGTCTTTATCTGTAAGCTTTTTACGCTCAGCTACGACGACTGCAAGCTAATTCCTCCTTCCATGCTCATCGAAATCATCACATATATATATATATATATATATATACAAATGAATTTTTATCCATGTTATATTTAATCGTAATTTGTCGTACAGTGGGCTTCCTTTTTTTGGAGAGGGCGAGTCACAGATGAGGTTTATAGCCGTGTTTTGAAAAAGGCAAAAGACCTTGGGTGACGCAGACCTTGGATGTGCTTGTGTTCTTCCGAACAGGCATTCACCCTTGGCAAAATTCCAGCTCGTGATGTTTCTAAATTGATCAAGAAATAAATACTAGTGGATTTTCATTCCTCCTCCCGAAACATTGATATAAAAAGCTTTCTGTTTATTGATTATGATTATACATTAACGAAAAACTGAAAACTACAGTACAATCATATCACCAAGTAAAAAAAAATCACAAACTGCGTAGGAAATATTGCTTAAGTTTTCGTTGAGAATTCTTCAAGATCTTGCGTAATTTTCTGTTTCAAGGTTAAAAACGGAAATGGAAAATTAGCATTAAAATATATCATCCTTGTCGCGAGAGCTCTGACTTGTAGATTGTATTATAAGGATTGAAGGGAAATAACGATAGAAAGGAAAACTGTATAAGTTATGCTTTTAACTGTTCTGCGTTTTCTGTGTTCTTTCGTTTTTCTGCGTAACTTAACCTTCAAAGAGACGGAATGATATGGCTTAATCAGGTGGCATAAGAAACTGAATATGAAACAGTAAGTCATGCTGTGTTATAGCACAATCGCGAGGTTTTTCCTTTCTTTAAACTAGACCAGCGGTTCTCAACCAAAACGCGAACCATCTAAAAAAATTCAAAAACTTTAATACCACCACTACATTTTGCAATGATTATTTTTCAGTTTTTCTACAGAAATATTTTTAAAAAATATATTTTGCCATTTGCACAACCTGTTGGCTATTTGCATTAAATATTGTCGAGTCATTATGTTATTTAGAAGCAGGAGAGATTTAAAATAAGCACTCCTTTCGCCGGAACTCGAACCACGGACCTCTGAATACGCACCCAGCGTGCTGAACACTACACCATGAAGGCATGCGAAGAAAGCGGGAGAAATACCTTATAGACCCCCTTTAAAAGGACGACTGATGATTAGGGGATCTAGTCGTCAAATCCCGGTGGTGGAGAATCATCATGCGCCACCTTTTTTTGTTCGGGCGCCACTTGTAGAAAGACAAAGGTGTTTTTTGAAAGCGGGAGAGATGTGAAAAATGAGCAACGCCTTCTCCGGGACTCGAACCACGGACCACTACATTATGAAGGCATGCGAAGAAGGCGAGAGAAATACAATATGCACACATAAAAAATATTAGATTAAAAATTGGTTACCATTTTAATTATCAAAGTAAAGTTATAATACTCTAATTCTAAAATTTAATGTGAAATTTGGGCTTGTTTAAAAGAGATCAATTTCTTTATATCTGGTCATATTTCACTTAGTTTTAACCGTAAATTACGATCCATTTTTAGTTTTGTTCTGTATTTTTCCCCCCAAATATAACATGGAAGAAAGTCCTTGTTCACACAAATAGGTTGTGCAAATAAGGAATAAAAAAATTTAATAGCTTTATTTGAAATGCCTTTAAATTCTTTTTCTCAGTACAGCCTAAAGTTAACAAGTGTGTTATTTTTGAAATCTTCAAATCACCGAAAATTTCTATCAGTTGTTCTTATCCTTCACGAGATTTTTGAATTTATTAGTTAGAAATACTTTCTTTTGTGCCACCTATTTTTCTCTTGCATTCAACAGGTTGAGAATTGCTGAACTAGACTATTTCAGTGAATGCTCTCAGATGACGGCCGATCGGTTCCCTAACATTGAGAAAACTGGCACAAAATCTGTTTTCTTGCGAACATGTAGGCAAGTGCGTTTCAGGGAAGATAGCTATGTAGTTGCCATTTCCCTCCCTCCCCCCAAAAAAAACGTTTTGTTAGCATGAAAAACTTATGTTTAGTTTTTTCGGAGTTTTTCGTGAACTCACAATGACAATAGCCTACCTTTCATGGCATATTAAGTTTTTAAATAATTTTCTCGTTTTGATGCAAATCAAATTATTATACCTCTTATAGACATGAAATTATTCTCCTATAAAACTGAAGAGGTTGTTTTGATTATTGATTTACGTAAAGTATTTACTTTTTCAAAATTATTACTCTTCTACTGGCGGAATTGTCAAAATAATAACCCCAATGTAAACGCTACTTATGATTGTCATTCTATTTATCATTAGCTTATTCACTGCTATTTGTTGGAGAAAGTTAAGATTCTGAAGAATCTCTTTGGAGCATCACTATTTTAGTTGATTAATATATTTAACAGGGAAAAAGTGGGATTTTCGACAGATTCTTATAAAATGTGATGGGAAGTTTTAGTTATAAATTCCTTAGTTCAGTGGAGAGCGAGTAAAGCTATTCGTAACATAAGTAAATTCTTTCGATGATTTCAGTGATTGAATCTTCTGATCTTCTTACCATATTTTGTTGACCTTAGCTGTTCTGTTCTCTAGTTTTAATTCAGGAAGTCTGCAATAGTGTAGTATATTTTATAATTGTATAATGTTCCCATTTATATGTTTTCAGTCTTAAATTTTGGCGTATGAACTAAGGCATTTGGAAATTTATTCAGTTTTTTTTGGGGGGGGGTAACTTTTTATTATTTTTGTTTACTGAAAATGTAATGTTGTATCTATCTTAAAATTAAATCTATAGTTTTTGTTGGTTCTTGAAATAAAAATGATTCTCAAATTAAAAAATGTGCAAGTATGTCATCTGTAACATCTGCTTAACCAGATGATTGTGTACTTCCTTTTTCTGTCATATTCAAAACAAGATAATTGTTTTCAATTTTTGTATTTTACTCTTACAAAAATAAATCATCATTTGCGTAAAGCAAGATAACAAAACAAACTTTTTACAGAAAACTTATGCCATGAAGTTATTGCAAATTAATTTCATTCCTTAATTTTGTTGATGAAAATGTGTTTTAAACGCAGATTATTAGTTAAACGCAGTATCAGTTATTTTTTGCCTAATAAAACAATGAAGTTAAATTTTACGTACACAAGACTCCGATAACTAAACATACACGAATTTTGCTTTTATTTTCCATGAACTAACTATACGAAGAAATTAATTTTTAATTTTGTGAATCTGCTTCCATTTAACTGAAGTAAAACATTTTTATTTGACGTAAAATAATTAACTTTAAGGTACGTGTTATCAAATATTTGCAGTGAACGTATTTTTAATTTTAAGAAAAGCTGTTATGTATTATCAGTCTCATGGAGTAAACAAAGGTAGGCTTAGATACTGCCTATGACTGGTATTCTGTTAATGTTTATAGGTCGTGTATTTTCTGATGATAGGCCTAGCTAGACACACATTCATCTATATTGACTTAAAGCTTCATACATGTATGCACTTAATCGTGTTCATTTGTGCTTCGGCAGCTGAGAATGATGTTTCGGTAAAACCATCAGTCCTGCGAAAATTTGCAAATAAAACGCTGATTTTTCTTGTTTGACTTCTGAATTAATACTTGTTCGGCGTGTTATTTTATCTTAATTATGTGTTCTTTAATATAAGTGAAACTTTACTGCTATGTGATAAATGCTGCTAAAATATTTCAGTTATGTAAATAATGTTACAGATAATATATATCTAGATAGTATAGGTAATCTATACTGACAAATTGTATAAATAACGGTATAATATTTTTGGAAAGTAGCAATGATGTATCTTTCATTATTGCTTTCCATAAATGTTTTATTGAACGTTTAAACGTCTAGTAATATCAAAATTTTTAAATCCTTTTCTTTCTTTTGCTTCCCCAAACCTGCCCTATTGATAATCATTTTCAATCACCAGGAACATCCAAGAATTAAAGTAAGTATAATAAGGAACGGTAAGCGTTCTTAAGATTTTCGATTGTAGTGAGATTTATTATAACTTATAACACCATATACGAACATATAAACTGTTAAATGACTGTGATATTAAAATTTTACCAATTTAGTAATTCAATAAGCATTGAAAATTCTGTCTTTAAGCTTCTGTAGTATATTTTAAACTTTTCTAATTTTGGAATGAACGTATATATAATTCTTTTGCATGTCTTGCTGAATTTTTTAATCGCTTCTATGAACAAGAAATATTCTTCCTCTTTGACTCTTTCTCTTTTTTTAAATAATGTAATAGATATTTTAGAATTTTCAGTGAAGGTATGTTTAGTAATATCAGAGAGCAATTTTTTATTTCTGCTATAATAACGTAGATTTTAAAGGTGTGATTACCAGATCATAAATTAATTTTGTAATTATTAATTAATAATATATAACTCTTTCTCACACTGTATCGCGTATAGAACCGTATTTCTTACTTTGCTAACTTTTAATAAAGGTTATAAGTACAGTCAGTCATCTATACATTTCTTAAACTTTTAATTAAACAAATTGTTTCTTACAGTATATGCTGTTAATGTGATCACAATTAATGTTATCATTCGAATATTGGAATAACAAATGGGCTGGATTTAAAAGCATGGAAAATACATCGTTTATTGTTAAATGATCTACAATTGATGAGAAGCTTTCTCTTCAAAAATCGTCTGCCTGCGTTGCACGGGAAAATAAAAAGGAATTTTAATTACAGTTCTAAATAAATAGCCAAATAAATGTGAAATTCGTAACAATATTCTCTAAAACTTTGACGAATTTTTCATTAACAAACTCAAAGATTTCAAAGCCAGCAATACCAACGTTGTACAGAAAAACATTTTTATCTCCAGCGCGTGAGAACGTGTACCGAAATTCTAAAGATATGCACAATTTAAAATTATTTTGCGATATTGCTGTTGAACTGAATTTTATGGTTTAAGTGCGAAGAACATGGTATTTAACAAATAAAGGTAACACACAAAATGTTAAATAAACGCCCCTTTGGACGTAATTAAAATCTGAAACCTTTCAGATTTTTTTTTATTGTAGAAATGTTTTTTAAACTAAAGTCGCCAAATAAGGTCAAAACAGTTTATAAAAATTGTCATATGACAGAGAAATGTTACCAGTTGATGAGTTAAATCGCTAAACAGCTTGGTTTCAATTTCAGTCAACCATTTAAAATTATGCCAAAAAAGCGACGTAAATTTTGAATAGCCCTATCAATTTTAAGGGCGATCAGACGCAAGTCTTTCTTCTTCAGTAGTGCAAAACATTCCTGAAAACATCCCAACAAACTATGGTTGGTATTTTACTTAATTTTCAATTGGCATATTCTTTTCGGATGAGAGGGAATTTCAAAAGATTTTATGAATAATTCCTAAATAAACTTTTGCATTAAAGATAAGATGAACAGTTCATACACAAACTATAGCATTTTACTGTTAAAATGCTATGAAAACACATCTATTTGTTTATTGATATTTTTATGTTATGTTAGTTAAATTCCGTTGTTCGTTGCTATTTTGAAGGATATTTTTTCTCTTCGTTTAATGTTATCATTCGGTTTATGTTATCGAAATAGCTGTGGACAAACGTGATCACATTAGGCGGCGCTTTCTGTAACATGATTTTAATTAATCATACAAGTTAATTTTAAAAAATCTAAATTATAGCATTTGAGAGTTGAGTTTAAAGATTTGTAAGTGATCGTAGAGCAAGTTTAATCATGTTTCACATCCCGAGGTTGATAATGTGATTTGGTATATTATCCTAAAATTGATTACGTGATATTAGTTCAATGTGTAAATGGATTGAACGTAATCATCTA
Source organism: Stegodyphus mimosarum (assembly GCA_000611955.2). Classification (NCBI taxonomy): domain Eukaryota; kingdom Metazoa; phylum Arthropoda; class Arachnida; order Araneae; family Eresidae; genus Stegodyphus; species Stegodyphus mimosarum. The sequence goes on along the minus strand of KK116532.1, from coordinate 366,561 downwards.
TCCTAGAGATAACGATATGCATATTTAACTCAAGAATTAAGAATCATTCGTATGGATAAAGAATTGGGGGTCTTGTTTAGACTATATGTATTATTCTACTGGCCTTATTTTAGAGCTGTGTATGCGATTTTTGAATGCCTTTATTTTCATTATGAAATCATTAAAAGTTTGAAATTTTTAGTGCATGAAATAAAAGAATAAATGAGTGCTTATTATGTGGACATTCTGTTGAAATAGCAGTCAGGATTAACAAATACATCATGCTAAAATCGAAATGTAGCATTTAGAAATAAGTAAGACAATAAAAGTGTCTCTCAGAATCAAAAGTTGCTTTGCGGTTTTTATATCCCAATACTTGCTTTCTCAAAAGCATTAATCGTTCGAAACACCTCTTAATTTGGTTAGTCGGAATTTCTTATACTTTTGATTAAAAAGGGTCATTTTGTGGCATTAATTTTAAAAGACATATCTCAGAATATTTCAAAAGCGCAAATGACATTATACCTCTCTCTCGGTTGCATTTAATCACTCCGTTTACTACATTTTAAATATGATTTAAGCTAGTGATATCAAACTGTCTGCAGTGTGGAGATGATGTAAAAACAACTCATTGGTCAAAATTTTTCCCTCCTCTTCCCCCCCCCTTCAAATGAAAAATTTTACTAACAAAATAAAAATATTGTAAATAATATCTGTATTTTGCTTACTAAATATTTAACATATAATGTAATACGGTAATAATATCGCATGGGGAAAAAATTCAAATTTATTTTTATTTTCTAAAATATAAAGTATGGTGGTACCTGTAAGACATTTTCACTGGTTACACTTTAGAATTCAAATATACTACAGCTAAATATTATATTCTTAGACTGACATTTTTTAAAATTTATTCTGATATTTTAATTCATCATTAAGTAATTTAAATTAAAAATAAACAAATTATGAAAAGTTGAAAAGCTTTCAGAGAAAATTTTCCAAGTGGGAAAAATCTTGACAGTAAATGATAACAACCTACTCTATCTTATTAAATTTTTCTTCGAAGCATAAATAAAAGTACATGTATTTTATATTAAATAATTAGGAACTTCTTTATTTTTTACTATAGCTTGAGACTTGGTAACGTTTCGATTCTGATAAAGTTTGTAGCCTTGACATATTAAGAAATATCTTCTTCATAGGGTGTGGGATGCTTATTGCTGAAACATGTTCTTTTCTTAGTAATTTTCATCTGTGAAAAAAAAAGTGGTTGGCATGTATTTTTAAACAGAGCAACTATCCTTTGTGCACGATTCCGTAACAGAACTTTTTTTTTTTGACAGGTACGAACAGAAGTTGAAATCTGTACCTTCAAATCTCTGAATAAGATTTATGTTACATTATAAATTAATTAGCTCCATATATATTTTCTGCTGCGTTACTTATGTTTGTTTGCAGTGCAAATGAAAATATGTGCGTTTGGGCTTCAAATAAAAATCTTCAAATTTTTGCAACACCATAATTGAAATTATGGTCTTCGCTTGCGGCATAAAGTTGCTGCGGAGGCCATATGCTGCCCGCGGGCCTGCATTTTGACACCTCTGATTTAAGTAAACATATTTTGTATATGCCCTCTAGAATAGTGATTCCTAACCCTTTTTCTTGCATCGACCCTTTTTAAAAAAATAATTTTTTCATCGGCCCTGCTTACATTTTTCTCTATAATATACAGCATAAAGCATTATCATAGCAAAAATAATCGCTTATAAATAACTTAAATATAATAGGCCAAGAATATAAACGAAGTTTTTGAAAAAGTAACTGAGCGTATATATTTTTTAGAAGTATGAACAGAAGGTGAAATCTGTACCTTCAATCAATTAGACTTATGTTTTATTATTTTTTTAATTTCATAAATATAAACAAGTTATCAAACTCAAAATGAAATTCTAATTGCTCAAAAGCTCGATTTTACTTAATGTAATAGCTTCCGTTAATGTATTGGTGCAGTTTCTTTGAATATTTCACATGAAATTGCTCGGTTCTTAAATCACCTAGTTCAAAAATTTCAACCTATTTCTTATTTTCCGTAGTAAGTTTTGACTTAAATAAAGCCTGCTTGCCCTGGGTATGAAAAGTGAAAGTCAGTAATATTGGCCCAGTAGCAAATGTAATTTTGAGATATTTCTCTGTGATGGCTTTTAAATTCGGAAACTTAGTGTAGCCGTGTGTTTTTAGTAAGACTTGATTTATCTTTATGATAAAATTTTATATCAGTAATCCATTAAATTATCAGTATTATTAATAAATTTTTGTAAACAATGGGTTCTTGATTATGCCGATTAAATGCGGTGCATATTCGGCTATCAACTCCTTTATCCTCAGAAGACCCCCTTTAAAATTTCATCGATCTTCAGAGAGTCCATACCGAGCCCGTTGGGAACCGCTGCTAATTTATGTATCTGTGATTACGGGATCTCATTAGCATCAGTATGTTCATATTCATTTTGTGCAGATGTATCTCAGATAAAAGAATCGTAAATTCTTAGAGGTGATACTATTTTAGTAATTATTAATTATTTCATTCTAAGTGAGTTTTTTGTTTCACGAGCAAAGTCACAACACTAGCAGCATTAAATGCATGGTAGAGAAAACTGTATGTTAATTCAAAGTTTCCAATCGTTTTCCTTATCATTTGTTGTTCCATCTGATAGTGGTGAAAGATTCCCGTAACTGTATAGCTTTTCTACGGTCTACTTTGCCTTGTTTCGTTTGATAATAACTGTGTTGTGTAAATTTAGGAATTCATGGACAGTAGTTGCAGGTAAGAACTTGTCATAATCGTTTCCTCCGTGATGAAGAATATTATTTAAATATATGGTAATGTACAGTAAGTTACGGTTCATGAAAATCCTATGACTAATATTAAATAATGCTGTTTTCCCATCTGTATTTTTGTATACAAATGCCTCAAATGTCTCTTACCTTCTACATACATTTATTTTCCTTTTATCTTGCGAGACTTGCCATAGTTATATGAAATCATTCCCTTTTAGATGGACCAAAAAGCGGCGATCTGCTCGTGGACATTGAAAACCGGGTGGAAGAAAGCATTATGGATGAGAACCTTCTGACATCCGATAAAGACCTTATGGAATTCCTTCAGGAGGGTAATATTGATAATCCCCAGCTAAATGAACAGGAGCTTTCTTGGTTGGAAGAAGATGCGTGCGATGGCCAGGAGCAGGCCGCTACTAAAATCCAAGCTGCATTTCGTGGTTATAAGGTGCGGAAAGATATAAGCAAGTAGTCGTCGCTTCGTAGCTTCCTCCGTTCACCATCCACGATCTGTGATCAAACGCCTATTTTTTTGCGGTTTATTTCCTTGCACCGAGATACATAGAAATGATCGGCGCTGTTTTGTAATAAAATGCTTTTCAAATGAAAATAAGTATGTAAATAAAATGCTAATTAATTTCAAATGGAGTGTAGTTATTTTCCTATGGTCATTTTATGTACAAGGAAATCTTCGCTTAAAAATATTATAGAAACCCTTATGAAGGTGTTAAAAGATGAACCAACATACAGTAGAACTTGGATTGTCAGAGAATGCGGCATAAGATGGATACTGCGTAGGATGGACAAACTCTCAACCAGCACACGATCGACGCAGCAACTCAGAAACTGTTTTCGATCCTCTGCCATCATCTATTATATACAGGTATTCTACAAAAATAAAAATTCGATCAAACTGTTTGTCTCTTGATTATGCTCCGTTTCTAATTGGAAACCTTGCGCGCAATGTGTCAATGTGTATTATATGATGATGTCGATTCTGCGCAATGTCTGTTCTCTGTCTGTGTTCATCGTGTACCGTATGGATGATATATCTCTGTATCCCGTTTGCAGTGTCAGTCTGTTGATCAGATGCTGTAACCACTCTGTGCAGGGAAGAAATTGCTATCAGTCCTCTTATTAATTTTTGCATGATAACAAGAATTTCTTCTTTTTACTGTTTTGATTGTCTGGCTGAATATAGTTGCATGAATATAAACTAATTATCCAAGCTATCACCTAACTAAACTTCAAGAACTTTTTTAAGCTATCTGACAACCAAACGTTGTGTGAAAAGTTTGTAAATGAGTTACGAATGCAGTGCGCGAAATTCCGGACCACTTTCCTAACGCTTTTCGCTCAAGTACAGTATTCTTTAATTTTTCGGTTTGATTTCTCGTATTCGTTGTTCCTTCATTCACTTACCTCATCAGGCCTCTTTCCAGACTCGGTACAAGGGTAAAGCACTTGCTTAAGGTGACCATTTAGAAGGGACGCCAAATACGCACGGAAATTTAGAAGTTTATTTTATAAAAGATATTGGGGTTGTTAACTTTCAACTTTCGGACACATCAAAGTATCAAAAGAATTCTGTGTTATAAACAATCCTTGCTTAACAAATAGAGAATTAATATTCTAAAATATACTGAGGTTTCGCAATACTATATACATGCTGTTTACTAACATTAAAATTTATTATAGGAACTAACTTATTAAAGTTAAATTTTTTCATGCATTTAGTTTATACAAAACTGCATAAACTAAACTCGCATAGAAAGCTTTAGTTGCTGGCATTAGTAATTCAATATTCCTATCCTTTAATATGCACAAGCTCTTGACAGCACCAGCTTTCCAAAGTATAGTAGAGTATGGACGATGATCCAAAGGCCCGTACTTTATTACAGCAGACCTAACGCGTAAAAGCCCTTTGAAATATTAACGGAAGACTAAATTAGAAAATATATGGTACTATCAATCATTGCTTCATTTTATGTGTAAAATGTTTCGCTGAACTAGGCGCATGGTTTGAAATTTTGTCTTGTTCATCCATATTTAATTTGAGCCTGAACTGCACATTTGTTTTCCTTTAAGTTATTTCTGGAGTAGTAACGTATATTGCTGATTAAACGGATCACCACGCTAGCCTGCCTCATTCTTTGCAAAAACTAGAATGTAAACATAAAAGGATATAATTTATCTTTATTCTTTTAATGTTTTTGCTGTTTGTTGTGAAACAATAAAATGAATTTTTTAGTATTAAAGAAATAAAAATAGATTTAAAATTCTGAATTTTTCATGGAGGGTTTAAGCTATCATTTAAGGTAATTCTAATATAATTGATATTGCTGTGAAATAACTTGTTTTTAAAAAAGCTTCGTTCCGTTCTTTTTATTCTAATGTGACTGATATAAAAATATTTTTAAAAAATTACGTTTCTGAATTAAGAAATTTTAAAATATACACACACCATCGGAAAGACTGAAATATGATGAAAGAGCAAAAATGAATACGATAAAGCTGGTGATTTATATATTTTAAAAGACCAAGTTGAAAGTAAAAAATAGTTAGTCAAAAATACTAATAATAATGGCGAAGCTTAACATACTGAAGCACCCTGAGCTAACTAATGAGGTGGAGTAAAAGAAAAGAAAAACATGAAGTACCATTTTAAATCTTCTTCATTTGAAAATAGTGCTTATGTTGTAAGGCTGTGATGCGATAGATAATACATAAAAATATTATCTGACAGCTATTCTGTTGGTCATATTTAAATTAGAATTAGCTGGCATATATTATATATAGCTTAATTGCAAGAAATATGTTATTATCTCATATTGCAATAGAATCAATAAAAATTTATTTGAATGCAAGGCTTATCTCATATTGCAAGAGAATCAATAAAAAATTATTTGAATGCAAGGCATGCGAATATTAAAGTCTGGTTCATTGATTAATCGACTATAGGAAAACATGCGAATATATCGTCTTTAGAAGAATGCTTTCGTGAAGAAATCCTAAATCTCGTATTCAAGTTACTCATGGAAAAAGTCTGAAACTAAATTCAGCCAACCACAAATAGCCGAGTTGCTCCGTGGAAGGAATTATTTGCTGATCTAAGAAAAGTGACATGAAGGAATTGCAAAATTAATTATGAACAGAATTCGAACCAGCGATAGAAAGACAAAATTCTTTCAGCATGAAAATCATGCTCGGAATGATTGTGTTATAATCTACATAGGATTATCAGTGTAAATTAAAAGCTGTTATGAATTTTGAGCGTTAATAAATGAATTGTGGCAGAAATTTATTGCAATCTTTTTGTAACGGAAATACAGCTCCTATTAAAGCATGGTATATTTTACACTTATGAAATGATACTGATGATTACATAACCAGTTTCCACATAATAGTTTGCAAAACGCGTATTCTATTTATGTAATGCAAAAAAATTAATTATCCTTAGGAAAGGTGTATATGAATTGTGTTTTTTAATAAGATAAAATTTCTTCTTATTTTCCCAGTGATGAGAAATAATAAGCGCAGCAAATAAAAGCAGTAAATCGTTTATGGAGTGTAACTTGTAGTATAACTGTTAACCTTCTTTAAAATAATTCACTGCTTTCTGATTATCCACAATCCCAACGTAAAGTACTGAAAAAGCATTTCATGAGGCAACACAATAGTCGCCGAAATAGCTAAAGTTCATAATAGGAAATTATTTCTGAATTATATATATATCTATCTAAGTTTATAAATATATCTAATCTTTTTTGAATTAGTATTTTATGAATACCTTCGCCCAAAAATGACAACCCTGGTGCGCACATTTGTGGAGCAGCGAGGTCATTCATTCCAGATGAGACAAAATCCTATATCATATGCAATTAGTTGTGGTACTAATTAAAAATCTGTTACTCCCAATTATTCAAATTGTGTTAAATGTATAGCTTACTGCACACGGGGACGCAAAGTATCTTTGGTGCGGAAAAGTTTTATAGAAAAATGTTTAGAAAACGTCGACTATTTGATGTGTTGGAAACTAAAGTGATATTAACTCAGGAGAAACGTTATGAATGCTTAGAGTAACTTTAAATGTGCAAAGATTAACTTTTGAAAGTTGTTCTTTTGCGGTGAAAAACTAACAGGCAAATGTAACATTGGGTCTGGATTTCTTAAAATCTATTGGCGCGAAAATTAACTTTCAGGAGGGCACGATACAACTGAATATGAAAAAGCTGGTTGAAAAGAGGTAAATCTTCCAGTCACCTGAAAAAATTACGTGTGGAAGATAAAACAAAAGTTGGAGCAGTTGATAATTTCTTCAGATTTATTTGATGAAACTCCGGGGTTGACGTCACTCGATTGGAACGCAAAGGAACTTCCCTTGTAGAGCAAAACGTTACCGATTCGACATAATTAGAGGAAGTTATTGAAAAGCATATGACGGATATGCTGAAAAACAAAATTATAATCCCCATAAGTAGATTCTACGCTAACCTTGTAGTACTATGCCGGAATAAAAATAATCAGCACCAATCGATTTTAAACCATGGCGATTTGCTATTGATTACAGAAAACTAAACAAAATAACAAAACATCCGGTTCAGCCTTAACCAATAACTGAGGAAATAATTCGGAAAATTAAATATACAAAATACATTACTACGCTAGAGCTCGTAACTGGGTGTTTTCGGCTATGTGTGAAACCGAAAGACGTGGTCGCTGTGGAGCATCCACTGTACATCAGAGAGCTGTGGACATAATATGGGCCTGTGGGGTTTTTCTCTTTAATCCTAAAGTTCTAACTTGGAACCCCACGAACACTAACAAGCGAATAATCGCTTAAGTGTGTGAGCAGAACACGTAAGACTTATAGAAACCCTCTTTTTTTCGGTATATTTACAATCAGTTCCTACTTGGAACTTTACACAAAGCCTCCACTCGGACTAGAATTTAATAATAATTTAAACTAAAACTAGCTTAACTAAGCTATTTAAAAGGTATAGCCGAAGCTATCAGAGATCTAACTAGTTGGTCCCTAAGTATTAATGAAATCGGCGGAGCCAAACAAGGGCCTAAGGTATGGCCGAGCGTAGCAATAGCTAAGGGAGACGTAGCCAACAGCCAAACGCGCGCTAGTTAGGGGAACAAACTCTCTCTACCGAAGTCTGTGAAGTCACGACTTAAATAGTACTCTTTTTCATTTGCATTAACTGCGTTTCTGAATTTACATTCTGGCAGGAAATTATAACCTGAAATTAGAATAAGATAGGAAAGATACAAAACTAACTGTTAATAAACTTAGGATAAACCTTACAGGCCTATAGTTGGTAAATCAATATTCATATACTTAGATGACATAATAGTAACAAGCAGCTCAATTGATGAAAACATTCAGGATTTGCACGAAGATTTCGCTTCTAAACGAAGCAGGTTTAATTGTGAATACGGCAAAATGTTATTTCGTGGCCGAACTTCGGTACCTGTTTTATATCTGAGCGGAGAGTAAAACTAAGAAGGATTCAAAAATAGCAGCTATCGGAAATCATCCGCAGCCTAACATGGGAAAAAACTTGGCATAATTTCGGGGCTTGTGCTCCCGTTATAGAATTCTCATTAAAAATTTCGCTGACATAATAGAGCCTTTACTGAATTTAACAAGAAAAATGCTAGATTCACATGCTTGGCAGAAGCAAACACACAGTTAACACACGAAAACACAAAGCGGAGTTAATCGAAGCCCTGTCTTTTGAAATTTCCTGAAGCAGACGGTAAATTAGAAATCTGCAGGTACATCTGATTTCGCGATAGAAGACGTGCTTATGCAAGACAAGACAACTCGTAGCATATTTTAGCAAAACACTTAATCCAGTTCAACGAAATCATACCGCTACCGAGAGAGAAACATTAGCAATTCTGGTGGCCGTTCAAAACTTTCGGTTTTATTTTGAGAAGGAAGCTGTTACTGCGCATACGAACCATGTAGCCTATATTCTGTATTCAGGGAAGAATTTGTCAGCCAGACTCATACGATAGGCTGCATATTTAGAAGAGCAGGATGCTGAATATGTAAAATTGAAAGTTGAGCAGATTAAGAATTATTATAAGCAGTTTGATAAGAGACGCGTTGTAGGAATCGCCCGACTTGAGCAAGGTAGCGCCATCGAGGGATTCGGTTGATCCAACATCGACGTCTATGTCACAAGACCTGCAAGAAACACGAAAGGATTACGGGAGCGAAAAAGAAAAGGCCGCTTCAAAAAGAAAAACTGCAGAGTATGGGAGGTCAAGAAGAAAAGAGAACAAGGAATATGTCCAAGGTTAAAGGAAATGGTCAAGAATGCCTGAGATGTCGGAACACCCAAGTAAGAAAGAAACAAAGGCTTATTGTAAGAGGGCGAAAAAGACGTCCCTTTAAAGGAAGCCAGCACAAAACGTGCGTTGACGGGAAAAAAACAAATGGTCAGTCGAGGCGAAATCTACGCTACAAGAGGCCGCCGAAAAGAGGAACCAGTTCAACGGAAAGCCAACAGAACCAAAGAGCAAAAACCGCGTAAATGGATGGGAGACCAGACGTTGCCGAGAAGATGCCTACCGAGGAAACGCCCAGCGTCATATGAATATCCTGAGGAAGTCCACGAAGATAAAGAACTGAGACCAGAAGCGAAAATGACAACCATATGACCAGAAGATTTAACAAGCGCACGGACGGATAAGGATACATAGAACTGTCCCCTGTGGATGGAGTTCGTAGAGAAACAAATATCTGAATTCGAGCAAAAAAAATGTGCGAAAATTTAGTTTTTTCCTTCAAGTATCCAGTTTTTGTTATGGATGTATACGAAGTTGCCGATATACTTTAATTTTTATTTCAAACAACAATGTCTGATTCAGCTAGGAAGCTTTGTATTCATCTACCTTTAAGGATTATGTATTTATGAATTAACAGTATTATGTAACTGCAGTTCAAAAATCTAGAGCTAGTAGAAAATTTTGACGCGAATGCAAAGCAAATAATAGCAATTATTCTACATGTCTGAGTTAAATAACTACAGTAGTCTTATGAATTGTAGTATGTTGAACGAAGTTTAAAGTTTTGAATGCGCGAATATGCTAAGGACTAATGTATCTTAAATAAATATTTTTCAAAATAGGGTGTCATTGATGTCTAGTGTTCTCAGTTCTTAAAACCATGTAAGATATCCGTTAGTAGGCAATTGTTGAAAATACTACACTTGTATACACTTTTTCACCCAAAACAATGCTGGAGAGTGGGGTTAAAAAATAGTTCAGAGAGAAAGCATAAATTTAGAAAAGTAATTCTTTTACCTCAATGTTGTATAGTTGAAATGTTCCTGTGGCTAAATAGTTTTTCCTTACAGATTTATGGAAGAATATGAGAGACAAAAAAAGAATTGTAATGGATCTAAAACTATGAAGATGTTGAGATTTTATAGAATGTTGAGTTTTCTAGAATGTGAAATTAAATTCAGGAACAAATGGTTGTTAGGGGCTGGCTTATGCTTTTAGATAGTAACTACATCGTTCTTAGTGGCATCGTACTTGACGACAGCCCACAAACGCAAGCTGTTCGCGGCTTATCATCGGAACTGGAACTACTTACATCGGAGCGATCTTGAGCCTAGTAAAGTATTACAACAAACTGTACAGCTGCGGTTCCCAAAATCGTACCTCGGATTTATTATGATATTGTCGTAATTACAAAAGATTTTAGAAACACAGTCCGTGTAATCAAATTGAGCATAACAATTTATTCGATCCCACCGTAGAACAATGCTTCTTGAAGCAATACATTGACTTCTCAGTGGGTCTTCCAAGGGTCAGTTTCCATACTGAACTGTCAAGAGTCACAAAGAAAAATGATGCGCCGATTTGCCTTCGGAAATTTGCCCTTGAAATTATAAATAACATCCCAAAAAGCACTACGTTTATGTACACTCATGGTAGCAAAAATGAGAATTCGGACGTTGGTAGTGGAGTACTTACCGGAGATCCCAATAGAATTGTCAAAACAAAGAAACGAATTCCTGACTTTAGCTCAGTTTTTAAAAGTGAACTCGTTACTATCGATGAAGGACTGAGTTATATAATGTCTTTTTTAGACCTTAAAGCCCTCTGGATTATCACTAATAGTCGTAGTGCCATACATTTGTCAAACTGGTGTAACGTTGGGGACAAACTTGGAATTTCAATTCTCACTAAATTAAAACAAGTCTCATCCTCTTGTGATGTGCTCATTCAGTGGATCCCCTCACATGTGGACATTTGGGGAAATGAAGAGGCGGATGCCCTGGCAAAGAAGGCTGCCAATGAGGTTCTGGCTACTTCTAATTGTCTGACTTACCTTGAGTTGTATTCTTCTAGAAAACATATTGATAAAGTGATTTCGATTGTCTCTCTGGCATATACTGGTATCGTGTTCCATTCCCTGGTGGATCCCTCGCTATGAATTGTGACAGATTCATGCAGATGGTACTCTCACGATTTGGTAGTGGGCCATTTAAGAAGCCTTGTCTTCCAGGGTGGTCAAGAAAACCACTCGATTTGTCCAAAATGTAATAATGAGCAGGCTTCTCCGGCACATATTCTCATGTGCCTGGGTTTGTCTTACGACGACCTATTAAATCTTCGTATTCTGGTCTATAATTTTTTGAAGGTGAATAAACTCGTGGATCTCGTCTAGCAGAACCTGGAGCCGAGGATTAGCAACAACAACAGCAGATCGGAGTTTCCGCATCTTGCTGTTACGTACTCTTGGTAGCTCTGCATAAAATTACATTCCGGCTTTAATATCTTCCTAGCCGACGTTCTTAAATATGCCCCCATAAATATCTGAGCCAGCTTAATTAGTCAGTTTTATCCAGTCAGTTTAGTCCCGAACTACGTTCCTTGCATTTGAATTTAATTTATGTTAATTTAAATATCCGAAAAATAGCGGAAGTTCGTTGTGACTAAATGAAAAGATTTTAACTTCAGTACCTGTGATTTTTGTTTCAGACTTAGTACTAATTCTCTAGCAGTGTATTAGGATCTGCAGAACTTATAAACAGTAGCTTCCAGTTATGGTAGAACCGCACACTTCTTTTACAAGGAAAAGTAAGAAAAAGCTTATCTTGAAATTAAATAACCAAACTAAAGACAGATGGCATTAGTTATGTAAGTCGTACATGAAATGATTCCGTTTCAGTCGAAAGAGTTGCAACATAGATTTACAGACAGTTATTGCTTTGTTGACTCAGCGAGAACAGGAAATAAAAATTAAATATTTATTTCATAATAGAAGCGATAAAACGTTTATCGATAAGTAGATATCTCATTTACTAAAGCTGGAACTGATAGATCAGTAACATTTACTTATTTTTATGTGTTAGCATAAGAACACACACAACAAAAAGGTAGTAACTGCGTGAAATTGAAAACTGGTTATCGAAAGGAATAATAACTTTTGAAGTTATCAAAACTCCATGTATTTCCGAATCGATAATCAAAACACTGGTGAAAAAATCATTAAATACGGTATACACATCAACATACAGATAGCTGATGATGCAGATTCTGAAAATTTAAGAAAAACATTGTTGATTAATTTGGATAATCTTTGAACTAACGTTAATGGGAAAATAAAATGAATTCCAGTATCTTTAGTGAAAATGAACGCAAATCTAGAATATGTATTCAACGGATCTGACGCCTCGATCAGATAGAACGGTAATAAAATTAAAATATTGAAGGCTGTAATTCAAAACAAAATTTTAAAAAAATTATGAATTGACTTGAAAATTCAAAGAAGATATTTGATTTAGAATGTTTGGAAATTGCGAGCAAGGGTAATTTAGAACAAGATGAGATTCTGAAGGAAATAAAAATTCTGTATGAATAACTCATGGTAGCTGTAATATCAGTCTTACATGGAAAAAAATGCTGAATATTTTCCGAATCATGCGAATGCTGAAGGACGTTTCCAAAAATTGGTTAAAATACTTAAGAGAAATCCTTCATCTCTTAATCATTATCAGAAAATTATTTAGCAGTATGTTGGAGGAGGAATAGATTTTAATGTGAATCAAAATGGAACTAAACTTTATTAAATGCCTTATCAAGCAGTAATTCGTGAAGATAAATTATCTATAAGAAAGGGTTTGTTTTTAATGCCTCGTCTAGTGTAATAAATTTTGTTTTCTTTAATGACTCTCTGAATCCAAGTCCGAGCTTTCACCAGATTAGTTAACATTTCTTTTTCAATTTGTTTGAATAAGATTGCCTTGGGAAATGATATTTAAGGTACGTTTCTGCATATATCATCAGCTTACAAAGACAGAAACGCGGATAGATTTTCCTGGATAAGAATGATTCAAATTTGAAACTAGAAGTTCTGCAAGTAACGCGGGTCAATTTTCGACTAATGTCAAGTGAATTCTTAGTAATTGTTAGCACTGAAGTAGCACATAAAAGATATAAAGAAAATCATCCAGTCGCGTTCCAAATCCTGCATAATAAATTATATGCTGATGATCTTATGTGTAGTTTGCGTTTAGTTTACCCATAGTTTGAAGTACATCAGCACTTTTTTCTTAGGACAAGCAGCTGCATATGAGATAGTGGCGAACAAATAATTCAAGAGCTAATTCAAGATAGATTCAATGAGAAAATTCTGATTCTACGAGGTGTAAGATTCTTGGATATTGCTAGAATTCAAAAGAATATTGCATAAGTATTGATAACGTAAAAATGATGATGGGTGCATATGAATTTAAATCTCCGAAAAGGGGTTCTGGGAAAGATGTTTCAACCAAGGAATTATTTCTCCGAATAGACTGGACTGGAATGGTTTCTTTCTATCGGATTTGGCAAAATCATATCAAGATTGCTATGAAGAACTGCTCTACTTGAACGAAGTTACTTTATCGTGGCTTTACTTTACCCTTTATATTTATCATTTTTCTTATCAATATTTATGCAACCTTCTACTGAATTCTAGCAATATCGAAGAATCCTACATACTAAAAGGAAATAGAACGAATTAACCAATCAGCAAATTTATTATTTTGTAGATAGAACTAACACTACGAAGCTGGGATTTATTTATGTTATACTGGTTCAAATGAAAAATTAGATCAGTTTTAGTAGCCTCCGAATTGAAGAGTTGTACTGGTACATACATTCCCAAAATTGGCACTTCTTCCAGCTATTGCAGGAGCTAGAAAAGAAATGTTCTCAAATTGAAACTTTTTGTAAAAAATAGAGGAAATAAGAACTCTTTCTAATTTTGATTGATGGAATTACTGCTGCGGAAAAAAAATCCGTAAGGACTGGGTGTCTATAAGAAACATTTTGTCCGCTATGAAGGACAAAGAACTGTATCGAAAAGGACGTCCTTGGATAAGGAAAGATAGAGACCATTAGTTACAACCAAATAATGAAATTTTCCATTTGACTGAATGTCATTTTGAAATTATCTTTTGTAGGAATTGAATCAGACTGTTTCTGGCATACAGAATTTCATGAAATTTAATAATAAAGTATTGTGAAGCGCAACTTGTATTCAGAGATTTATTTACAGACTGAAAAATCCCCACAACAGAAATAATGGCCGATTAATTATAGAGGTATTTCGGCTGGATGAACAGTATTGATTTAAAAGGACACAAATATCTTAATTCCGTCGATAATATTTTCCTTTAATCAAAGGAAAAACAGTGCCAACAAATTCTGTCATTAGATCGTTTAATCTTATTCTAGATGAAAGAGAAAGTATGAAGACACCCTAGAGAAGATTTATGAACTGCTGTTCACTAGCACTGCAACCAGAGTGATATATTTGGAGCTGACACTTGACTTGAGCATCTGGATACAAGCCATGGAAAAGTTGTTGGAAGGAGAAGCATTTTCGGCCCAATTTACAGCGACAATGCCAAGAATGAATCTGCATAAGGCAACTGAGAACTGAAGCTGCTGTGAAAAATCATAAACGATAAAGTGCTGGAAATTTGCTTTCGAAATTCTGTATCAAATAGCAATTTTTAGTTTAAAGTGGAGTGTTTTGGTGGGAATGTTTAGTGAAGTCAGTTAAGATTCTCTGAAAAGAATTCTAGAAGAATATCAGTTTCAGGTGAAATGATCTCCAAAGGACTGCAATCCAAAAAGGTCACGGGTGGCCTCTTCCTGTGTGTTTGAACTCACTCACACAATCTGAACTTTTTAGATTGCATCACCAACACGATTAAATTCTACCAGACAGGTAAACTGTTTGGAATTCACATTTTCGGTACATATTCCACCAACTGTGCTATTAAAGCAAGTGTGGCACAAAAGTCTTTGTTAGATCCACTTTTATTTAGTATTTATGTAGAAGGCATTCTATGCATACCCTTTACCACAGTGGACGGAAGATGATTTGCTGTATATTTTGTGTACTCCTGTTCGAATAAAGGAAGGTATCAGGTTGCTCACCTGGAGGTGCACAAATATAGAGGTTTTGCCCACCTCTATATTTGCTTGTGCAGAATTGGATCTCCTTTAATCTAGTATTATTTGTGTTATCATGAATGTTGTAGTAATTTATTTACAGTCATATTACCGATTGTCATGAACACTTTCTTAGTAAAACCAGCGAAGTTAAGCATATGAAGAACCACTGGAGTTCATTCTTTTTCCCTTTCAAAAGAGAAAGCGCTGAGGCGATTTACGTTTTCCCTCTTTGCAAGTGAAAAGATAAGTTCATTAAATCTATCGGAACACCCTCGCAGTAGGTGAAGAAGGATTTCCATTCAATGTCCTGCACTTACTCGACGCCGCTCTCCTTTTTGGACGGACCGGTAGTTAACCTGGATAATGCCTCCCTCGGAATGACTTTGCAGCTCCTCCCTCTTAAGGGGAATCCTCTCTTTCAACTACAGATCGACGTTCCGCTCCGGAACCGGTTCACTTTACTGATCGAATATTCAGGGCTCTGGCGAAAGCGGAACGGCAGTTCTTTAACAGTACTACAGTAACTATTCTTAAGTATTACTTTACAGTAATATTACTGTAATATTTATGTAAAATAATAAATTATATTTTTTATTTATTTTCTTATTTTACTGACGTCTTGCAACCAAAAGCTGTGAATGTTTCTTTAATCTTCTTTAGAATTAGTACATATTTATAAAAGTAAATTTTTCCATCTAAATGTATTTTTTAAGGTTGTGGAACAAAATGTGGACCCTATGGAATAGAAGATTCTCGAGCGATATTTGGTATCATTTTGTCAAATTAGATTTTTAAAAAAATGCCGGTATTGTCAGCAGACAATTTCTTGTTCTTTGGGATCCGCCTTCAATCTAAAAATTTATTTTTACACTGTGTTTTGTATTAGCAACAAAATGTCAATTATAGTAATAAAGTGATGCAATCTTTAAAAAAAAGGAGTTTAGTTTTCCTTATTTTTAACTTTAACATTACACACACACGCATATATA
>KK116532.1:321622-350167 GCA_000611955.2 Stegodyphus mimosarum | reverse complement strand
ATCCGCCGTATGTGTAATGTTTATATAATATAATATCACATATATTCATATATATATGATATTAGGAGTCGAGAGTCCGGATGTTTCGTTTTGAGTGGAAGGCTGCGAAACTGAAGACAAGAATTTCACTTTAAAAACTCCACATCTTTATTCGATTAAAATGACAGCTCATTCTTCTTTAGACGAGATCGCATATTCAATAATGATTTAAATATTAATACTACTAAATTTAGAACCTCAGCGTCATAGATATTTTTTTAAAAAGGAAAGACGAAGAGACAGAGCAAAGCGTTTGTGTAGCAGAAAATGGTAGAAAGCAATCTGACGAGAAATGGAGCGTACAGCTATTTGTAGTACCGGTTACATAACAGGGTAGAGTGTTCTGGAAAGTACTGGTCTAGGGGGAAGATCCTGAAATTGCATTAATTAGAGGTTGCCTGTTCACGTAGAGCAAAGCCATCGTAATTTTTATATTTTACACATATAAAATAATAAAAACAAATTTAGAAGTAACGACCAACAGGAATTTTGATGTCGTAGAATACTGAGATGCCAATCCACACTGAATAAGAAATTTGGCAGTCGAGGTAAACTAAATCTTTATTTTATTTTCAGTTTACCTTTATCTTTTTGTATTGCGGCCACAAACAACTTGGCACATTATTTGGGCCTGTTTCAAAAGGTTTACATTTCTGATAACTTTGCAGCAAGAACAGAGCAGTGTTATGGTCCTTAAAGGCACCAGACGTTAAATACTAAGTTAAATACTACAAAATAACTAACTTACAATTATATTCTGAAATTAAATAATTTGCCTACAAACAATCTCAAGAGACCAGATCTGTTCATTGCGTTGTGTGAAGTTTTTTTTAAAAGAACTATTCCGAACAACCCCTAAGACCAAGCAGGAGTACAGGTGTTATGAACATTACACAATACATCACAAGAAATACCCTGAATCAAATAGATAGCCAAGGATATTTATTAAGGCACTTTAAAAATGTCATGAAATCTTATAACTTAAATTTTTCTTATTGTACCGAGGTGACATCTAAAAATACATTTAGAACTAATTATATTTCACCGTAAAATATTAAATTTTTATGCAGTTTATCAAATTCTGCTGGCCAGCATAAAATACAAAAAAAAAGAAATTTTAATGAATCACCAAGTATGGTATCTTAAGTGTTTTCTAATTACGAGAATGATTACTTCGTTCAAAAGAAATTTCTTAATTTTCACAGGAAAAGAAAATTACATACATTAAATAAGTAATACCTTAGGCAGTTTGAAAGTATTTCATATTCATGTAGTCCCGTTGGAGAAAAATAAGTACTTTATTCCTTTATTCAATTATTATTCAATTAAGGGGTAAATCAAAGGGTTAAAGTAGAGTTAAAATTTTTATTTTTTTCTTATCTTTGCAAAAAAAAAAGTTAATCTCAAACCAAAAGAGTTAGCATCTTAAAGAGTAAAAGAAAGTAAAATTTAGCTAAAGTTAACTAATTTAGGATCTCTGTCTTAATTCATATATACACTCACGTTTGTGAAAATTGCAACACCATGAAGGACTTACGCGAGTGAGCTGAAATTTTCAGGAAATGCAAAGTAGCACATGACATGCAAATGATTAGAATTGCAAATCCGTAGCGCATGCGTATGCTGAGCAGCGCCCTCTGAACGGCTGATGGATCCGAATAAATAGACGGCTGTAGCGAGGCGTGTATGGTTATCGGTGGTTATCTGCTAGTGGTAAACGTTAACTCAATCTGTACTTATGCCTCGTCGACGAAAGAGAGCGAGATTTGAACAACTTACAGAGTTTGAACGAGGGAGAATCATCGGCCTTCGTGAAGCTGGATTGTCGTATCGTGCAGTAGCCTCTCGTGTGCAGCGTAACAGCAGCACAGTGATGCGCGTTTGGAAGCAGTGGACGGACGAGTGTCGGACAACTCGGAAATCCGGGAGTGGACCCCGAAATGTGACGTCAGCTCGCGATGATAGACACCTGGTCCGCATGGCGCGGACGGACCGTACAGCTTCCTCTAGACAATTGGCAGCACTGTGGTCAATAGCTACAGGTGTTTCATTGTGTGCTTCATCAATTCGTAGACGTCTGCTGCAGTGTGGACTGCGCGCACGGACTCCTTTATACAGGATCCCCCTAACGCACGACCATCGCCGCCTGCGGCTACAATGGGCCAATCAGCATAGAGACTGGCGTGCTGATTGGCAGCATGTCGTGTTTTCTGACGAATCCCGCTTTAATTTGTGGTACCATGATGGCCGCATTCGTGTCAGACGCTATGCCGGTGAACGCCACCTTCCGGAGTGCATTATCGAACGCCACAGTGGACGAACACCCGGAGTTATGGTCTGGGGCGCCATAGCATATCATAGACGATCTCAATTGCTACGAATTGTGGGCAATCTGAACAGCAACCGGTATATCCGTGAAGTTCTACAGCCCGAAGCTGTTCCCTTCCTTCAAAGCTTGCCAGGCGCTGTATTTCAACAGGACAATGCCCGCCCTCATACTGCTCGGATTGTTAAATCCTTCTTTGCAGCGCAGCAGGTACAGCTTCTTCCTTGGCCTGCGTGTTCCCCGGATATGTCGCCAATTGAACATGTGTGGGATGTCATTGGTCGGCGTCTTGCTCGTGATCCTCGTCCTGTTGCGTCTGCAGACGAACTTTGGGTACGCGTACAAACGATATGGAATGCTCTTCCTCAGTCAGACATTCAAACTTTGTTTGACTCCATGCCACGTCGTGTAGCAGCACTTATTGCGGCGCGTGGTGGCCCCACAAAATACTGATTCTGATCTCTTGTTCTTGTTTGTTTGCTTTGAACATTTAATCATTTATTTGTACCACTACCACTCAACTGTGTATTAAATTGCATTCAATTATGACGATTCCTTCTTGGTGTTGCAATTTTCACAAACGTGAGTGTATATATATATTTTAATTACTTCCCAAGTTAAGGTTAAATGGTCCTAAATAGAGTAAAAGCACAGCAATTGCTTAATTTAACAGCCTGGATTTAACAATTCAACAGAAAAACTCCTGACAAATAAGTTAAATAGATTTAATTATAGTTTAAACATACATATTATTACTTCTTACTTTAATAAATCATAGCTAGAAATTTTCCTTTAATTATTCATATCCCTTCCATTATTTTTGTGAATTCAATTATCCTTGTTATTTAAGTTCATGTTTACTGAATTAAGGTTGAAGGCTGTACTTAAATTTCAAGGGAAAGGAGGTAAAGAACAAACAAAAGTTGAACTCTCTTGAAGAAAATTTTTGAAGCTTAATTAAGCATTACCCATTGTAACAAAAAAAGGTGTCTGTTATTATTGAAATTTTAATCTTAGGCTTAGATTACTTTATAAGAAATACTGCTATTGACAAGAGAACAAATGGAACTTATCTGTGACATTTTCTCCAGACGACCAATCCGTTAGAAGTAGTTGAACAAGGCACTCCGCCGAACATAATTCTTGCCGGTTCTGTTATAGATGTTATCAGGCGACTTGAAGACCCGTCCAAGTAGGAAGATGAAAAATGCATTGATGTTTCGAAGAAAACAATTTGGACTCCCCGTCCGAGTGGAAGAAGGTGGAAACTTCAGAGGGATTCAAGGAACGTCAGAGCTCCCCGTCCGCATGGAAAGGATGGCAATGTGCATAGGTGTATAGTAGCATATCAGATCTCCTTAGACGTACATCTTTTTCTTCTTCCAGTAATTAATCCGTTTATAGGAGTGAGCATCAAGCCGAATGCGGCTTTACCTGACTGAGGCCTTGTACATCTAAACTTTTAACGGTCGCCCTGAGTAATCATGGCGGCTCTTCCAGAGGAAGGTATCGCGAGTTCTTCTTAACAGCTGCTATCCGAGGCAAAAGAGAGCGAGCAAAGCCGAGCACTCGGGTTTTAATCGGCCAGAATCCAAAATTTTCCAAATTCACCCAAATTAGTGAAAATGTATGCAAATCTCGCCAAGCACAAAACAGTGCTGCGAAAATCTAGTTTTTCCCTCTACACACCAAAAAAAATTCCACCTTCGCCAACGGAAGAGGGGTGAGGGAAAGAAAGTAACAACCCTACTACCCAAGTTGCACGACCGGACGCTGAGCATGACCTTAGACGAAAATTGCTCGAAAAAACGCTCTTTTAGAAGAATAAAACTTTTGACCCGAAATTCAACAATTTTAACAATTAAATGGGCATAATTCTCCAACGGGGCGACGTACAGTCATGAAAGTAGATTCATAAGAAAGGTAAATTTTTTCTCTCTAAGAGGTATAAATTTCATCCATGTAAATAAAAGGAAGTATTTTTAAATTTCAAATATTACGCAGAAAGCAACCGATTTCCCATTGTCTCCTTTTCCCGAAAGCTAGCACTATCGAACGCGTAACTGTAAGAATGAGAACCCTGTTTAACTCTGCATAAAAATAATTGATTCATTAACGTAAACGGCACAACTAGTGAAGAAAAATTTAGAATAAGAATAAATTAATGCATATAATTTTACTCACTCAATAATTAATTATCAAATAAACTGCAATTAACTACATATTGATCCACAATTCTAATCTAACTAAAATCGCTACATAACAGCAGCAGGCTGCCATCCAGCTAGGCCGAAGAGTAGCGAGCAAGTGCATTACTTTCAGGGTGAAATCCAAATTCAGACTGAGTTAGTTTTGGTTTACAATGTATTTTGATTGGATAGTTAATACTTCTGTAAAATTATTATTGGTTGCTTGAGGTTTAGTTCCACTTACATCATCAGAATTATGCAAGATTCATATGACATGGATTAATCTAGAAATGACGAATTTCCTTCTGGAATCCAAAAAGGAAATTTACGTTGCTAATTTAATCTTTTACATATTCTTTATTTTTGTTACATACACTCACGTTTGTGAAAATTGCAACACCAAGAAGGAATCGTCATAATTGAATGCAATTTAATACACAGTTGAGTGGTAGTGGTACAAATAAATGATTAAATGTTCAAAGCAAACAAACAAGAACAAGAGATCAGAATCAGTATTTTGTGTGGCCACCACGCGCCGCAATAAGTGCTGCTACACGACGTGGCATGGAGTCAAACAAAGTTTGAATGTCTGACTGAGGAAGAGCATTCCATATCGTTTGTACGCGTACCCAAAGTTCGTCTGCAGACGCAACAGGACGAGGATCACGAGCAAGACGCCGACCAATGACATCCCACACATGTTCAATTGGCGACATATCCGGGGAACACGCAGGCCAAGGAAGAAGCTGTACCTGCTGCGCTGCAAAGAAGGATTTAACAATCCGAGCAGTATGAGGGCGGGCATTGTCCTGTTGAAATACAGCGCCTGGCAAGCTTTGAAGGAAGGGAACAGCTTCGGGCTGTAGAACTTCACGGATATACCGGTTGCTGTTCAGATTGCCCACAATTCGTAGCAATTGAGATCGTCTATGATATGCTATGGCGCCCCAGACCATAACTCCGGGTGTTCGTCCACTGTGGCGTTCGATAATGCACTCCGGAAGGTGGCGTTCACCGGCATAGCGTCTGACACGAATGCGGCCATCATGGTACCACAAATTAAAGCGGGATTCGTCAGAAAACACGACATGCTGCCAATCAGCACGCCAGTCTCTATGCTGATTGGCCCATTGTAGCCGCAGGCGGCGATGGTCGTGCGTTAGGGGGATCCTGTATAAAGGAGTCCGTGCGCGCAGTCCACACTGCAGCAGACGTCTACGAATTGATGAAGCACACAATGAAACACCTGTAGCTATTGACCACAGTGCTGCCAATTGTCTAGAGGAAGCTGTACGGTCCGTCCGCGCCATGCGGACCAGGTGTCTATCATCGCGAGCTGACGTCACATTTCGGGGTCCACTCCCGGATTTCCGAGTTGTCCGACACTCGTCCGTCCACTGCTTCCAAACGCGCATCACTGTGCTGCTGTTACGCTGCACACGAGAGGCTACTGCACGATACGACAATCCAGCTTCACGAAGGCCGATGATTCTCCCTCGTTCAAACTCTGTAAGTTGTTCAAATCTCGCTCTCTTTCGTCGACGAGGCATAAGTACAGATTGAGTTAACGTTTACCACTAGCAGATAACCACCGGTAACCATACACGCCTCGCTACAGCCGTCTATTTATTCGGATCCATCAGCCGTTCAGAGGGCGCTGCTCAGCATACGCATGCGCTACGGATTTGCAATTCTAATCATTTGCATATCATGCGCTACTTTGCATTTCCTGAAAATTTCAGCTCACTCGCGTAAGTCCTTCATGGTGTTGCAATTTTCACAAACGTGAGTGTATATATATATAACTTCAGTAGTGTAATGCTTGCACCATCTGATTAATACTTACTTATTTTTTTGTTCAATCTCAATTTGACACATTAGTTGGACCAAAATGATTACCGCGTTTTTGGCTTTTGCTTGATCTTTCTTCTCAATTTATCATACAACTGTTAGAAAGTTAAAGTGTATTCGATTTGGGGTAGGGCTTTAAGTCCAAGCAGCGTGGTATCTAACACCATTCTACTAATGAAGCCTCGTAGGAAAACATCAGTTCCATTTTGGGAAATGAAATTTATACTGATCCCGACAGAGGCAGTAATCAACTCTAAGCCTCTCATTTGTGTTTTCAGGGATACAAACCACTAACACATGGCCATTTCTTAATCGTACGACGATTACTAATTTTTCTAACTCTTCTTCGAGCAAGTCAATAGATTCTTTCCTCTGAATCCCAACTTTTGAAAGTGAGAAATACCAAGGAGGTTTACCTGATCGAATATGGAAAAAATGTCTTTTTGAACTTCGGTCAGCCTATCAAATAAGAACAGTTAATCGGCCCATGGAACTTCAAGAATATATCGTTGTTTTGATAAGCGACGATAACGCAGTTAGTCTATTATGGGGAATGTTCATTGTGAGAGAAATCCTGGACGTGATAGCGGTGTCTCAGGTTCCGGGTTCCACTACAGCCGGACGGCCCGTTTGGGAGACTCAGGAAGCTGTTAATATAATCCTGTACGGATCGCCTGTGTACTGTACTGTACTCGTGTATTCACTCTCAGACTTCCGACTGGAGCTCTCATTAATCGACAATGTGCAACTGCTATGCCCTCTGGGACTCTGAAACAACACACAGGAACGTTTCATTTCCGCACAAACATTCGACTCGAAGAATAGAGCTGTAATACGTCATAGCTATTTTTACTTAGTTAGTGTATTGTTACGAAATGTCCAGGCGCGGTAAGATAGCTTCCCCGCAAAGCAGGTTTAGGGTTGCCAGAAAATGGCAACGGAAGTCAGGGTTGCCATATTTGAGAGGAAATCGTTCATTTGGAGACATGTGGCGACAAAATTGGCGATATACTATAGACGCATGGAGAACCTTCTGGAACGAAATCTTACTGGTTTAGCCGAGAATGTTCTCGAACACAAGCCAAAAGCTGTATAAACCCTGCTGGTACGCGGAGAGTGAGTCAGTGCGTGGTCTAATGCCGAATTGGTCGTCGAGTTTTATCTTAGAGTGTGTTGAGCTTCGAGAACGACCGAACCGAATTGGGAGCTGTACTCTAGTGTATCGTCGAATACATCGCGAGTTGTAGCGTGGAGAGTCTCGAGAGTACATAGAGTTCCGAGAACGACCGAGCAGAGTCGGGAGCAACACTCTGGTGCTTTGTCGTTAAGCTGGCTCCACCGTTATAAACTGATAGCCTGAAGGCTGTGTCGCTGATTGTCTCAGCGTGTTTATAGCAGTTCTTCGACAACTATAAGCATGATTTTGGAGCTGTCTTGAAAATATTGGCCAATAAAGTGTGTCTTGATGCTTCATCTAGTGTCAAATCCGCGAACCTTTTAACGTAAGTACGAAGAAGAAAGAAAAACGTAACAAGTCATTATTTAAAACATCAGACGACTATTAGGAGAGTAAAAGAATAACTGTAGATGGGCATGTTCAGAACATTATAAACTATCGAAGTTTTGTCAACAGTCGTCTAAAAAACTTCGTGAAATACTAGATCACGTGAAAACGAATATACTAGCATTGAAATTACTAGATTTTTGATAAACTTCCACATATAATATTAATAAATATTATCATTCAGATGTGAGTAAATGTTATCATTCAGAAATTTGATCAAGGGAACCCCGCTCTGCGACATCGAGGTAAACAAATCACGCTGTTCGCTTTTTATTGGCTGATGGTGATAGAACTTTCCAGGCTTTTATAATGCATCAATAGCCGGCTTTCGGTTAGACAGTTTGTATTTCCGAGAGTAAAGTATTAAAAAAAATATTATTTTAAGTTTTTTTAATCTATAATTTTAGTTTAATATATGCGCACTCATAATTTCTAAAGAATTTTAAAATTAACATTCACCATGAATTTTAATGTCTTAAAGCGCCATATGAAGAAGATGAAGAAGCTGCAGCTTTTTCTATAATGCTAACATTTTATGGCAAACCAGATTCACGGATAAAATCATTGGTTCTAAGGTATTCTAAGACTTCGTTTAATGCTCCCCTGATAACGCTGATTCGATGTAACACATTTTAAGAGTTAATAAGTTCTTGTTTGTTTGTGGCTTATCCCACCAGATTGATAGTAACATCAGATGAAATCTCTGATATCATAGCAAGCTCACGAAATTTGTCGTGGCAAGAGTCAAGTACGCCTGTCGTTGTCAAGAGGCTTGGGCGCCATATAGGTGACAATATGACTTTGCCCAGTTCCACTCCAAATATTGATAAAGACAGGCTGGGAGGCGGGTCCCAGGCAGTGATGCCAGATCGTGTGATTTTTCCCAAATTTGCGACTTTTACAAAATTATGCTACTAAAATTTTAGTATTTGGGATTTTGCGAAATTTTTGCGATCTCCATATGCTACTTTTTGCGACTTCAAACATTTTTTGCAATATATTGTAAAATGCTTCTATGCTAAAATAATATATCAATTAAAAATACTTTATATTTAAAAAAAAATTTATTTAGCCTTAAATAAAAGTTGACCTATCACCTTCTCGCGCTCGTCCCCTGTGCGTTTTGTTTCAGTCTGTCCCCCCCCCCAGTTCTATGGTAATAACGAATCGAACAAAAGAACTTGCAGGTTGCGCACCATATATTGGGTACCGAAAGAGAGAAAGAAATGAAATTCATTTTCCTATTGCTAAGATCTAAGCAATGGCAATGACTTAAAATTCAAAGCAACGGCATTTTTCTAAATAACAACACGAACTAAATTTAACAGTGAAAGAACAAGGCTTTCTTAAGCAATCAGAATCTGAAATAAATCCACCACGCAGATTGGAAAACTCACTGAAAAGCATTCCTCAATTAAAATGTTCACAATTGAGAAAAAACAATAAATAAATAAATAAATAAATAAATAATCTGAAAGGTGTCAGATTTTAAATTACGTTTAAAGGGGCGTTTTTCAACGTTTAGAGTCTTACCTTTGTTTATTAAATATCACGTTCATCGCACTTAAACCATTAAATTCAGTTCAACAGCAATATCGCAAAATAATTTTAAAATGAGTATATCTTTAGACTTTCTGATACACAGTTCCGAGCGCTTTAGATAAAAAGGTGGAATAGATAAAGGCTTTAGATAAAAAGATTTAACGGGTGGAAAATAAAAATTAACCCCGAAAAATCCAAAGTGATTTACGTTAAAAAAGGAAAAATCCCTCAAGACTTAGAAGAAATTACGATGAACGGACAAATCGTGTCACGTGACCACCAAGTAAAATATTTAGGTGTTTATCTCGACCAGAAGTTAACTTTCAAGTTTCATGTTAATTATATCAGAGACAAAGCACAACGCGCCTTGATGAGCATTTACCCTTTAATGTGCAAAAATTCCAAGTTAAATATCAACACTAAAAGAACACTCTATCTACAGGCAATCCGATCCATAATTGTATATGCCGTCCCGGCGTAGGCAGCTATTGCACGTTCAAACAGAGCAAAGCTTCAAAGATTTCAGAGTAAAACTCTCAGATTCCTATCAAACTCTCCGTGGTTCGTTAGGAACACTGTCATCCATAATTCTCTAAAGATTTTACCATTAGATGCCGAATTACTAAAGATTACGTTCAAATTCTACGAAAAATGTGATTCCTCCACTTACGAAGTTATTAAAAACATAGGACAGTACCACTATCTAATCAAACAGCCGCATAAACGGCCCAGAACTATACATCATCATATTAGATGATTGTCCTTGTATTTATTTTATTATTTCCAACTATTTAATCTAGACTTGTTTTTGTTTGTCTGTCATTTTTCTCATCATTTTCATCTTATTATGGACTTATTAAGCCGGTACCAAGGCTACTGACTTATCATAACTAAATTCGTATATCACGTGACAGTCTACTTTCCTATGAGCATTAAGGTATAGATACTTTCGCCTCAGACGAAAGCACAAAAATTTCTGGGACTTGTATATGTTATTTTCTATTTTTACTGTACGTTACTGTGTCAAATCTACGATAATGTGCAAAAGATATGCCATTGAGAAAAGATACGTTTTGTTTGAAAAGTTTGAAAAGTGATTCAGACTTTTAATGTTTCCGACGCAAAATCGCAAAACGAAAACAATGTCCTTCAGGAACAAAGCCCCTTTGGACTAAAAATAACTGCCAGCTCAAAAAATTTTGTACAAAAGCGCTAAAAATCCAAACGTGAGGAATATCTTAAGAATAGATATGGACAAATTAATTTAGAAGTATAAACCAAAATTGTAAATTAATTAAAAAGGGAAATCTATATTTAAGCACTTGAAAATGAGCAATATAGTTTTAAAATTTTCGTTAAAGCTAAAATACATAATTAAAATGACTAAGAATCGAATACAGTCTGTAATAAATTTCTTCTGTCCTTCGTGTTCCCGTATTTTTCTTTCAAAATACTCCAGAGACTTGTCTTTAATCCAGGGTGCTTGGCGTTCAAGTGGCGAAGCAATTTTGAAGGTTTTATTGCGCCATTAGAGAGCTAGTGGCCGCGAACTATGCAGGGCGTTTTTGGTTTGTGAGAATCACCTGTTTTGATAAAACCATATTTCAAGTAGGACTCATGGTATTGTCCGTTAAAAGTTACATGTTTCTTTGATGTTGAAGGCTCTTCTTCTGTCTCTTCACTGAGCCTTTTCTTTTTCCAACGCCGTCTGTTTCGTACTCATTTTTGATAATTTGTGGGTTAAATTTGAGCAAACACAGTACACAAGTACACCAAGCACTGTTAAACATCAGAAAGTACCGGTGAACAGAGAGAAGAATCATAAACACCTTCCCTTTACCTAAGCTACAATTCTTGAGCGATGAGAACAATTCATTTCAGAAAATCCACTCATTTTAATTACATAGAGAACTAAACCATTTTAAACAAAACCGCATAAAGCACACAAAACAGTAGAGAGCAATCATGGTCACGTGGTCTTTGGGCGACTAAATGGCAGAAGAGTCATTTACTACACTCTCGCTGTGTGTGACGTCACGATCGAGAGAGAAGACAAGAAAGTCCTTCATTAGTTTCAATGTAAATTTCGCGCCGCACTTTCGCGTTTTATTTATGATATTTACAGTTATGATGATTGATTTTTTTTTTATTAAAACTAATTCAAAAAGAAAATAGTTACGGTAGTTTTCTTTTCTTTACTTTTTAAAACATTAAAAAAATTATATCACTACCTTCGGGGCCCCTCTTTTTTAAATAAATAAAATTTTAATGAAACACACGTTTTTAATTTTTGGTATAAATCTAGGAATTTAAATTAGGGGATAGCGCTCGGTATTTTTGTAGGAATTGAGATTAATGATTTGAACCGATCCAACAGCATTTTTATATTTATATTCCCCGCTCACAAAAGGTAATTTTTGCATTATCCAACTTCTGTTCTCCATCATTCATCAGTAGTTACATTTCTTTCTGCATCTGCGTTTCTAAAATTAATTTTAAAAATTTGAAATCTCTGAAGTTCTCACCCAAAACACATGCTTACTAATGAGTACCAAACTCCGCATACTAATTCAGGTCTCTGAACGTTCCTCCCACGTCCTATGGAACTAAAATTTATCCCTGATGATGTGCAAAATTGTATTTAGAAGGTATTTTTTTTCAACCTTTCTTTTTGTTGTTGTTGTTTACTCCTATGAAACACTCTTTAATTAGTTCCGCACTATGAAGTGGCTAATGTAAATTCCATTATTGTCATTCTCACTGAAACAGAGTATCTGAAAACGAAATAAAATAAAAAAAAGAGGAATTTTTACCATAACAGTAAATATGGGATGAGATATCAAACAAAAATATATTAGGAAACAAATGTGAAATAAGATTAAGTTAATTGATTATTGCATGCTACAGAAATCTATACATTAAAGCAATTCAGAAACATGAACACGAGTGAAAAAACAACAAAACTCTCTTTCCGCATATGTTTTCTGAGTCTCGAATAAATAAATTCCGTCATATATGGGCTTATCTGAATAATAAATCAGTAATTCTTAATCCAAACAGTATTAAATATTTTTCTTTTAGCTGCGAATATCCTTTCAAAATTTATTTTAGCATATGCAATGAGAGATTTCTTGTCATCAAGACACTGCTGATATTCCTCAGCAGTTGATTATTCGTGGCTGAAGTCTGTATTCATCATTGACAAAAGTACCACGCTGAAAAAATGTCTACTGTATATGTGTGAAGCTCTGCTAAAGTGAGACACTACTCCACCTGCTTTTCTGGTGTAATTGGATTATATGGATAAATGGCAATATTACAAATCAGAGTAGAAAGGCTACCTTTTTCTTAATGCCATGACAGCAGTTTTGCATGAGGAAAGACCAGATGCCCAGTTGGCAACTAGAGGCCCGCAGTTCAAATCTTGGCAAAAGCATTGCACATTTTTAATGTCTCCTGCTCCCATTCAACTTTACTGCAGATCCTTTATTTGTACACATGAACAGGTGAAGCTCCAAAGAAATAAGTTTATTAAAAAAATAAATAAAATAATTTGAATATGCTCTTAAAAACTATTTTATCGGGACAAAAACGGGCAGAGGAGCGAGAAGGTATAGGTACCACTTGTACCATTCCATTTGTACATCCTCAAAGTGTGGGAGCTTGCAATGTTTGTAGTTATATCGCCTGAATTCTCCTTTGGTTTGCTATATTCAGTTAGTTAATTTGTTTTCCATTTTCTTCTTATTTTTTAGCGTTATCATTTTTCCAGACATATTTTTTATGAACTAGTGTAAACAGTTAAGATGGCAATTAATAAAATCAATGTTTTGGAACTAAAGCAATTACATTTTTCAACACTGTGATTGGAAAGAACTGAAATTAAATTACACAGCCAACACCTTTACTAACTTTATCCAGGTAACAAAATATAAGACTACAGATTTCAAAAAGGAATTCAAATCTGGTTTATATGAGAAATGTTCACGCATATGTGGATGCAAATTAACTAACATGCTGTTTTCTTTTTCATGTCTTCTGTTTCCGAAACAGAATGATGATTCAAGTTGGGTGAGTTATCATGTTGCTGATTTATCACATTTAACTCGAAAATAAAAAAGCATAAATACACACAATTACATTTAAACTCCATCTCTAATTTGCTAGAAAAAGTGGATATTTGCCAACATGTTGACAGTGCATTTCATTCAAATGTTAAAAGACATAGTTCGAAGATTGCAAAAAATCACTATGTTCCAATAAAAATTATTAATAGCAGCCTGTTTTGTGATGCATTTAGGCTTGCACTTCGAGGACATGATGACAAGGATTCAGATGAGGGCCACATTCATTAAATCTGGAAGTTTTCAAAGGTTATATGTATTGCTCAGCAGAACTTAATTCATCTTTAAAGATCATCTCATGAGTGCCACTGTTTTTAAATGAGCATCAAAAGAAATTCAAAATGATTTATTATTATCATTATTCAGTATGATTGCATGCTCATTGTTTGTCAGAACCACATAAAAAGTGAGACCTCAAAAGCAAGTTTTATTTCAATAACAGCAAATGAATCTACTGATGTGTCATCTACTTCCCAATTGGTTGTTGTTTCTCAATAAATTTTAATAGGCAACTGGCTGAAAGATTATGGGAAATCACATATGCACCTGGGCATGATGCAAAATTTATAGCTGAATGTATACAAGCAAGTTTGGAAAAAGTAGTAGGCAAACCTCAGGAATTAGTATTGCAGTGCTACGACAGTGCAAGCATGATGAGTGGTCATAATGCTCATCAAGCTTTTATTCAACATATTTACATGAATGCACAAAGCACATCAGCTTAATTTGATTGCTGGGTACGGAAACAATCAGACTCAGAATTTCAGCCTAGCTGCTATGTTTGCAGGGTAGAAAAGGTGATTGGCATCAGAAGTATGTAAAGTAAATACTCACAGAAAGTGCAACATGAAAGAATATAAGACCACCTTTTGAGGAAATGAACATAATAATTATCTTAGGACAGTGTAAACAGTAGGCACTGTCACAGTACCTAGACCATCGAGAGCCGACATACAAATCAAAATTGTCACCCTTTTTTACAGAAGTATGATATGCTTGATAATCATTTCAAGGCCCACGTGCTGTGCACCATCTTGCTCCCTGCTATTATCAGCCCTGCTCTGTTAACCTCGCACTGTGAGCCTTTCCCTAACATGACCACATCCTGAAAATTAGTTATAAAAGTAAGTTTCGGCCACTTTATTCTGTAATCTCTCATGACAACCACTAATTAAAATAAGTAATTATAAAACATATCATTCCATCAATCTCTTTCAAATGACCTCAATTATAAGAAGAATGATGATAAGACTTATTCTGTTAACCGCCCCAGCCAACAGTTTCTCTAAAGTGATTACCCTTTAAAGTGAACAATTAGAACATATTCTGTTAAAACTTTTTAAAATGACAACCAACATAATTATAATAGTAATCTTATAACGTACTTTGTTAAACCTCTCCATTCGACCATCTCCCTAAAAAGAGCACACATTAAACTAAATAATTATAAAACATATTCCATTTAGGTACCCTAAACATTTTTTATATGGCTTCTTTGCATGAAAAACTGAAATATTTCTGCTTAATTACAAGACACATTTAATTAATACAGAAGCAGATGCAGTCAAGTTTGCAGTTGATGCAATTAATGTTTTAACTTAAAAAAAAAGGCTGAAATTTATTCATGTCATGATTTTATAAGTATGTTCAATACGTATGTATATTGAAAAATTAATCAATTAAAAATAACCTAATATATGTTAGAATTACTAAGTTGCTCATATATATCATGTATATTTATTACTTCCATGCATGTATCTACATATATGGTTATAATAATGCTTTGAAGTAGACTATTAAATTTATAAGAATTGGCATATAATGTTCATATCATTCTTAATTTTATAAAATTAGCTTTGTTATAAAAAATTTTAAGAATATGCACAAAAAATAAGAAATTGTCTTGTACTTAAGCATCAATGAAAGTTAGATTCTTAATTCAGATAGACAATTTTAGCCTTTTTGATTAGTGAAACTCTTAACTCAAAATCATTCTCGCAAGTGGATTGTTTACACTTTCAACAAAGCACAAATTTACCTCAATAGTTTAAAGAAATTTTCTTTTCAGTTATTACTATTTCATTCTCAGGATTACAAAGGGAAACTTGTAGAAAAGGTGACTTTCCTTGGACAACTTTCTTTTGTTTGGATATGGCATGTTTTGGAGCTATTTGAGAAAGAGGAAAATATTACCAAGAGCTGAGTGTCCCAAACTGACCCATTACTCAAAACAGTTATTACAAACAGACAAATGAGGTTGTATAAATGATACACATATTACCAGTAATAAAGTTATTTAATAATACTATGGCACTATATAAGAATAAAACATAAATACAGTCATAAAAATTTAAAATAGCATAAATAACCCAGATTTTATACATGTATTATCTGTTTAAAAAATGTTTCTCATAGATCTGAATAATATGATATATAATTGTTTGTGTATATTATTTATTTATACAAATTGCACATATTACTTATTCGTATTGTGGCATTGCACACATCATGTGCTAACTTCAAAAAAGTGTTAGAGAACTGCACAATGGAGCATAGGAATGCACATTTCATGAAATGTGCATTCCTATGCTCACTACTACTAGGCAAAATGCCTTATTTCTGGAAAAATGTACTTTCTTTTTCATTAGCAAGCAAACTCCACAGTGGTGTTACAATTTATTACATGATAAAAAAAAAAAAACTTCACAAACTAATCACAACCAACAGGAAACATAAAAATTATCCTCAAGTTCCAAAATCACACTAATTACTACCACTACCACCATCAAGATAGATGGCGGCATTAGGCCAAAGAACGTCTATTTAAAGAAGGAAAGGCTCCATAGACGTAATTTAAACCAGTTTGTCTTCTAAGACGCTAGACAGAAAAGGGAACATTCACCAAGGGATTTAGAAACGGAACCTTTTGGCAAAATTTCCCCTCTGTGATATATCGGACCTGGCCGAGATTTTCCTCCTCCGCCACGTGTATAGGAAATTAAGGAACACGGGTTAAGATGAATTGCTCTTTGATCTGGGAAATGATGAAATATTAGGTAAAGTTTCACTTTTACTAGCTGTTGAACTTGCATTATACATATCACAGTTTGATGTCTGATTTTATATCTGTCAATATGGAGGGGAAAAAATGGAGTCACA
Organism: Stegodyphus mimosarum; assembly: GCA_000611955.2. Lineage (NCBI taxonomy): Eukaryota > Metazoa > Arthropoda > Arachnida > Araneae > Eresidae > Stegodyphus > Stegodyphus mimosarum. The sequence goes on along the minus strand of KK116532.1, from coordinate 333,373 downwards.
CAGCTTTAAACTTTTGATAAACATGACCGTCGAACCTGTTCGAACTTCGACATCAGCTTCGAACTTTGGTGCTTTTTGGCAACAGATATTTCATGCATGTGCAGCTGTTTCCCTTTTCGTTCGAAGGGAGCCACTTCTGCTGCTGCAAAGTTTTCCTTCTTAACAATACATATTCTTTGATTAGGCACTGGCATAATGCACTTAAAACAAATAGGGGTTTGCCAAAACTCAACAAATAGGGGGTTGCAAGATAAATATATTTTCATAAAATTATGGGTTGCCTGCTTTGGCGACATATCACCTTGCGCAGTGATTCTTATCAAAGTTGAGTGGATATTACAATAGCACTGAAATATTTCTTCAGCTAATTTTATATGCATATACATTTAAAAGACGTTACTCATAGATCTGAATATGATATACAATTGTTTGTATAAATTACTTATTTCGCTTAATCACATATATATTTTTCTCTACAATATAGATATGCTAACAGACATGCAAGCTTTTTATCTTTTAAATACTGATTTTAACACAAACCTATGTTATCTCTCGTACGGGAATATATATAAGCAATGCTTAAATGGGTACTCTTTTATTATCGGGATCGGATTCAAAAACGTATGTCCATATGTACGTATGTATTTGCACACATACATTTGTACATAAATGCATATGTACATTCATACATACATTCTTGAATCCGGCCTTGATAACAGAAGAGTTCCCTTATATGATTTTGTTATTTATCAAGTACATAAAGTATCTGGCTGTGTATGGGTAATTAAATGCTTCACCAAATAATGCTTTAGCACAAATGAATGGTTACATATATTACATATATAAGGTTTCACTCCTGTGTGTATTCGCATATGTCCCATTAAATTTGACTTTCGTAGAAATGTTTTGTTACATATATCGCAGGCAAATGTCTTCTCTCCTGTATGAATAAGCATATGTTCGACTAAATGATGTTTTTGCACAAATGATTTCTTGCATTTATCACATGCGTGACGTTTCTCTCCTGTGTGGATACGCATATGTTGCACTAAATTAGAATTTTGACTGAATGCTTTATTACATACATGACATACATGAGGTTTTTCCCCTGTATGTATACGTATATGCAACATTAAATTACGTTTTTGTGTAAACGACTTACAACATATGTTACATACGTAAGGTTTCTCTCCTGTGTGGATGTACATATGTTCCACTAAATTAGAATTTTGATGGAATGATTTATTACATATGTTACAAATGTAAGGTTTTTCTTTACGCATATGCAACATTAAATCACGTTCTTGTGCAAATGACTTTTCACATATATTGCATCTGTAAGGTTTCTCTCCTGAGTGAATACGCATATGTTCCATTAATCGGTGTTTCTTTGTGAATGATTTCTTACATTTATTACATGCATGAGGTTTTTCTCTTGAGTGGATAGGCATATGTTCCACTAAATTATTCTTTTCAAAGAATGACATATTACATATTTGACACACGTAAGTTATGCTTCCTTTGTGAGTATGTTTATGCCTCATTAAGTCATGCTTCCGCCTGAACGACTTGCTACATTTATCACACACATGTGGTTTATCTCCTGTGTGGATACGTACATGTTCCACTAAATGATGCTTTCGCATGAATGTCTTGTTACATCTAGCACATACATGAAGTTTTTCTTCTGTATGGCTATGCATATGTACCACTAAATGAGACTTTTGATTGAAGGATTTGTTACATACATCACATGCATAATATTTCTCCCCTTTGTGGACATCCATGTGATCCATTAAAAGTTGCTGCTGCATAAATAACTTCTGAAATATATCAGTTTATTCTTTGTATGGATCAGTATCTCTCATATCAGATTTTTGTTCATAGAATGCAACAACTTTCATAAGAAAGAAGTTCTAATATAGAAGACCACATATGTCTCGAATAACTAATCGTAAGTGTCAAAAGCGTATTATTTGCTACATTATAAAGTATTTAGATGACAATTTTGAAAATAAGATCTGAAATCTCAGATCTGGCGAAGAACATGACTGATAATTCAGCAAATATATTTCACCGATTATAACGAACATGTGATACATTTATGTTATTATGGGAGAAGATCAGTATAATGTTCTCTTTTAGCAGTTATTTCGGGTTTACTTCCGCAAAGCGCCCGGTAAATGTAAACACCGCCAACATTGGCGATAATAGTTCACACCTGGTAACCCGTCAGTTCAACTACCACCTTCGATGTTCGCATTTACAGATTTAAACTTTTTTTCACATATTTCTTATTTTTTCGGATTTTCACGTTATTTTTATGAATTTTTAACAATGAATAGATACAAACATATTCATATAATTAGTGAAGTTTTCAGAGACAGATGCTTGTTCGCGGAAGAAAATCATGAGAGGGGGTGAGTGATAATTGGAAACACGAATATTTTTTATTTTTTTGGGCAGTACATTTATAAAATAAAAAAATAAGTATGAGAAGAACATAATTTATTACTAAAAAAAACTTTCATGTAATCAGATAGTTGCAATTAAGTTTCTATTTAAAATGAGAATATTTGCTGATTTCATTTTTGTGTTGATAATGGATTTTCATAGTTTTGGAAGTACTTTTAAATTATACAATGAAGATATTAACTATAAAAGTACTTTTTGATTTTATGCTTTTATAATTTCCTTAGAAACTGCACTGTTAAAAACAGGAATATTTTGGAATTTTATAATATTGAAAGATATTCAAAGACAGATCCTAATTTTACTTATTTTTTCCATTAAATAGATGACTTTGTCAAGAAAAGAGTTCATTATTACAAAGATCTCATTATTAGATTATTATTTCACTTCCGTTAAGCTTAATATATTGTTTTCCGTGCTTATTTTAATTTCATACAAATTTATTTTCGTATATCACATTGAATCGGTTAATTTTACATCCATATGCTTTTATATATTGTTTTCTCTGCTAACCTGAATTTATGTCATTTATTATTTTCATTATATGCACTAAATATCTCCTTTACGCGGCTTACTTCCATGTATTTAATAACCGTACGCCGCTCATCGTCGACGTCGATCAACCGTTGGTGAGCTTGGCGACCGCAACAGGGCGAACGGGTTCTTTGCCGAAGCGCCAACGGGCGCATTGCGGAAGTGCTTCCGTTATTTCATAAAATATACTTTTGCTTCAGTTATGATGATGATAAAATCACTGAACTTCACATATCTGTAAAACTGAAACTCGTTACTTCATAGTAGAACTTATCTGAAAGTTTTGATACAAAAGTGTCTTGTTTTGCACTCGCTAAGTCTTTTTACCCGTAGGATGAAAATTCAGCATAGATACAAAATGAAGGATGAATAAAAGGTAATATTGTTCGGAGACCAGCATTCACATTTTTTTCTTTTAAATGAAGCTATAATATGTGTAAACAGGCAAATTGACAAAGCCTACAGACCTTTTCTTCTACGGTCTGTTCTTATTGGATGAAACAGCTCCTTGGCGGTCATTTACGAAATGGCGTTAGAAAGCCTTGTAGGCTTTCTAACGAACCAAACAAACCTTTTGAGTTTTCAGTAAAACTAGGAAAAACAGCATTTATATTAGATAAATTTTTATTTTATGAATGAAAGTTAAGGACAATTGTGTAGAATATATTTAAAATAACCTACTGATCTTATTAAGTTTAGTTTTGTTGTTTCGGGTTAAAGAAAGTAAAAGTACGGTAAGAAAAGTAAGTTGTAAGAAAAGTGTTTACATGGAAATGGCATATATACCTTTTCGTCATGTCTCTTAGATTAAATTCAAAGTCTGCGCCAACGGATGTTGGGTAGCTTTCAGTGCGATTATGGATTCTGAAATGTACGTACGTAGAGATACATTAATAAATACTTTTATTTTTGGCACAGATCTTAAAATAAACTAATAGAATTTGTAGCTAATGTATGTTCTGTTATAAATTATATTCATTTCTCCTGGTGATTTATAATCCATTTTACCTTGAATATATTACGCATAATATAAACTTTCTAAAAGAAAGTCAATATTATAAATTCTGTAAAATAAACAGTACGTCTACACCAGTCCTAAAATTGATGCTAATCTTAATAAATAAGTTCTGCGTTAAGATTCAATAAAAACACATAATAATATCTAATTATATTTTTTAAAGGGATAATAGCAACAAATTGCTATAGTCATAAAACACTGCTAGCTTGATTCAGGATTGGATTTTTTTGTAGCAGAATTGTTTGGTTGTATGGATTTTATATTGTTGGAGGATGCTAATAGAATAAAGTTAAATACTCAATTTAACATGATTACTTACCTCATCTTTTATTAACGATACTCAGAATATTTTCTTTTTACTTTTACTGTATGTTTTAAGCTTCCAGGTTTTTTAGATTTATAAAAATAGTTTATGTATTTGTTATTTATAAAAGAGTACGTTTCTCGATTGCTTTTAAGATGAAATCCAACGTGGCGGCCAAAAAATCTCCAAGAGCCAGTTACGGAAAGTTTGCCTATTCATTTTGCTTAAATTCTGAGTAAGTGCAAATAAAATTATATTTTATTCCAGTATGCAATATTTCTATACGAACGCTTTATCGTACACAACGATCATAAACAAATAGCACAGGCAATGAAGGAAAAGTCGCCAAGCACAAGATTCTATAATCCTACGTTTCCTGTTTTAACCAATCCTAGCAAACCGTAGAAGAAACGGTTTGTAGGCTTTGTGAATATGCGTGTAACAGCAGAATTTTTTTTTTCATAAGAGTTCACTGCGTTTTTTTATATAATTATACGTCTGGAAATTTTCACGGGTTCAAACGTCTCACTTAAATAAAATGGAAATAAATAAAAAGACCAAAGCTGTCATTCTTCAAAAAGTTCTGATTTTAAAAGAGACTTGTTATTATAACACGCATAGATCTGGAGTCGTCAGTCGGGCCCAGTAGTCTTGGCCAAGGAAAGTGTATGTAAAGAAGGAAAGGTTTCATAGACGTAATGTAAACCAGTTTGCTATTAGGCTACTACAAAGTGGCGACGGAACCTGGCGGCGAGAATTTCTCCCTCCGCGATGTAGTATATAGGAAATTGAGAAACACGTGTTAAGAAACGTTCCTTGACAAAACGTTTCTTTTTTTGACGTTTCCCGATAAATTAAACTTGGATTTTCTTACTTTTTTTTGGCGCAAAATAACTAATCCATTTATTAATTTACTTGCGCGAAAAAATGTTTTCTTTTCCTTTAAAGTTTAAAGAAATTTAAAACGATATTCGATTTATGAACTCTTGATAAACTGACCTTCGAACTTCGAGGCTGGCTTCGAGCTTTGGTGCTTTGGCGACAGATCGCGCATGCGCAGCTGTTTCCCTCTGCGTTGGGACGGAGTCACTCCTTCTTAACAATACATATTCTTTGTCTTGGCTCCCTTCCAGATGAAGACGCCACCAGTTTAAAGGCTAGAGTGAATAGGAGAATGACTCTGGAAGCTGTAGTGAGTGGGATACAAAATTGAAGTGTCTCGTATACAAATGTAGGAAAATAACCCTTCTCTAACCCCAATAGAATCAATATTTTATTCTTTACAATGTTATATGCACTTATTCATAATATTTATTTACATTTTACATGCACATTAAATCGCATGATAGAATACCGACCTTCGTTTTTCACGGAGACAAGAAAATGTGTTGCCATTCCGCTTTAACTAAATTAGAAACTTGAAGCGACGCTACACACCCCCACCCTAGTGACAGCGATTATAGAAGATAGTCTTTAAAGTGACTGGGGAACTTCACAGGTCTATCGGTTCTAGTAGTCTTGGTTTCATGCCGAGAATCTGAATTTTCTTCAGTGTTCTTGAGAGCAGGTATTTCCCCAAGTTCTGGTTTCTTGGAATGGGAGTCTTAAAAATGAATATCAGAATCTTTCACTAGAAAATATGGCTTCAGTCTGTCTATCGAAACCCTTTTAACTTTTCCGCGGATTTCAATATCGAAATACTTATCCTTTCTTGCTCTTACAGGATACGGTCTAATATAGACAGGCTATAGTGAAGAATTATTAATGTTGTTGTATAGGAATACGTGGGAACAGTTGGAAAGATGTTTAGAAACAAAGACTGTTCTGTTTCCATGGGTGGTGGTAGGACTTGGCTTCATATCTCTTATTATTTTCTGAAGGTTTTGAGAAAATCCAGATTGTTTCATATGAAGTACTCTTGAAAATAATTCTCCTGGTATTGCTAAAGCGGTTTCCATGGGCGAAGCCAGCTCAAAATACGGGGGGGGGCGCTACGACTAATATGGCTATACTACCTATTACAGCATCTTCAATTATATAGGTAATTACTACGTGACGAATATATTATCTTAATGACAGTTATATTAATAAAAATAATAATTATACTTTTTATGTCTCTTCTTCGTGACATTCAATAAAAAATAGGTAAGAAAAATTTCACTCACCTTCGAATCCGGGGCTGAGCTCTTGAAATCCGTATTTTCTTCTTTGCTAGGCTGACGACTCAAAAAATATTCCAAGTCATTAATAATTCATCCTTTAGAATTTTAAATGATTTTTAATTAACAAAATAACTACACTAATAATAATAACAATTATTACATAAATTTAGAACTAATCCCATTACATGGGCCGTAAATCAGTTCGAAGTTACATTCTCCGAGGCCTAACAAGCTCTGACAAAACGAAGACGCAAAAAACGTCCTCTCGGCATGTTGCCAAAAAGGTTATTCCATGATTTGTGGGAGGGGCTAAGCTGATAGAATCAAGGAGTTTATGACAGCCTCCCACCTTTGAGTTTTTAATGACAAAACTCAAAAAAAATAATTAAAAATGAGTCTTAAAGTTTAAGTCTCTGAGGAGATCTTAGAGTTCGTCCTCTACGAGAAGTGGAAATCACACGGTTCTTTTGGTTTGCAGGAATTCGTTCTCGAATGTCACATGAGTCAAGGATGTTGACTTCTAGTGGATAAAGTCTCTGGACTGGTCTAATGAAGGTACCAAAGTGTGTCTTGACTTCTACTACACGAATTCTTCCATCTTTGCCTGGATAAGTTTTTACCACTTTAGCCAAAGGCCAATTAATTCTCTTTATCTCATTATCACCAATGAGTACGATATCTCCTTCTTTGATCGATGATTCTTTACGAACTTTTGAATAATCTTTCAGTAAGCCTAAATATTCATTTCGGAATCTGTTTCTTAGATCTTGACGTATCTTCCTTCTATAAACAAATCTCTTTTCTATCTTTTCAGAATCAATCATGTCAAAGTCTGGTACTCCAATTTCTCTGATTTCTTGGAGGAACATTGATGGGGAGAGTGCTATTAAGTCTTCAGGATCCTCTGAAAGATAAGTGAGGGGTCTGGAGTTGATTATGCTTTCTGCGTCACATAATATAGTTACTACTTCCTCTTCATTTAAACATGTTTTTCCGAGTACTTTTCTGAGAATGTTCTTCAACATTCCTACTAGTCTTTCCCAAAATCCCCCCCACCAAGGGGCTGATGGAGGGCTGAACTTCCACTGAATTTTTTTCTTAATCGCGAAGTCTTCAATTTTATTCCAATCAATGGCTTTCAGAGCGTTGGACGTGCCGACAAAATTTTTCCCGTTATCAGAATAAATGGTAGTAGGACGACCTCTTCTTGCGATGAATCGGCGGACGGCCAGGATGAAACTGTCGGTTGACAAAGAAGTAACTAATTCCAGGTGGATTGCTCGATAGATTGCACATGTAAAAAGAACAATCCAACATTTCTTGTTTTCTTTTAAGTACAGTGGACCGCAAAGGTCAACTCCAATGACTTCAAATATAGCCGCGTCTCTTACACGATCTTCAGGAAGAGGTATACTGATTGTTTCTAGAGGGCGAATCGAAAACCTTTTACATTTTATGCAGCTTCTAATAACTTGCCGAACTGTTTTCCTATTCTTGATGATCCAGTAATTTTCTCTGAGATTTGACATTAATATTGCGTACCAGCATGTTCAAGTTCTAGGTGTTTTTCCATAATTAATTTGTTAACCAGTTGGTGTTTATTTGGCAATAATATCGGAAACCTGAATGTCTCCAAATCCTTTCTTGTGGCAACTCTTGTTTCCACTCTTAGCAATCCATCATTACCTTTGATAACCTTCAAATTCAGATGTTTTCCGTCACTGAAACTTTCTAATTGTATTTCTTTCAAAATCAATTTTTCTGCTTCTTGAATTTCGAAAACCTCCAATTTTCCTTTCTTTCGATCTTTTTGACCTTTCTTCAAATTTACACAAAATCTTAGTACGTATGCCATGATTCTCGTAATTTTACCAAAAGATGATATATCTTCGAAGAATTTAAACTTGTTTATCTGTGAATTCGTGGCAGAAGTAACAGTCTTTCTTTTTTCAGCGTTAACAATTTCGAAGTCTGCCCAGTTCACGAAGACTGCCAGTTGACACGAAGACTGCCCAGTTCTCTGATTTTATTATCCAGTAGAGAGCGTTCATAGAGTCTGACCAATAAAAAGTTGGTAAAGAGGGAAGTTTTAAATCTTCTTTCACTGTACGAGCTAGCCTTGCCCCAATTGTGCAAGCAAGGAGTTCGAGTCTGGGGATTGAAATGGGTTTCAGGGGGGATACTCTAGATCGGGCTTGTACAAGCTGGCATGAAGCAGAATTTCCATTTTCACTCCTTAGAAAAATACATGTAGCATAGGCTGCTTTACTTGCATCACAGAACACATGTAGACTTAAATTCTTGGAGGTTTCCGGATCTTCTATCATGCATCTGGGTATAGTAATAATTTTCAAAATATTAAGCTGTTTTCTCCACTTTTGGAATTTTTCCGCTATTGAAGTAGGGAGTGCAGAATCCCACGTGACCTTTAATTTCCAACATTCCTGTAGCATAATTTTTGGTATTAAAGTTACAGGACAAGTAAATCCAATAGGATCGAAAACCCTATGAACCAATGATAATACTTTTCGTTTTGTCAAGATTTCCCCCTTATGTTCATCATCCTTTATGTCTACAGAGAGCAAATCTTCATTTAAGTACCATTTTAAGCCCAAAACAGTGACGCTTCGTCTTTCGATAGGCATTGAGTTTTCGGTTTGTGAGCTAAAATCATTGTGCTCCCACCCTCTAAGTTCGAATTTACCCTCTTCCAAAATTGTTTGGGATTCAACCATCAGTTTCTCCAATTTTTCTTTGCTGTTGACACTGCATACCAAATTATCTACATAAAATGATTCTAAGAGAATATCTGCAGTTTCTTTATAATGGTCTGGAACATTCTTTAGATGGAATTCTAACGTGGCCCCTAAAAGAAATGGGCTTGATGATATCCCGAATACAACTCTCTGGTGTTGATAAGTTATGTTTTCGCCTTTTCCCCCTTCTTTCCAAAGAAATCTCAAAAAAGGTCTGTCACGTTCTTGTAGCCGAATTTGTAAGAAAGCTCTTTTTATATCTGCAATTATTCCAAATTTACCGTATCGAAATCTGTTTATCAAAGAAGGTATGAGCTCGATAAGATTTGGACCTTTTACCAAACAGTCGTTGATTGATGGAAAGTTTTTTTCTTTAGCAGAACCGTCGAAAACAGGACGTACCTTAGTGGTTGAATTTTCTTTAAACACTGGCCTATGAGGCAAATAGTGTTCTTCGGCTATTTCCTCATAAGATTCAACCCTTTCGATGATATCTTCTCTCTCCCAATCATGAAACACTTCCTCGTAATCGGGTAATTTTCCGATCTTTTCTAATGATTTGATGCAGTTCACAAGTCGTTTTTCAGCTATCTTTCTGCAACTACTAAGAGGGGGGTGTTCCTTTATCCATGGTAAATTTACCATATAACGGCCTTCTTTATCCCTTTTAACATTTTGAAGAAAATGTAATTTCGCGGCCTCTTCTAAATCCTTTTTAGACCAGTCTTCCCCCTCAACTCTTATACCCACCGTGTCCAGTCGCCATAATTCTGATATATCCAGATCGCTAATATGGAGAGTAAGCAGCGTCTCACATCTGCTAGTATTTTCTCCAGATTCTCCCATCAACGTCCAGCCTAAGCGTGTATGGATGGCAACCAGATTATCAGATATCTGCTTGATTTTACCCGTAAATAATCTTCCAGCAAAGTCAGCCCCAATTAAAATATGTATTTCATCTGGATCATTTTCATACAAGTAAGTATTTTCATTAATACAGATATCACTTACTATAATACCAGAGTGTTTAATCTTATTGATAATCTTAGAATTACTGATCTTGGGTATAGATAGACAAATTTTTTCTTGATCCATAACATCTAATTCGCAAGTGAAACTCTTATCAATATTACTTATGTTAACCCGATATTTTTTGTGGTCTTCCTTTTTTTCAATGCCGCCAAATAACCCATGGATAACAGTATCCTCTCCTAAACACTTTAGTCCTAAAGTAACTGCCAAGAATTTACTGATATAAGATTTCACAGATCCACTGTCAATTAATACTCTAACATAATAATCTAAACCGTTTACATTAATACATACAACCAGAGTTTGTAAAAACACTCTTTTCATAAATGATTTATTAACGAGTACGCCATTACCAATATCATCATTAAACATATTACTGTTTAAAGGTTTACTTTCAGCAATTTTATTTTCCTTTGCATAACATAAAATGTCCAAGTGAGATGATTTCGAACAAAATTTACAAGTTACCCGTGCTGTACAATTTTTCGATAGATGTGAACCACGTTTAATGCATTTGAAACAATAACCATTTTTCATTAAAATATCTTTTCTTTTTTGCATTGGTAACGAAAAAACAAACTTACAGTTCGATGAATCATGGTCAGAGGAATCGCAAAATATGCATGCGTAGGTTTTATATTTTTTATCAATCGTCAGCAGATCGGCGGCAGTGAATGTATTTCGCTTTTCTTTTTTATTGCTCGATTGCGAAAGTTGTGTCTTCAATAAATCAGGATCTCGCTGCGAACATTTGTTTATCTTAAAAGTGCTTTCGTTGGCATGATTTATAATATGTGAGCGTTCCGTAGCATTCAGTCTTTGAGATAAAAATTCTACAAGTTGATCTAAATCATAATCAGAATCACCAGTCTCTCTATTAAAATCAAAAATTAAATTTGGAGGTAATAATTTTAATAACATAGGCGTTAGAAGGTTACCGTAAGTTTCCGAACTAATTCCAAGAGATTTTAAACTTCTAATTTCGGTTTGGACTTGGTCAAAAAATTTCCTGAATAATATTGGGTCTCTAGCATTTTTTAAAGGAGGAATTCGTAGTAAACCGTTCATGTGAGTATTAATTAAAATATTCTTTTTTCCAAAACGAGATAACAAAATTTCAATAGCAATATCGTAATTTTCAGGCGTTATAGCTAAACCTTCTATTGAACTAAGTGCGGATCCTCTCAGATATGTTCTCAAATAATTAAACTTAGTAATTTTGTCTAACGTTTCATTATTATGTATCGCGGTCTCAAATGCGTTCCAAAAAGTGAGCCACTGAGAATTATCTCCATAAAAATGATTAATAGTAAGCTTCGGTAATTTAACGCTAGCCTTTTCTACTACAAAATTGTTAGCTATTATTTCAGGTACTGCTTTCGATGTTGTTGAAATTTCCGTTGAATTACTTTTTGATAACTCGCGTATTTTCTTTCCAGCACGAAATGTCCATGTTATTATTTTCTTGGTATT
>KK116532.1:265402-294714 GCA_000611955.2 Stegodyphus mimosarum | reverse complement strand
GGGGGGGGGGCTAATCACCTCCCTATCGTGGCCTAACATGTACTTAACTCCGTCCCACAATGGGGACTTCTTATCAATCTTTTTTTACTTTTAGCCCAGCGGATTTTCCTTTCATTCAGCGATTGCTCTCTCTCAACCAGTTCATTTTTCAACGATGATGTGGAAGTAATTGCAATTAATTGCAAAGGTACTCCGTAACCAAACGCCTTGGGTCCACCCTCGTTGTTCGCATCTGCAGATTTAAATTTTTCTTCACATATTTATTATTATTTTTTCGGATTTTCACGTTATTTTTATAAATGTTTAACAATGAAGAGATAGAAATATTTTCGGAACAGCTTGAGTATAGGACCCCATTGGCGATTTTTTGGCTTGGCAACCGAAAAATATCGCGAAGCCATGGAAAAGCAGTTAAAATTGAAAACACAAGTTAGAAAACACGTTTTAACCAGAAAAAATTTTAGAATATATGATTAAACAGCAAATTTGAAAGTACATAAGTAAATGGGAACATATTTTAAATAATAATATTGAAAATACAAGTTTAGCCTTAGAAAAGCAGTTAAAATTGAAAATAGAAGTTAGAATGCACATTTTAACAAGAAAAATTTTAAATACAAATTTAGAATGTATATTTAAACAGTAAAACTGAAAATAAATAAATAAGTGGAGGCATCTGAAAATACAAATTTTCAGCTGTAAAATTGAAAATAGAAGTTCAGAATACATGTTTAAATTAAAAACATGAAAATAGGAGTTAAGAATGCATGTTTAAATTAAAAAGAAAAAAAGGTTTGAAAATACACAAGTAGATAGAGGCATATTTTAAGCAGTAATATTGAAAATGCAAATTTTAAGTTGTAAAACTGAAAACAGGATTTCAGAATACATGTTTACATTAAAAATAAAGTAAAGAAATGCTGGAAATTTAGTAAAGTTTACAAAGAAATCCTATACTCTGCCCTGTTTATTTCCCTTACAATTTCTAGAAATTTGTTGAATACGTCAATATTTTGCTCCTTGCAAGATTTAGTGAAGATACAGACAGGGTTGCCGAAATGGAGTATTATAGAATTCGCTGGGTTACCAGAAAAATACCGTCCAAAAAGTGCGCAGAGCTGAAAATCGCCAATGGGGTCCTATACTCAAGCTGTACTCTCAGTTTTCTTAAAAATAAACTGGCTAATTTTATTCTGTATATTGTGTAAAATTAAATGTGTATAAAATTTCCATTTGTAAACTGTGCAAAAGTTTGTCTGAATGCAAATATTTCGCATATTTATATTATCCAATATGAGCAGGCGATCCCATGCCAGCAGGCTAATTAATTTTGGCTAATTAATTGTTAATTACATTAATTTAAATATCATCTCTATAATGGGTAAACAAGAGCATTATCGGACTTTTGTAAGAGGAAAATGAAGAGTTTTGCTTTTCATTAGTAGCTTTGATTTATGAATGTAAAAACCCTTCTTTGTATGAGATTGAAACTTTTTCAAAGCTATACAAGCATTTATTCTATTTAATATTTAATTAATTTCTTATCTTACGCTTATTATCTTCTAATTCATTCAACTAATTGACGACTTTGTAAATTGTCAAAAATTGTTTTCTGAACACATATTCACATTAATTTCAAACACACGCGATACGCCATAGACTAAAATTCCCTATACTCAAAATCCCTTTTCCCTTCTTCATTTCCCAGAGAAGGGATAAAACCGGTTATGAGCAAAAGTGAGGTTTGGGGTCTAGACGCTTGTGAATTTTTTTGCGCCAAAACACGTGAACCGTGTTTTGTAAAATCGTTGCCATCAGGATTTCCGACGAAATTCCGTGTTTCAAAAATGGCGACCATATTGTTTTCACCAGAAATCGTGGATAATAGAAATAAATTTACGACTATCATAACACGATTTTATAAGAAAAAAAATATTAAGGAATGATTAATGAAAGTGCTTAAGGTTAAAAGGATATAATTCTAAGAACAATATCGAAAACCTTTAGATATTTCACTCTTAACAAATAATTTTAAATACAATTAACGGGCTATAAAAAGAAAAGAACAGAATTTTACAAGATCACCCCGAAAAAACAAAAACAAAAAAATAAAATAATCTACAATCCATCAAAAATCCTCTGAAAAGTTCACACTCTCTTGTTACTTCATACATAAAATATCTGTTTGAAATGCCTGGCTTTCTCAAACCTTTACGCTTGTTTGAAATCTACCACCTTAAATTTTTCTCTAAGATCTGACACTTAATTACAACATCACTAACAGCAGGTTTAGAGCAAGCTATAACTAAATGCAAAAATCTCACCTCTAAAATAGCAGAAGATCTTATCTTCAAAACAGTATTCTCCAAGATGTCTGAGCGTTAAATAATCGTCGATAATAATATTTTACGAATTTTGCATTTAGATCAAGGATGTCAAACTCGCGGCCCGCATGCGGCCTACAACAAATATTTTTGCGGCCTGGCCAATATATCGGCAAATAATAATATATAATAATAAAATAACATATCGACGAAGAAAAAAATGAAATGTTTACTACTAAGTAATTAACGATAATTTATTCAGTGTTGTTAGATTACTCACAGCGAGCTGACACACACACTACTTAAATTACAAATGCGTGTGAGTAGCTTGCGTTCAGCTACCTTCGGCTTTTCGGGGACACGTGCACTCAGAACTTGTACGCATCCCCCGATAGCCGAATGTGGCCGAACTCATGGTCTCAGTTTTCCAATCATAGTTTTGTACGATATATTGGTTCATGCATGTGCATGCACTTTGCTTTATTATTAATTATTACTTAATTCATATTGTTACGGATTTCATAGTTATTTATTTAGTTAGTTTTTTTTATTTAGAATTGTAATTATCCCGTTGTCTATAACAGTGGTTTCAAACATGAGTAACACGTCAGAAAGAACTATAAATATCTATCTTATTAAAAAATTTGAATATGAATATGTTAAGTATTTACATTTATTAAGTCTATAATTAAATTTCAATTTTTAAAAGTAATTTATTTAGAAATTAATTATATGTTAATCACATGGCATAATGTGAGTCATAAGTACGGGAAAGGAGCATATTTTATGATTTTCTGCTATAAAAATAAAATTATCTTATTCTAATTACAGGTGTAATTAATTTATTTAGAAAATAATTAAACAGCGAGTTCAAAACGTCTACTAACAAAGTCGTGATCATCAGCACAAAGATTTATTTGCAAAGTTACGACACCCAACGCAAAGTATCTACATCTAAAAAAAAATATCCCTTTTCTCTTTCCACTGTTTGGCGCATATCGCCCAAGTTGGCGAACCCGATTTCAGGGTCCTCGCCAAGTGCCGGTTATCTAGTTCGAATTTTGAGGTGATTTATAAATTACAACCGAAGCATTCATTATTTTTCATTCTGCACACCGTCAGTAGGTCGACGGTGCATACTTTCGAAATTGTATAGTGTGACAGTATTGTCCATCATTTCTGCGGTAGAATGTCAACAAAGATTCGTTAAAAATTTCGAAGTGATTATAGTCCTGATGAAGAATCAAGTTCTGTTCCCTGTAAAAAGGTGCTTCGCATATTTAGAATAAATTTCTGTAAAATCGAATCTGTTCTCCTGCAGTACACAGAAATTGCTCTCATAGTGTATAAGAAAAGTATTTTGATAATTTAAATTAAAATATTCATACCTGTATGCATATGGAAAACATGCAATATGTGGATTAGTTTATGTGTTCAGTATCTTAAATTAAAGTTATTGTATTGAACAAACAAATAAGCTTACATAAATGTAACAGCAAGAAGAAGATTGAATTTATTAAGCATGTAAATACTAGTAGAATTGAAACCCCACATAATGTAGCATGTATAACATATCATTGCTTAATGTAATGCACAAATATTGTTGGATATAATTATATTTGCTCAAAATTTGAGAAGTTAATTTTTGATGAAGTGTACCTTGGAGGAGATGGTATACTTAACATCACATGAAAGATGAACTTCCTACATAAACTGTATTGCTATTTTCACAAATATAACCACACATGTACTTGCACAGAACAGAAAAAGATATTGTGAAGCATCTTAGAAGTAATATCGCTCAAGTTAAATTCGATCAAGTCTCAATTGTATCCATGTTCAATATGAATTACATCAAGAGGTATATAACAAGGTATATGAAATAAGCATGTACCTACCCTATGCAGCAAAAAACTTCATGTATGTGAGGCAAACTTTTGTTTATGCTGGCAGAAGTTTGATAGTTAACAATCTATTTTAGGCAAAAGGGTACTATAAACATGCATATGCTCCTTTACAGAGGACAGAAACCTGATCTTTGTTAAGTATGTATCAAGTATTTTGGCAATGAGATAAAGATATGTATGCTTTCCCACATGCAATGGATTACATTGCGTTTGGGAAAAAAATTACGTGAAGAATCATATTTGTGTTCACACTAGGAAGATCTTAAGATAGAGTAAATGATGAGGTATGTGAAAAGTTATTTAGAGAAAATTGTACATTAAACAAGCATATGTTTGTTCACAGAGGAGTAAACATATGTGTGATAGATCGTAAATTATTTAGTAGAAAGCATAATTTAAACATATACATGTATATGCACCCTGGAAAGAAACCCAATATTTGTGAAATCTGTTAACATTTCGTTTAGATTTTAGCCTAATTCATGTAAATGCATGTTTATTCATACTGGAAAGAAACGTTATGTCCGAAGTTATGTGTAAAGTCATTTAGAGAAGCTTCATGTAAAGTAACATGTTTATTCTGATGGGTGAGAAACCTCATATGTGTGAGGTATGTGACAAATCATTTAAAGACAAGTATGATTTAAATAGGCATATGATCATTCACACAGAAAAACCTCATTTCTGTGATGTATGTAATAAGTCATTTAAACAAAAGAGTTATTTAAATGTTCATATGCTCATTCACACAGGTGAAAAACCTCATTTATGTGTAGTATGTATGAAATCATTTAGACAAAAGTGTGATTTATATAAACATATCGGTACTCATACAGGAGAAAAACGCCATACATGTGATGTATGTAAAAAATTATTTAGAAGAAGGCAGAATTTAAACATTCATATGCTTATTCACACTGGAGAGAAACCTAATGTGTGCAAGGTATGCAATACTTCATTTAGATTTAAATATTCGTTACGTTCACATATGCTTATTCACACAGGAGAGAAAGTTCACATGTGTGAGATATGTGAAAGGTCATTTAAACGTAAGGCTTATTTAAACTCGCATTTGCTTATTCACACAGGAGAGAAACCTTATATGTGTGAAATATGTAACAAATCATTTAGAGTAAAGAGTAGTGTAAAGAAACATATGCGTACTCATACACAAGACAAACCTTATGTGTGTGAAGTGTGTAACAAATCATTTAAATCCAAGGATTACTTAAACAAACATATGCGTATGCACACTGGAGAAAAACCTTATGTGTGTGAGAAGTGTAACAAGTCATTTAGATTAAAGTGTAAATTAAATAATCATATGCATATTCACACAGAAAGAAAACCTTGTGTGTAAGGAAAGCAACAATTCATTCAGATAAAAGAAGTTTTGAACAAACATATGCTTATTCACACAGGAGTGACACCTTGTGTGTCTAAGGTATGTAACAGTTCATTCAAATTGCAGGAATAAACAAATACATGTTTATTCACACAGAACAGAAATTGGTATATGAACTATTCTACAAATCACTTTATATGAGCTTCCCTGCTTAAAATATATTACCAATATGTCTTTTAGAGAGAAAGCTTGTTTACTGAGAACATTTGCTTATACGTGCTGGAAAGAATAGTCTGTACAGCCTGAAAATTCTTTTTTGCAGAAATTTGGGAACCAACTCTATGATGGAGGAGAGCCATACTTATTTTAATGTTATTTTTTCCTACTTTAGTTATCAGAAAGATTAGAAATAGAATTTTTCCCTGCTTAAAATACATTAGCAATATTTTGTTTTGAAGTATTTCAGTTCATAGAAAATACTTCACCTTGGATCAGTGATTCTCAACCACTCTGCCACCAAATTTTCGAAATGTGTATAGTGAAAATTATAATCGGTTTAATCCGAGTATACGGTACACATGAGAATTGACGAAATTCGGTTTTTAAGATATTAATAAGTGCGCCAATCGTTTTATCCAAACTGATTTTGGTGCTCTGGAGGATTTTCGTGCATGTTAAGTACATAATTTAAATTGAGAAGTTCTTGATTGGTGTAGACTAGCTTATTTATATTTTTCTTATTTTTAATAACATACATTCAAGTATGCAAGGGCTGAAAGAAAATGTATTAAATTCAACAGATAAAGTGGTGGGGTTCCGAAAACAAATGCCTTTATGGAAAAATAAAGCTCATGAAGGCAATTTGGAAAAATATGAGTCAGTCCCAAAAGATTTTTAAAAAATTATTCATAAAATTGTTATTGACCATTTGACAATATTAGAGGAGAGAATTAAATTTGATTGAGTTCGTAATCATTTGTTTATAACGAATACTTCTCTATTTGAATTAACTTTAAATGAAGAAGTACTATTTTTGCTTTCTAATAATCGAGATTTAATTTTAAAATATTTGGAAGCATCAACTAATTCATTTTAGTTTAACATTAGATGCAATTATCCCATGATGGCTAAAAAAGCTTAAAAAGTATTATTACAATTTTCTACATCTTATTTGTGTGAATTCGAATTTTCAGTGTTAACCAACATAAAAACAAATAAAAGATCTAGATTGTTAAATGTAGAAGACGATATAAGAGTAGCATTGTCATTTTTACAACCAAATATAAATGAAATTATCAGAAAACATCAAGCTCAAATTTCTCATTAAAAGTATTCTTATTGTTAACTCGTAATTTATCCCTTAATAAACGTATTGCTGTTTTTGTAGTACATGTTATTTTATTTTGCATTCAAAATTATTATCATTAACTATTTTACGCAGTGTATTATAGGTAAATAAGCAACTTATAAATTTATCTTTTTCTTTGCGTACCGTCAAATTTTGAAATCGTTAGAAGTGTGCCGCAACAAAAAAAATGGGTGAGAATCATTGCTTTCGAGGTAAGACAAAAAGCCATACTTATGTGTTTAACAGAGAAAGGTGGTAATTTGATACCATTAGTTTTTCTTAATTTTGGTTGGAAAATGTTTGGCAATAACTTCTAGAATAGCTTTGAAGTTTTTTTTTTTTTTACACTGAATTTTTACTATTAAAAAAAAAGTTACAACTGTCTCCTGCCACATGAACACTGCTAAGTAAAGTTTCAAATGGTGCCCTAATTGTTTTGTTCTGCCATTTTGAAGAACCCCATATCAGCTCGATATTTTCCATATGAACTCCAGAATGCAGATTCACAAAATTAAATTTGTGGTTCACTTTAAAAAGCTCAAAATTGGCCTTTTGGAATTCTGTTTTAGAGGTGGCATAGGAGTTTGAATAAATGGTAATTTCCTACATTTTACAAAGATGTGGCTTTTCGTTTGAGTACTGTAACAATAAAGGTTTGCTTAGTTTCCCATGTCTTTCAAACATTGCAATGCGTTGTTCAAACGACTAATAAAATTTCATTTCATGCAAATTTGAACCTTCCTCGTCAATCATTTGTCAGAGTAATTCCTCTTTTTAAACAAATTTCACACCAGTAGATTAACGGTTAGTTCTCAAAAATGTATAACCTTGTCTTTTTTTTTTTTTTTTTTTATTTTTTTTTTTGTTTTTTTTTTTTTTTTTTTAATTTTATTTATTTAAAGCTTTTTTGTGCCATAGGATGATGGAGAAGATAACAGAATTCCTCTGTGTTCTATAGTGTAAGAAATTAAATCTTCTAAATTCAAATCTGCAAAAAGAGTTTTATAGCATGCTGCGATTCTTACTTTCAAGGACTTTTAAGTGTGGTGTTTATTATTAATAGTGGATTTTGCAAGAGAAAACAGCATTGCCATAATTTGGATTTATGAAGGTGCAATTTCTTCTATAATCAGCTTATAAAAAGAAACTGAATGAAGAATGACATGTGCAAACTGAGAAATCATTCAGTATCTGTGCAACAGAGTTTATTTATTACATAACCATAAAATTTTACTAAATAAAATAAACACAGTTTGATGTAAATTTGTATTTTGTTTAGTACCATTTTGTAAACAATTTAAAATAAACTATATATATATAAACAATGTTCAAAGATTTATTCTTAGCAGACATTTTTTGGGGGGCCATAGTTCAACTCTTGGTACAAACAACACATCATTTTGGAGGAAATACCTGGTCAGCTAGGTATGACTCTAGGTGATGGTGATACCCTTGTTTTTTTCACCTATCTCCATAAATATTGTACTTTCTGGCTGTAGCATTTTCTTACATGGCTGTAGATTGAAAATAGGGTAAAAATATATTTTGCGTGCCCTTTGGCAAAAATTGAAAATTTTTGGTGGTACATGGACGCCAAGTTTGTGCAATTCTTTGATTTGTAATTTTGACTTTGTAGTGCACAAACTCAGTGTCCATATATACATCGATCTATTTTCACTTAAAAAGTCAAAGGAACAGCCAATTGTACACTAGAGCCAAACAAAAAATGTATAATCTCAATAAACTACATTTTATATCAAACAATGAGATAACATAACAAGGAAATTCCTTATAGCATCTAAGCACTATACAAAGTGAATATCCACTTACCTTATTTAGAAATTTTCTTAACAGCATCCAAAAACTTTCTAAAATTATCTGTACTAGAATCTGTATGCTGACATTACCACATAAATTCACAAAAATATCCTCTGTAGTGCTGGTATCCTCCAATGTTCAACAATACACATTTCCGTAGTATAAACAGGACACTTAAAATTCCATTGAATTACATCCAACAGTTTCTTTTCTTCTGTCCTCAACCGCTTCAAAAAAAAAAAAAAAAAAAAAACCTTCTGCTCTCTTATTTTATACCACCAAATATCCACTTTACCACCGGCTGCCATTTTATGATGCACAGCACACAATACGCAACGTACATCCTGACATTCAACAAATATTTTCCCAACAGTCAAATTCACCGCAGTCATACAACCAATTATGTCATAATAGGATTTCCATAACATTCAACTACTCAGGTTACCATAAATGAAACAACAAGTTGCCATAATCTAAGGGGCATCTTTAAATATACTCTGACCAAAAATAGTAAGCATGTTAAATATTTAATAATGAAAAAATGTTACAAAGTAAAAATATTGATTAGTTGGGGGGGAGCTGTGAATCATGTGCATACATGCAAATCCGTGTTTTGTTCCTCACAAAGGCTGTTGTAGCTTACTATTATCAGACCTGCTAGCTGCCCTCAGCTATATGTTGAAAGAAATATTTCATGAAATTTTCGTTTCCACCAAATCTGATTTGTTGACCGAGGAAAAACTTTTCAGAAGTGTACCTCTCCTATGTGTAACAGAAGCTGCATATAAATAATTTTCCCCAGCTTTGCAAAATATTGTTATGTATGTATTCAACAGATCCTTGAGATGCTGTTTTGGCTAGAAATCTTTCATTCAGACTAGTGCTGGGAGAAATGTGTTTCTTGGTGAATCTTCTAACTGCGTGGCTCATCACTATGCATGATAAAAATTATTATGTTTCTGTGATCTGATTTCAACTAATATAAGTTTAAATATAGTACAGTACAAAGTCAGAGATTCGGACTCGTCGGGGTTCGGCGATTCTGGATTTGGGATTTTTTCGGATATTAGATCATCAATCAGTTGTTTTACAGAATTGGGTAAGTTTCTCTTCTTTTGTTTATATTCCTTTTGAATGTTTTGTCATATGTTTATGCAAATTGTCTTCATTAATTATTGGTGTTTTTTCATGTTATAATTATTTGCTTTTTTGGGCTTTCGTGATTATATATTCCTTTGTTCACTTGTTTCTTTCTTGTACGCTTTTCACAATATGTCCACTGACAGGAACCGATTTTGTAAGTTACGCCTTAAGCGTACAGAATTCTTGAATCATCTGCAGTTTCTACTTAAATGCAAACACCAAAATATCATTTCCAAATTTATACATGTGAAATGTAGCCTAAAATCTTCCGTTCACGTTTCGAAAATTTTGCATAAATTCAGATTGTCACTTCTTCGTCATATTATAAGGGACACGTGCAAACATTTATCTAAAATTGAATTTGAATTATATTGCCTTCATTTAAAAATTGCTAATTCAACTGTAAATTTTTCCTCATTTGATCATACATCTTGGTCTAGAACCAATACCGTTTGTCAACGGCATAAAAATGTTCTTATTTCTAATTTCCTCAAGCTCACACACCAGTCGACTAGTCCCACTCATCTAATTAATCTTCCCACTGTAAACGCTAACCCCATTGTTAATATCTCTGACAAGAATCTTTCAGAGGATCAGTTAAAAGTATTAAAATATAACTTCAACTTTTCAAAGACGTCTAAACCTTCAGTTCCTCAAATCATCACCCCTATTGAGAAAGCTTTTAAATTCTTCAAAATTTCAGAAACGCTATCTAATTACTCATAATGTTAATTTTAACCACAAATCTTTGGGTTCGAATCTTAGCAAAAAGGAAAGGGAGACATTACGTGAAATTCATTCTGATACTAATATTATTATTTCTAAAGTTGATAAGGGCAGACAGATCCTTGTTATGGACAAACACACATATATTGCTGGAGTCTCTAAACTTATAAATGAAGGCCCTTACTGCTCGATTCCTAAAGATCCTTCAACTTTGGACCTCATGAAAGTTAACACAGCTATTAAATCTTCTCGTATACTTCTAACGCAGTTAACGAAATCCCTTATTCCACCTATTACTAACTGTGCTAGGCTTTATGCTCTCCCCAAAGTCCACAAAACTGGTATTCCTTTTCAACCAATTGTTTCCAACATAGGTACAGCATTATATCCTTTGGCCAAATATTTAGTTTCTAGATTTTTTCCTTTGCTTCCTAACAATATTCACACTGTAAAAAATTCTTCTGAAGTCGTCAATAAACATAAAGATATTTCTCCACTGCATTCCATTATGGTTTTATTTGATGTCAAATGACTATTTACTAAGGTTCTAGTCGAAGGAGCACTAAAATGTCTTGAAACTAGGCTTTGGGAATTCTGTTTCACACATACTGAAATTGATAAATTGGTTTCGCTTACTAAAGTCTCTCCGAGTCAAATTCACTTTGTTTTCCAAAATGAATTGTATTGTCAAATTGAAGGATTAGTTATGGGTAATCCTCTCAGTCCTGTACTTGCTGACATTTATATGCACTATTTTGAGGTAAATTATTTGATAAACTATCTTTTTGTCTCTGGATTCGTTATGTAGATGACACTTTCGCACTTTTTGATGGTAATAACGAAGATTTATTCGAGATTTTATCCATTATAAATTCAATTGATCTAGCCATCCAATTCACTCTTGAAATTGAATCCAACTATTCCCTCCCCTTCCTTGATATTCTTATAATCCGCAATGAAATTGATTTTAGCATTACTGTGTACCGTAAACCCTTTGCAGTTTGTTTACCACCTCATGCTAAGTCATGCCACCCTGTTAAGCAAAAAATGGCTTCTTTTTACTACTATGTATTTCGCACGCTCAAGGTTTGTTCCTCGGAATCTTTGCTTACCAATGAACTTAATTATTTGAGAGCAGTTGCTTTTGACTGAGGATTTTGTCCCATGATCATTGATAAAGTCGTTAAAAAATTTTCAGATTTCCATCAAAGAAGACATTTTACTGTTAGAAATAATATTAATGACCTTTTCGTGCTTCCATTTTATCCTTCTGTTAGTTATAAAGTTGCATGGATTCTCCAGAAATTCAATTTTCAAGTCAGTTTCTCCCCTATCGATAAAATTCACAGTTCGACTCTAAAAGATCGCGTTTCTGACTTTAATGCTTAGGGAATATATCGTGTCAGTGTGACATGAGATATATTGGCCAAACAAAAAGAGTGTTAAAGTTTCGTATCAAGGAACATGAATCTTATGTCCAAAAGGGCAAAATTAACAAGTCAATAGCGTATCATAGTTGGAAATTTAATCATAATTTTTACTTTGGATCTGCAAAAATTATCCAAAAAGCTTCTTCCATTGGTGAATTGGATTTTCTTGAGGCTTTTCATATTCACAAAGATTTAGCATGTTTAGTGAATGATTTTAAGTCCAATCCAGTCCTTCCTAACGCTTTTAAAATTCTATTAACATAATACTTGGTTACTATTTTTGCTGATAGATGACGTTGCCTTCTTGCGCGTGGTGCTACCCGAGGGTGTAAAAAGCCATTACTGAGGTTGCTTTCCCTTTCTAGAAATTTTGTTCTTCTGATGAGTAGGGACCTGTAGCTGCCCTTGAAATCGATTGAGTGTTTTAATAAATGTATGCCAAATACAAGGTTGTTTCAGCGATTTTGATTGTCACATTGGTGTGTTTTTCTTCTCTTCTATTCTAATTAGATCATCAGTTTAAATCTAGTAAGATGGCATGTAGAAATTATAAAATTAAAAGTATGAAATCATGATTTGTGAAATAATGAAGCATTTTTTATCTAAAGGGTATCAAAATTTACCAAAAAAAAAGCTTAATATTTCTTTGTTTACTTTGTTAAATGTTTCCTTCAATGTAAGTTTGTTTAAGTTGCTTTGTTTTTTGTACTAATACTTTCTTTTTAATTCTATAGACAGACATAATTTCTTCTTCAGTTAGAAATTTCCATTGTTCTAGTCCTCTAATTGCTAACTGCTGTGTCTATGTCAATCGATTTTTTTCGTTTTCAATAACCTCTCTGTCACTTTCTTTGCTATCGGTATGGTATCTAGAACCATACTACAGATTTCTCTGTCTGTTAATTGGCTGATGATTGGGGCATTGTCACTGGCAATGATGAACTTCTGTTAAATCATCTTCATTTATTACTGCTTCTCCACATTTCTTTACAAAATCCATTAATTGGAAAATTTCACCTTTGATTTGTGACCTTTGATTTCAAAAACCTTCTAATTCGTGGCTATCATCTTCATCATCCTCACCATGAAATATGGTAGCTGGCCATAAATTAATGCCAAGCATTTTTCAAAGTACCTAGAGACACATCCTCCCATGATCTTGCAATGCTCCGCACAGCAAATTTTATACTAAAATATTTCAAAAATTCTTGAAGAGTCTTGCCACTATTCAAGAAATTTAAAATGAATTTTAAAATGCTGCTTCAAATTTTCATTTCAGCGTGCTTACTATTCCGATATCCATAGGCTGAATGATAGACGTACAATTTGGAGAAAAGAATAATATGCATACATTATTTTCACTAAAACTTTAAGGAAAGTGTGAGCTGAACAGTAGTCTACAATCAGGATAATTTTTGCGTCATCAGGTAAACCAACCGAATTCAAATGTTGTATGAAATAATTTTTAAACCAATCATTCATTAACGCTTGTGCCATCCATGCCCTTTTATTTGCACAATGTATAACAGCGAAAATCTTTATTCCTTTAAATGTTCGAGATCGTGTATTTTTTCTGATTACGAAAAGTTAGCACTTGTGCATTTGCGACTGCTAAAATTGTTAGTCTTGCTTTGGAGTCTTGACACCACTTGATGCCTTTTTTTGTAGAGGTTGCCAAGTATTTCGCGATACATATTTCCAGAAAAGACCATCATCAGCTTTGTAAATTTGTTCTGGAGATAATTTTTTCCTATTAATGAATTCATCTGCAAATAGTTCAGCAGTTTCAGTATCAGCTGAAGCTTTCTCACCTGAAATCTTTAATTGCTGTATCCTATAGCGATTTTCAAATTTGGTTAACCAGCTTGTTGTATATACGTGCTGAGTTTTTAAGTTCCTTTCTTTATGAAATATTTTGGCTTGAGCCATTAGCATTGGACCCATCAATGGCACCCCTCGCTGCGATGCTGTTTGACCATTCAATCATCACTTTGTCATGATCGTCACTTTTAACATAATGAATAATTTTTCTAATATTTATTGCAGGTGAAGTGTTGGAATCTACAATTTAAAAAGTTCCTTTTTCTGTTTTTGTATGTAATATACAGTTGACTTTCCAGTGCCAATACTCCTCGCATAATTTGAGAAGGATATACTTTTATCCATTTTTTTGCAGCAATTCCACTTTTTCGTTAATGGACATCGAAACATGCTTTCGTTTTGTAGATCCTGTTGCAGCTCCAGAATTATAAATTAATTTTCATAAAATTGCTGTAATAGTAACAGCATGCAAAAAATAATGCACTGGATCAAATTAGAAAGTTAAGGAACCACATAATCTGCTATATTAACTGAAATTCTTTGGAATCACTAAAGTGTAAATTTAGCCTAGCTTAAATATCGTATACTTGTATACATTATTGGCTATTATGACATTGGCAATGAAAGACAAGTTGTTTTGCTAAATTTTTCATTCTTCTACTGCGCACTGAGACAATTAAGCATGAATTGTATTAGTTTAGTTATTTGTTATACTTACGTCTATTTCTTGCTCATGCTTAAATCTTATCTGAGTCCTGAATAAATTCCCACATATAATTAAGGCTTATTGAGTGCCAGCGCTAGATATCTTACTGCCTGATGCAGTCTCTGCGGATCCTAAATTCTGATAAGTTCTCAATTTTTGCTGCCCCTGAATTTTGGGTTCTAGTGCTTTCCCTAAATTCTAAAAATTTTTTCGTCCCTTAATTTTGTTGCTCGATGAGTCTCTAAATTCCAAAAATTTTGACTTCCCTAAATTCTGCCGCCCGGTGCGGATATACGAGCGCTAGCACCAGTTCTGGGTTTATGTGAATAACAAAGCGGATATTCTTAATTCAGGTAGCACAAAATGTAATCTTTTGGTCTATGAGTTTCATTAACAAAACCTATTTTTATCATATGGAAAGAAATTTTTGTTAAATTTTTCCTCGTCAGCATTTCTTAACGCATTTAACTTAATCTGCAATCATCACCGAGTGTAATGTCAGCATAAAAGGTTGCTATACTCTTTGATATTCATTTACTAATATTAAAAAAAATGTTTAGGCATCCTTGCATGCTGCATGAGTCATTACTTAAGTTGTCGTCTGTTGATAAACATGCGGTGATGAAAGCAAAATATAATAAATAATGATTCGCCAAGTTGGCATCATGAATATAAAATATTTGTAGGTGTAAAATCAATGATATTTCCATGTAGAATATTTCGTTTTGAGATGTATGCCAAGCAGATACATAGCTATGGAGCTAAATTATTGATCACACAAATTTTTGCTAAAATTACTGTTTCTTCAATAACGAGGTAGTTTATATTTAGTGCTGAAGTGAAATTAAGAATCAGGACTCTCCACATGTTTTATTATTGGGGTGAGATCAAATATGCATGCATCAAGCATACAAAAAAAAAAAATTCCTTAAAAAAATGGTGTTGGTGGCTTTGTGGTCCAGATTTTAGGTCATTCCGGATCTCGGACGCAATTCAGAATCCCATTATTCTTCTCTTGCCATGATGACCCATTTAGTAACCCCTATATAATAATGCCATCGTGGAACCCCGCTCCTCTAACTATGCCATTGCAATGCATATATAATATAGATTGTACAGTAAGATCTTTTGTTAAACTCGTATAGTTAGGCGCATCATTTAGTGAATTAAATAAAAGTCTTTCCTAAAGCACAGTGTACCAGACGCTGGTATATTTTATTTCCTTTGTAAAATCAAGCAAATAATCATGATGATTGTACACTGACTGTATTAGGGAAAAAATAGTCCTCAGTTTTTAGCATTTACACATGTACTAGAGAAGTATTTTACTGTGACACGTCATGGCTGGAAAGGAAGTGTATTATCTGCTTGGAAGATTCATGTCCATTATGTATTTTGATAATGAGAAATATTAGAGATTTAAAAAATATATTGTATAATTTTTTAAACTTTTTCATAATTCTTTTAGTGTAAATATATTTCTAAGGATTGAATTTTTTAATTAATGAGAAGCATACAAGAGCTATATATATATAAAATTATTCCAGTTTTCTTACTAGAGTGGAGGTTCCCAGCTAAGTGGTAATTTCATATTTGTCTTTTAGTTAGCTGTCAAGTATGTAATTTCAGTTTATGAATATAACAGCAAAAAAGCATTCAATAACATACAAACAGCCCTTGTTATATTTTTAGACATAAAGCTTTTGATAAAGTTTGACATAATGAATCAATGAATAATTTTAATTATTGTTTAATTCATTTTGTCAAATAATTATTGAATAACAATTAATTCATTTACCCACAAGAATTTATATTATTGGTTTCCAGCTATTTTAGGGATTCAAAAGTTGATAATAATACAGAATTCATGTATATGAAAAATATTTAATACAGTATTCATTGCCTTTAATATATGTTAGATATCTCATCAAGATTCAAATACATGATACCATCAATGGGATTAACAAATAAGATATCTGTGTATTAAATAATTTTATTTTATGCTATTCTCACAACCCAATAGATTGCAGGGTCACCAAAAATTGGGCTGGCAATCACAAAATAGTTGGACTGCCTTGATGTACACGTTAATTATATTTGCTTAAAATAAATAATGTTTTACACTTTGTTACTTTAATGTGTTATTTATAAACACCAGATTGGCTTGGATCAAGTTTGTAAATATTTTGATAGATGAATAATTAAGCTTAACACTGTGGTAAGCAACCTGGCAGTTCTCATGACCCCAGTAGCAGAAATGCTTTTGAACATGTAGTAAATGGTATCATGTATGTATCAGACTTAAAAAAAATATATATATATATATACTGTAAAACATCTTACTCTTCGACACTGGCCTTTTGTGTATCAGTATTAGGGAGTATTCACTAAAATGTGTGTACAGTGATCTCTGAATGCTGACAGATTCAGAATCTGCCCGCTAATGAGGAGTAACCGTTAACATGGACTGCTAATAGAGGTTCGACTGTACTTCATTTTCGTTTTCGGGGGGGGTTGGGGGGGGGGGGATTATATTTAAGAATTATACACTCTGCATACATAACAAGCTACAAAAAGCTGTTGCAAGTGATTCTGTAGTAATATAAAGAAATTTGGTATTTTGTTATTAAAGTGCCTTAGGCAACATTAAAATTTCGCATGTTATAAACTTGGCAATTTAGATAACTAACTGCAATGGCCCCTTTAATAAGGAAGTACAAGAAACTTGGATCTTATAAGTTGAGACATGGCATCTTATATATTTGCACCTAAGTAAACTGATATTGAAGTATGTAGTGCTAAAATATTTCTAAATCTTGAAAATTAAGAATTTAACAATTATTCTGTTACGTGTTTTATAAAGAAATTCAGCTTTACAAAGGGCATTCTGTATTCACAATAAATTATTGACTGTATATCAAAGTTTTATTTTATTTGTGAATGCTACAGGCCTGATTTATTTAAAAGCATTCGAAATAATGACTGTCTGATTGTTTAACCATTTAATCATCCTCACACTGTTTGCCATTATGTATAATGGTATAAAGTAGTAGCATTAATGGGGCTGAGTATCATTCCTCAATGCTATTCTTTAAATTTAGGAGATAACTGAGACAGGTTTGGTTTGAGGGTTGTCTGCCTAAGGGAAAGGATGCCTTTGTGGAGAAATTTCTAAGGAAAACTGGCTTGTAAGCTATGTTACATATTGGGAAATACCCTTGCAGTCAGCCCATTTGCCTAGAATGAAACCCAGGTGAAACTATTAGTGTTCAGCAATTTTATTGCTTGGCCGCTTGGGGGCCTAATTTAGACAAGAGTATATGAAAAAGTTTCTTCTGTCTTGGAAAGTACTAATCTCAGATCTTGGACAAAAGAACACAACAACTGTAACAAAAGAAAATAATTTTTTTTATAAAATCTTGTGTCTGATACTAATAAGGCATCATTCATATTTAAATTTCCAAACATGATTTAAACAATTAATGTTTAACTAGGTTTTATGTATCTGTTATTTGGCATCATGAAATAATGACTTCTAAGTGTGAAAACAATATATTTTTTTCTAATGATGAAAATGTAAAATTTCTTAATATAGTTATTTTTTTTTTATTTTTGTGAAAGGAATATAGAGTTTAAAATGATAAAAACTAATTTTGCTGTAGTAAAGCTTGGCAGGACTAAAGTGGCTTTGGTTTGATTATGTTCTCATTTGTATATCAGAAAATTCATTTGTGTTGTGCAAGTTTTCTCTTCTTCACAATATTATGCTTTTAATGTACACTTGAATGTTGGCTAGTTAATTCTGATAAAGCATTCTGCTTAAGAAGAAGGATGCTTTTATAGAAGGTTTACTGGATGATATTTGCCTTATGAATATTACACATAAGAAACTACATAAAAGGCCAAGTCAGCCGTGAACCTGCGCAAGACCAGTTTGCAAGTATTTTGTAGCGTTAATGATGTAACTAATAGTTGGTACATGTTTAATAAGAAATCTTAAAATTTGTATATGGAATAAAATATGTGACAGATATATTGCAGATGCATAAATATATGTCATTTAATATTTATGTAGATAATTTCTATTGTTGAATATTATTTTTGTACATATTTTTATTCAGAGTTGCGTCTGAAGTAACCTCCTGTAACTTTGTTTTGAGATTTAAAATGATGACATACAAAACTGGGTGAAAGTTATGCCTTAAAATATCTAAATCTCCCAATTTCCAGTGTATATAACACTTATATCATCACAACATAAAGTAAAATTCTGGGAAGGAAGAAAAAAATTCTTAATGCATTTTAACAAAAAAATTATGATAAATACCAAATAGCAATCCTGGTTTTGAGGAAATGATGAATAATATGAAAAGAAAATATTCGTCTGGAAATTTAAGAACTGACTCGAAATATATGTATATTACAAATGTGGACCAAAGTTAAGAAGTTAGGTAACTGTTTCAGCATACAGTAAAAATTTCTGTTAATTATTTAGTATGAATAAATTATTAGTTTTGTTTATGTGTACATGTTAGAAAAAGTATGAAAATATTCATTTAGCGAATTTGTTTTATCAATGTCATCATTTAATTACACATTTGGCAGTTTAGTAGATATTTAGAGCATAATGAATTCATGCAACTCCAGCTTGCATAAAATCTGTATGACTTTTGGCTACTTCCTTCAATCAAATGTCAAAAAATGAAAATTGCTGCTTCTCTAAGAAGTTTACAAAATTTGTTTATATTCATGCAATGCTCATTGTGTAAACAATATCTCTCATGTGCAATAAGACTATTGGAAATGAACTAATGGTAGAGATATATATTTATGGAATTGCCATATAAATTTTAATGATACATCCTTTTTAACACTCAGTTGCCAAAATTGAAAGATGAATAGTATCAGAATTGAGAAATTTAATTCCCAGAGTTTTAACACATTTAATTTTCAGACTGTTCTGAAGTTTTCTATATAGTGTCATTGATTCAGTATCCCTTTCGCTCTAAAATGTTTACTATTATTATTAACTTGTAATCGATTAAAAAAAGAATTTTTTGTTAATGTGTGTGTTATATTTGTAATAAGCAACATATTCGGTTTGAGTGCTCACTTTAGACCAGGTGATATCGTTAATTCATTATTTTTCCCCTTGCAGAAGCTGACCATTTAAAATTTTTTATTCGAATAGGAATTAAACAGAAATTTCGTCATAATATTTTTTTGGTATCTTTCATTATAAAATGTTAACCCTGCTTAACGTATGATCAACTGAAACCGAAGAGTAGGGTTTTTTTTGGGGGGGGGCATGAGGATAGAATTTTGCATACTGAGCAGAAATTTAAAAATGGCCATTAAATGAAATTGTTTATAGAAAAACAAATTACTTAGGGATGCAGTGTTATTAGCTACATGGGGGGGGGCAGAATTCATACTGATAACTTTATGCTTCATATACTTTTGGGCCAAAGAACTAACTTCTATCAGATGGTATAACAGACAATTAAATATGTGTAAAAAACAGTGACTGATCAGGACAACTGTGTGAGAGAAGTTGATTGCTTGTTTTTGATCAAACATTTCAAAGGCAAAACTGATGGACCTGGAAAAAATCTCTGAATTTGATGAAAATCTGTTTATCAAGCAAAAGGACAGTATTAGTAGAATTGCACCAAACCAGTGGGTTTTTGGAGAAGAACAAATGAATTTTTCATATGCAAATACTGAAAAGAGGTGTCAAAGATGATCATGCATATGAAGGAAGTGGCAGCACACAAAAGAATATACTATTTGGTTAATTTATTATATATTTAATTATCATCAAACTATTATGAAATGAATGCATGAATTATTGTCTGAACATGGAAAGTGAGCTTAATGCAGAATGTGTCCATTATTTTGTTTTGCAACCACAAGCAAACTTTCAAGCACACAATTTTCTGAAATTGTACAGCAGAAGTGCTTGATAAGAGCCTTTAACTACATTTGCAAGCTTATTTGTGAATATCTTAACTTTATAAAAGTTCCATAAAAAGAAATGATGTGGATTAATATCCGGGCTATTTGGGGGCTTTTGGGTCTTCCACCGATTCTATCCTGCCTGAAATAATGAGTATGTAAAGGGAGACCTGTTGCCTTTTCAAATTTGCAGAGTCGACAGATGCTACTGATTCTTTAATTCAGAGCCAGTGGCTTCCAGTTGCTCACAGAGTTCATTAAATTTATGTTTTTTATATAGAATTACACTTTTAACAATGTTTTATACTGACTCAAAAATAGTGAAAGACTGAGCTTTCTGAATTGCTCCTCAACAGTGAGGAGGTGGGTTTTCCACTCCCTGATCTGAAGAGCATCTTTTTTTATGTAATTCGCTTTTCAATGCTAAGTACCCCTACAAACCAAATGTCAGCGGTCCAGCAGTGAAAGTTGCCGAACACTGCTACTCTGACGTAGGTTTGATTCCAGGTGAATGAGCTGGCTGCATGGTCATTTTTGTGTTTTTTGCGATGTATAACAATTTCCTTGGGAAGTCCTCTATAAAGGCATCGCTTCCCTTGGCAGATAACCCTAACAAGCTTTGCCAATAGTCAAATAAACCATACCAACTAAATTGCCAGTTAATTTAGACTGTATTCTGCATCCTTTAATGTTAGTGGATCAGTTTTTAATAATGTATTCAATGTTACAATAGTAACATGCACCCATGCATTCTCCTGTAGAGAAACTACTGTTTTTTTTTATCAGATATGGTGCTCGAGAACTCTGTCTCCCCACTGAAATATTGATACATAGCTATGCATTTGTTCACCATTTACATATTGTTACGATTTAAGCGCTTGTCTTAAACTATCTTTCTCTAAATTTAACTCTTTAAGAAGTCAGCTGTTGTCTGTGAAAAGAGTTTCATATTTAAATCTTCTGTTAATTTTAAAAATGAATTAGTCCTCATTCCATGCCATCAATGTTGGACGTCTACGTGATTTTCCCCATCTATAACATGTACACGAGCCCGATTTCCTGAGAAAGTCCTCTGTGACATTTTTTTTCTTTGCTGCCCGTGAAAATTTTAAAATAATGAATACTGAAAATTATGTTCTCAAATAGTTGAAAAAAAATTCTCCTTTGATTTTACTTTGTGTAAAATCAAGCATCACTAACTCATCTACAGATTACTAATCAGAATTCGTTCGTTTTCTATATATCCCATTAAAAGAAGAAGTTCAAAAAAATCTGAAAATCCCCCCCCCATTCCAAGGATTTCACATTTTGAACCATAAAAAGATCCCAATAAATTACATATTAATTTTCAGTATACATAAAAATTCATGTGAAAACATAATTGATAAGTAAAAGGTTATAAAGCAAGATTTGAAAGACTAAATATTTTTACAATTCTGCTTCATCAAGAGCCTTGAAAAAGGGTTGGGTTTTAAGGAATATGTTTCAATTTGTCATCTGAAGTGAAGGTGACCGATGTTAGTACGAATGCTTAAGGTAAGAATAGCGAACGTAGGTTTTTTTTCTTAAATTAGGCCCAAGGGAATTAAATTTTCTGCAACTCCTACTCGATATTTACTTATTTAAATACCCAATGCCTTTTAACCTAGATTAGGTAGTTGGTTCTACACCAAAAAAGCTTTGGTTTTAATCTTTGTTGCAGCAGGATTACTATGTTAAGAGTAGGTGAAAAATTTTCAAACTTTTTTGAAAATTGTTTTAAGGAATATTATTGCCAGTTTTACAGAAGAGATTCGAAAACTCTTGTCAGTTCTGAATGGCATGCAGAAAGAACTTGCGATGCCAATGAAGCTCAATATATTACTATATAAAATACTAGTGCATCCATGGTGGAAAAACTTTTCAGAAATCATCCTTTGGCGAAAGATTAACTTTTTAATTTAAGTACTTTTATAATTTAATGTTTTTTCAAACTAAATTACAAAGCATGTTGTCATCAGAGTCATCACCAAAATGTTTTTAATTTTTAAATTATTAAATACTGAGCAAAGCCATATCCAATGTTTAATGTCCAATAGTTCCAAATTTTGGAGATGTTTCAAAAGAGAGAGCTTAAAAACGAGTTGGGTTGTACATATGAAACTGAATCTCAGTATATCAAAAAAGCAATATGAAAACAGTTTTATATGTATGATGGATACTACAAATATATTTCACAACTCTGTTGAAAATATTTGAATTTTAAACAAAGTTTGTAACAAATAAAATAATTAGTTTCAAGATTCTTTACGGACCATAATCTTTTTCTATAGTTTTTTGCTTCGCAGTTAAAGTGTAAGATTCAACAACAATTACAAAATTTTTTAAGAATTCACTTAACTAGTAAAAAACATGTTTTGTAAAGGTTTAAATTAAATGTACAGCTGATGTGAAGTTTATAATCTTTCTTGCTGATATTCATGAGGTTTAATTTAAAATTTTTATGATTATATACTAAAACTTTCTGTAGTATATTTCTTTGTCTATATTGTAAATACGAAGAGAACAATTTCTACGAAATTTTCATAATCTTTAATGAGTTTCAACATTGTTTAGATTACATACTTTTCTTTTATCCCAAGTCTTAATGTTGTTATTGATGTTCTCTAAATGTTACTGATTTAGATTGTTTAAATTTTATTTAGTACTTACATTCATTATTTTTTAGTAATTATTTTGCAGAATTTGTTCTTAGAGTTCTTGGTATCTAATACTTTAAATTATTTTGTATATTAATTTAATTCATATTTTTATAGCAACTTTTATTTTTCTTCAATTCTTTTAATTTGAATCATTACTTTCTTTTATGAATTATATTTTTAAGTAATTAAATATTTATCTTAGTCATTTTTTGACTGACTTCTTTACAATTCAGAAATTTGTACAATCATTTGTCTTGATGTCACAGATTTTTAAAATTCATGCCAACAAATAATTTGTCATTGTTTATATTTTTAAAAACTCCTATAATTTAGGGTTATAATAAGGTTTAAGTGGTTGCATTCTAAACCTTAATATCTGTAAAGGTACTTAATGTAACAACTTTATACAGGAGAGTAAGAAAATACTAAGATGTAAGATAAACATAAAAATCCTAAATTTCTTTCATTTAATCTAGACGAACCTGACTGAATGTTATTGATACTTTCTATTGAGCATGTCAATTTTGATCCATAACTTGATTGATTAAAAAAATACTTTGAAATGATTTTGATATAAAGCAAAGTATTAAATGTTGAATAATTGTGCCTAACATTGTTTAACAAAGAGAATATCTTGAAACACTTGTGAAACCATTGTAAACACTGATAAGTAGAAACATTGCTAAAAAGCTTACTAATTAATTTTGTCTTAAAATTTATTTGAAATTACACTTTGCTTTATAGTGCTTCTGAACTAAATATATTTTAACTTCATGTCAAGGAAAAACAGGATCCTAAGTTCAAATATAGTCGAAGATAGTCATTTCAGACTATCATGGTTCTATATCATACTGTATATACAATGAAAAAATAGAAATTAATAGACATAATACAAAAGTAATAAATTTTTTTTAAGTTCAGTTTTTCAAATTTTCTTAAAATTTTTTCAGTATTTTTAATTAAATAATTATGCTTCATTTATTTTTAAAATAATAAGCACAAATGATGTTTGTATTATATTAACAGAGTTATAAAGTATGCTTACTTTTCCTATAGTAAAACTTTCGTTCAGAATGCTAGGTAGCTTTAAGAATAAAAAGAATATGACCAAAATAATGAAAGTTCACTTATCTAATAAGACATTTATTAACATTAGTGCAGTGAACATGTAAAATTAAATAATTTACAAGTTTTTGCCAAATTCTAATTTTAATACCTTTATTATAAACTCAAGTAATTAAATAAAGACAAAAAATTAGCTTCTTTCGAAGAAATCCAGTTCAACGAAATGGCAGCACTCCATGTATTTTTATGAGATGTATTTTTATGAGTATGTATTTTTATGAGATGTATTTTTATGAGTTGTTCAGGAATATACATGAAAAATGTCTTGTAGTATGCCCCAAAAATAATCATGATTCCAATTAATGGATCTAATTAATAAAGGCTGATAAATTGGCAAGTCGAATGGGTACTGAATATATTAAATGCAGTGTTGGTTGGCTTTCCCAATTTAAGTCAAGGCACAATATTTCTTATCAAACTGCACGTGGTCAATGATGTAAAGAAAGACGTATGCGCTAATTTTGGTAAGAAACTGCCAGGGCTTTCATCTGTGTATCTGTCGGAAAATATTTTTAATGCGGAAACTGCATTTTTTTTAATACTCTTGCCAAACAAGACATTATATTTTAAATGGGATGCTTGCATATGAGGTAAAAGCAGTAAACAGAGGATTACGGCTTTAGTTTGTGCTAATAAGGGATGAGAGTGAAAAGCGTAAATTTATAATAATTGGAAAGTCCAAGAATCCACTGAATTTTAAAGGAATTTGAACACCATCAGTTGATTATGTATCCAATACAAAAGCATGAATGACATGAGACATCCTTAGTAGCTGGTTAAAAGGACTAGATAAGCAGTTTTTGAAGGAAAAGAAGCATAAAGTTCTCTTATTTGTGGATAATGTAACCTGCTGCAATAAGCTTGCACAACCGAGCTCTGTGCAGGTTGAATATTTGCCACCAAACGCAGCTGTGAAGCTACAACGCTACAATTAATGTATCAACGAATCATCCAGAATCTTAAAACAAATTATAGTAAGAGACTCTTACAATAAATCTTTTTCTTTAGATTTGGGTGAAAAGTATGACATTACTCTGCTGGCAGCTATAAATAATCTATACGCCTTGTGGGATTGTGTTAAAACTGCTCTCATCATGCTAAATTCATACACATCGAAGAGAACAATCACATGGAAGAATATGATGATGTTCATACAGCTTTTCCCAAATTTAAAAAAAAAAAAAATTAATGTGATAACATTACTTTTTCTGATTATGTAAGGCTAGATGAAGACTTGGAAGTCTGTGGAAAACTGAGTGATGATGCCATAACAGTAACTATCCAAGAAGATGAAAAAGAAGAGACCTTATTTGATTCAGAAGTGAATGCAGAGACTGTTAAGAGTCTTAATGATCAAGCCATGGTTTCTAATAAAAACTGAAAGCATTTATTCAGATTGAAGTATGAAAATGAACCGACATATTTACTTCAAATCAAGAAGCTAGCTGAAAAATGTAGGCATAATAAACAAAATTAAACAACCATTTTACAGTTTTTCTCCAAAAGTGTAATTCATATTTTTAATTAAAGTTTTCTTTGTGCTGCATATCTTCAGATTCATTTTATGATTAAGGTAAGTCTTTATTGCTCTTTAATATGTTTAATTTTAGATAGCATAGTATAATATATTTTCTGAAGTTGTACATACTAGGAAATTTTTCTTCTTCAGAGATACGCTTTTAAAGTTATATTTTCTTTTAACATCAGATAATTTGAACTTCGAGTAATTCAAACTCTTTTCTGAGAACCTTTGAGTTCGACTTAACGAGCGTCCAGAGTATTTGCAAGAGTTAGGTATCATTATGTTTGTGTACTTTAAAAGTTTAGTAATTCTTTTGAAAATGTATATCATCACCTGGAATATGTTTGTTGACTTTTAACATTGCAGTATGTTTTTGTCATTGCATATTATGATAAATGATGTTGCGCTACATCAATATTCTTTCACTGCCCTTTCTCTGCTCATTCTTATTCTGCGTATCTGCCAAGCAGATATTAATTAATTTGTTATATCTACACAAGTAAATGCAGGACAAGACATTTAAATGGCTTTTTATGTCAAATCAGGTAGTGTCCGGTACCCGCAATAATCTAGTTTGGCCACATCCTTCTGACATTTTTACTTCTACGCAGAAGGTTTCTCTGCTTTTCTTTAAATGGTTGCATTTGCATGAATGTTCTACTAAGTAATTTTTTTTCATTTGTAGATTATAGTGGCAAACCAGAATATCTCCAACAAAATATGGTTTGTATTTCAAAATTTTAAGCATTTTTAGCTCAAAGCGCTTTTAGTTTTGAAACACCATTTTGCATTGTTTCACTATAAATGTCCGTTTCACTTTTCATATTGTTGCCACCAAATATTATTGCCCTGTATTATATTTAAAGAAATTAAATAATGAAGAATTTGAATGAATGTATGTAGTTTCTCGCTCTGTGAAAAAACGACGGAACCTAGAGCCATCAAATTTTGAATAGCGTAATCCTTCACCTGAACATGGGCATCTGGATGTCTGACTTTCGAATTTGTTTTAATGTGTATTTCAGATTTTGTAAAACTTAACGAATTTTTGATTAACAAACTCAATGATTTCAAA
This sequence comes from Stegodyphus mimosarum, assembly GCA_000611955.2. NCBI lineage: Eukaryota > Metazoa > Arthropoda > Arachnida > Araneae > Eresidae > Stegodyphus > Stegodyphus mimosarum. The sequence goes on along the minus strand of KK116532.1, from coordinate 267,785 downwards.
ACAAGCTATGGCAACACTGTAAGGAAAATAACATTTTTATCACCAGCGTGAGACTGTTTATCGGAAATTCTAAAGCTATGCCCCTGCTAAAAATGCCCCATAGAAACCAGTAAAATTTTTTATGGGTACCCATAAAATTCTATGAGTTTCTGTTGATTTAATTGGTTTCTGTTGGTCTCTGTTGGTTTTTCTTACTAGTTTCAAAAAATGCCCCATAGAAACCAGTAAAACTTTCTACTGGTACCCATAGAATTCTGTTGGTCTCTACTGAATTTTACTGGTTTTTTTATCTCTGTGGGTTTTTCTTACTGGTATCATCTGATACCCATACAACCAACACCAATGTCAGAACCTTTTACTGGTTTGTATTGGTTTATATTGATTTTCACTGGTTTTCTTACTGGTATCAATATAATAGAAATAGATGCCAAATAAATCTTCTGTTGGTTTATATGGGTTTATTCTAATTTTCTAACTGACGTCAATAGACTTCTTCTAAACAATGAAATTAATACTGGTGTCAGTAAACCAAAATTCATTGATATTCTCATTGTCTACTGATTATTTTAAATTATTTATTTACTTTTATTTCATTTATTTGGATCTGTTGAAAATAAGCTTATTTCTGTTTTGTAATCAACAGAAAGCTTTCAAGTAAAAAAAAAAACATGCCTGTAAACCCTCTCGTCTCGACCTCTTCTCTAAGATGATCAGTATTTCTAAGAATGAAAATATGATCTCTTTAAGACCATCAGAGTAACCTGGAAAAGCAGATGGTCATTTTAGAGAGGGTTTTTACTATATATGGCTCATTTATGCGATTTTTTAAAAACTTTTGTTGGAAACAATAACAGTAATCATATATACCACACACAGCGAGGTTTCTCTAAGGCAACCAGCCACACATAAAAAGGCATCTTTGCAAGTGGTTGCCTTAGAGAGGTGATGCTCAATACCAGTATATACTTACATTCTCAGAAATACGTTTATCTTTTAGAAGTGGTCATCTTAGGGAGGTTGCCTCTACGAAATGAATCTCTGTAAGGCGACCAGTCACACTTACAGAATTTTCTTTGTGGGTGGTTGTCTTACAGAGGGAATGTTTCAATACCAAAATATACTTATGGTTTCAGAAATACTGGTCTCGTTCAGAGGCAGTCATCTTAGGGAGGTGATTTTGCTACGAGTTGGTCCTCTGAATACACACACATAGATACTTATATATGCATATATCAACATTTCTGATATTACAAATAAACACCGGTATCAACCATCATCTCTTTAATGTGACCACGTTCAAACTATTTTATTCCGTGTCTTTGGTGCTAGCGCTGACATGAGGCAAAAAAAATTCCCCTCCCTCCCCTCTCTCAGAAGAAGCAATGTGGCGCCGTTCTTGTTAATGTTGTAATGGGATGTTTGTGTTATCGTCTTGGTGGATAGTAGGCTGTAGTAATGCAATAAATAATTTACTATATTACAATTTTTACTATGTTTTACTGTTTAGATGTTTATAATGGTTAGGTTATTAAATTATGGCAAAGCACACGAGGGCTATCTGCCTAAAGGGAGGGATGCCTTCGTGGAGGACTTTCTAAGGGAAACTGGCTCGTATACACATTACACATGGGGAAAACCACGAAAACACCCATGCAGCCAACCCGTTCGCGGGATTCGAACCTCGGACCGAACTACCAGTGTTCAGCGTCTTTACTGCTCGGCCTCTGGTGGGCAGATGTTTATAATGAAAAATAAAATGCCAACATTGACTGTGAATATAAAACAATATGAAAAGAAATAACAGTAAAGCCATGCATGTGTAATTGTGTCTAATGCAGTCAGCGAACGTTTTTGATAGTTAAATAGTTCTAAAATGGATTTTCTGTGCATGAAAGTGATTTTCCATCTTTACTTTTTTCCTAAAAATCAATGTGCTTAAAGACTGAAAAGTGATAATTTCAGACTTGATAATTTTGCTCAGTGCGTTTACATCAAATACACATTGCATTCTACTAAAACTGTATTTTTGAAAATTTGTTTTTTGATTTAGAAATACTTTTTAAGGCTTTTTCATGTAGATCTTTATCATTTGAATATTATGTGCTAATAAATTTGAGCATACCTTATTTGAAAAAGATCCTTTATGATTCAATTTTCAATTTTTTGACTAATGTGTTGTGGTTGAACAGAAGGAATATTTTTTTATATTTTAAAAAATGTACTCATTATATTTCCCACACAAAAAAGATAAGTTTTTTTAAATGAAGTAAACATTGAAATATTTATTGTGTGTATTACTTATTGAATGAGGTAGGCAAGATATAGAAGCCAAGGAATCTTTTTTGCGTTACTAAAATTGTGTGAAAATTTAGATTATAGTAGC
>KK116532.1:189641-265380 GCA_000611955.2 Stegodyphus mimosarum | reverse complement strand
TTTTTTTTTTTTTTTTTTTTTTTTCTTGGTCTGTATTTCTGTACAAGTATGAGACTGGAACCACATTAAATATTTTGTGCTATTTTGTTAAAACACATATAATCAAACATTTTTATGCATATTTCAATTTTCTTCATCATTAATTTCATGAAGAAAATTTCAAATTTTTTTTTCATAAGTTGCTTTTGAAATAGAGTTGTGAATAATTAATAGAAGTTATGTAATATTAAATGTGCTAGTCTTGAGAATATAAAATATGAATTATTTATTGGAAAAAAATTGCATTAAGTGAAACCTCATATAGTGGTTATTTTCTTAGATAACCACCTTTTATAGTGACATATTTGTCAGGAACATAATTAAATAGCACTACTTAAAATCACTGATAGTTTTGTAAGGCTACAAGAAACTGGCATTATCTGGAATTGGGGAGTTAATTATTTTAAGAAAGTTTCACTGTATAATCAGTTGATTTAGGTATAGTAATTTTTACATGGATATGGATTTTGCATAAGTAACTGAAAGGTTTTACAAGACAGTTAAAACAAAGCTTTTCAAATCATGAGTCTTGTAAGGGTATTGTTTTAGCATTACTTTCAAATATAGTTATATTCAAGCATTATTTTCTTTCATTAGTTATACTGCGGAAATGGTTGTTACAATTTTCTGCACAAAATTTATCTGGTTGTATAGATATTAACGTAAAAACTGTATGTAAACAAATGTGCTATATCTGCTTAATTGTGATGACAGTAATTTTAACTGTGTGTATAAGGCTGTGTAGAAGATAATCCAGACGGTATAGTGGTTAGGGAAGCCGGCTTCGATATCAAAGGCCTGGGTTTGAATCCCGGAGAAGGCATGGCTGTAACTGACCATCCCTTCATAGGAGGCAAAGGTGGCCCACCTATTAGGTGCCTCCATAAAAGTGACCACCACTTCTGGCCTTAGTAGTAGTGGCCAAGCCGAAGTCGGCTGAGGGCGCGCCATTGGAATAAAAAAAAACGTTTTGAACTCAATATTGAATTGTAATAACAAAACTGATTTTTTTTTGCTTAAAATTTAGAAATCCACATATTTTCTGATTAGTTTGGTTAGTTATCAGATCTTATTGATAGTTACAATTAGACTTTTGATAACTGTCATGAGATTTTATTCTCAGAAGACTTTGACATTAAATGTCTTTGTAAACTACTGTTATTTATTTATTACATATAAAAGTATTTTCTAATTTATTTAACATAATTATCATAATTCCTACTTAAATGTTTTAAGAATTTCTATAAGTGGTTGTGTAATATTTGCACCTTGGTTTTCGTGAAGGAAGGGAAAATAGTATTATAAGGAGTCAGATACGCTACCTGCCGCCACTCAACACAGGGTAACCTGACAGTCACTCCCACGGTAGTGACCAAACCCTCCAGTGGTGACCAAGGACTGACAACTGCATTAACAACCTCAACTATCCTGAAGTCTTTCGACAGCTATATGGCAATGCGTCCGGCAAAGCTTCATTAACTGCCAATCCACCTGCATCTTCACGTAATTTCTGGGTCATCTGGAAATTCGACTGCACAGCTAAACGCTCCATACGGATATGCGATAAAAACTTTAAATACTAAGAAACACCTTTTATACAGCCCGATGTAACGCAGCGAATAGTAAAGGAAATACTAAGCTGCTATCGTCGCAAAGGAGACATTAGATCCATACTCTGCAGCCGACTCTCCGCAGCATCCGTCAGGCCGAGATTCTTCATGCCACTTCCGTCTTCACTAGAAAATCAGAAAAAGGCATCTGTCTGCGCTAAAGGTTTTCTCCAAAACAGAAGCATCTAATTCTCACTAGCAGCGGTGGTGTGCGACAACTGTGTAGTGATTTTGTGTACAGCATCGTATTTTCAGATTTATGTGTGCTTTATATTCAACAATGTTTCTTCAAAAAAAAAATATTTTTCGCAAGTGCCTGCTGTTTCACCGAACTGAACGGGTGAAAGCAAGAACACGGAGTATGTTTATTTCCTTTCTGCACTTATTTTGCCTTGCCTATAAATAACGCGGTCAAACACAGCTGATCGGGTGAAGGCTATTGACCTTTCTCTTCCCTCTGAGATGCCTTACTCTGAGACTAAGACGCAAATCTCCCGTTTTCGTTTTTCGGGGAAAATGACGGAACTGCACGAAATTGTAACTGATCAGGTTCATAGAATAGCTGTGAAAATACCTTCCATATCGAAATCAAATATCGCCTTATGGTTAAGACAATGAGATCCAATTTGATCTCGATGCAATTACCAATTATAACACGAATTTTTTGCATATTGTAGCAAATTTAGATACATCAACTTTACCACATGTCTCAGATTTAATCTTAACACCTCCTGAAACTGACAAATATCTAACTTTAAAAAATAGACTAATCGCGGAGTTCCAAGATTCTGAAGTACAGCAAATCCATAAACTTTTATCGGAATTACAATTAGGTGTAAAAAAAACCTAGTTTCCTTTTGAAACAAATGAAAGAAATAGCTTCAAACACAATACATGATGATTTCCGAAAAAAAAATCCGTGGACGCAAAAATTTCCTTCAAATATGCAAGCAGTTTTATCCGCTTCGGATGCAAATTTAAACCGTCTATCCCAGCTAGCAGATAAGGTGTCGGAAATCACAAATGACGCACAGTTCACTGTTTGCACAGGGCTGTGTGCAAACAGTGAACTGTGCGTCAATTTGTTGGTGTCCAAACAACTTTCACTAAGGAAGTTGAACAACTGTCTCGGATATAGTACAATAAAACTCCAAGATACCGCATTCGTTCAAAAAGTAGGCAGCGTAATTTGCACGCAAATCCTGCCTGGTTATTGTTACTATCGCCAGAAGTTTAAAGCTGATGCTCGTAAATGTACTTCTGCTGCTCGTTTCAGTCCGGAAACTAAATTCTGCTGCTATTCCGAAACATGTTATGGATACTGGAATAGCAACGAACACATCCAACAGATTACATATATATGACAAATATACAAACATGAAATTTCTTGTTGACACAGGTAGAGACATTTTTTGCCTTCCGGTGCCAAAAGGAAAGCACTTCACTGTACTACTCTACAGCTACTTGTTGCAAATAATACTAAAATTAAAACATACGGCATTAAGCAACTAAATTTAACTTTCGTTCTCAGGCGAAATTTTAAATGGGATTTCATAACAGCTGATGTTTTAATTCCCATTATAGGTGCCGATTTTCTCACTCATTTTGGATTACTAGTCTAAAAAAAAAAAAAAAAAAAAAAAAAAAAAAAAAAAAAAAAAATCGTCGATAAATTAACAACTCTCGCTAGCAAAGACAAATTACAGCACAACACTCAACTGGATGTTAAAACTGTTTCGGAATGCTCTCAATATCGCAAAGTTCTTAGACAATTTCCTGAACTAACCAATCCTTATATTCACAGCAAAGGAATCAAACATCACACAATTCATTGTATTGAAACTAAAGGACAACGAGTCAACTCCAGAGCAAGACAGCTTCGACCTGAAGTTTATCAGGAAACAAAAAAGGAGTTTGAATTTATGATAGAACAGGAAATTTGTCGACTCTCTAAGAGTAACTGGTCATCACCTCTGCACGTAGTACATAAAAAGCCTATTGGCATTAGACCAGTTGGAGATTACAGAGTACTTAATTCAGTTACAATTTTTGATTCATATCCTATTCAACATATACAAGATTTCGCTCAATCTGTTTATGGCAAAACAGTGTTTTCTAAATTAGGCATTGCAAGGGCTTATCATCATATACCTGTCTATGAAAAACACACGCTTAAAACAGCGGTAATTATCCCTCTCAGTCTTTTTGAGTTTCCTTACTTAAATTTTGGACTCAAAAATGCTGCTCAAACATTCCAGCGTTTCATGCACGAACTGTTACGAGGATTAGATTTTTGTTACACATACTTAGATTACATTCTAGTATTATCAGAAAATGAAACACTTCATAGACAACACATTTCCAAAGTTTTACACAAACTAAACGAATATGAATACTTCAAAATGTGTTTTTGGAGTTCCTGAAATAGAATTCTTAGGCCATTTAACAACCAAGGATGACACTACACCTTTACCTGAACTTCAAAAACGCAATCCTGAACTTAAAAAAACCAGAAACTGTTAAAGGACTTAAGGAAGTTTTTGGGCTTACTAAATTTTTACCGTAGATATCTGCCACGTGCAGCACATATTCAAGTACTACTCAGCGAATATTTAAAAGGTTCAAAAACGAATTATGAATGAAAAATTTAGAAAACGCTAAACAACAGTTAGCAAATGCTACATTATTAGCACATCGTTCACCAAATGCATCCATCATTCTACAAGTCGATGCAACTGACTACGATATTGGCGGATCTCTAAATCAAGTTACTAAACAAGGACTCGAACCTCTAGCATTTTTCTCTAGAAAGCTCACAACTACTGAGGCAAAATACAGTGCCTATGATAGAGAGTTATTAGCAATATGCTCATATCCATTCGCAAATTTAGATACATGCTAGAAGGATACAAATTTACAATATTTACTCAGTACAAACCATTAATATTCGCTTTCAAACAAAAACTTGAGAAATGCTCCCCTCGTCAACTAGATTTTATTTTTGAATTCACAAATGATATTCAGTACATTAAAGGAGATGATAATATTGTGGCCGACGCATTATCTCGCATTCACGAAATTAAAATTCATGGTCCCATTGATTATGAAAAACTTGCTCAAGCACAAGAGGTGATGGATTAAAAAAACTATTTAACAATTCTTTACAAATGAAAAAAGTTAAGCTCCCAAATTCAGAAATGCAATTGTATTGTGGTATATCTACAGATATAGAAAGACCTTATATTCTTAAGGCATTTCGAAAATTCTGTTTTAATTGCGTACAGAATTTAGCTCATCCAGGCATTCGAACGACGTCAAAAATAGTTCGTAGTCGGTATGTGTGGTTAAATAGCAACAAAGATGTCCCGAAGTGGGCAAGACAGTGCATTTCGTGCCAAAAATCTAAAATAAACAAACATAATTCAGCCCCTTCACAATCATTTAGTGAAACTTCTACCCGATTTCAACATATTCATAAAGACCTCATCAGCCCACTTCCACCTTCCAGTGGAATCACATACTGCCTAACATCTACCAATCGGTTTACTAGATGGACAGAATCTATCCCCATCATCGATATTCAAGATACAGCGGTAGCGGGGGCCTTCTACGCTAACTGGATCGCCCGCTTTGGTGTGCCAGCTACTATTACGAACGATCAAGGACGTCAATTCGAGTTTTCTTTATTTAAGGCTCTAACTAAACTCCTAGGCGTACAACGAATACGCACAACTGCTTATCATCCTCGAAACAATAGCTTAATTGAGGAATTTCACCGTCCTCTAATAGCTGCACTAATGTGTCACGACACGCTAAAATCAACAGAAGTTCGGCCAATTTTGCTACTTGTTTGAGAACAGCTGTCAAAGAAACCATCGGTTGCACGCCTTCTGAACTTCTGTACGGAACTAGCATTAAACTCCCAAGAGATTTTTTTCGACACATCGAATGTTGCAACTGATCCTATTGAACACGTCGAACAACTTCGAAGTTGCACGCAGCAACTTAAACCAACTGGATCACATACTACAAAAGCAGTGTTTATTCGCAAAGACTTAAAAACGTGTCCACATGTGTTTATGCGACGTGATACAGTACGACGGTCACCACAACCTCCGTACGACGGCCCTTTTAAAGTTCTCAAACGTGGTGAAAAAGTATTCAAATTATTCATTCATGTAAAAATTGTTTCGGTCTCAATTGACCGGGTGAAACCAGCATTTATGTTGAATATCAACATGGATACTTTGAAACCCAGATATGCCCATCACAGCGGGAGTATGCGGTGGACCACACGGAGAATCGTGTGTGCGGTCTCTGTAAGTCACTGCTCCCAAGCCTTTACGATGCGTTTTTTATATCGCAGACGCAATAATTCGTTTCAGTTGACAATGCAAGAGACACAACTGCACGACAAATGTGAGGAGATTTTAACATTCTGCACCATGTCTGTCGTCAAAGCCTCTCGATTTCAGGAGAGCTGACGAACTAATCATCTGATTCTTCCTCTCATATCATTCCAGATATAACGAATCAGAGGATGTAAAACTAATGAGGCGTGGCTAATTCAGTCTGAAAATATTCGCCATCGGAGTAACACAGAAGAAGGCTCCTGAACTCTCGACTAGAGCGACAACGCTCTCGAGTAAAGAGACCTTCGTTAGCAGACTCCTGACACTACAAGGACTATAATTCAATACTTATTTATGCTATCTATGAATTACATATATATTTTTAAAGAGCTTCTTGTAATAAAAATGTTTTAAGTTTAAAATGCAGTAAGAATTACGCAATCTCACAAACTTACCCAATCATTATGAGGCATCAGATACGCTACTTGCCGCCACTGAATACAGGGTAACCTGACAGTCACTCCCACAGTAATGAAAAAACGCTACACACCTCTTCCGCCGAATGTTGATGCCATACTAAGTGTATTTGAACCCCTATCAGCCACCAACTTGAACAAGTACTTAGGAAAATTAATTTTTATCACCATTCCATTCTGAAATGCACCAAACTTCAACAACCTCCAACTTCATTACTTAGCAGAAATAGCTAAATACACTGGTTATCATAAATTAGGGAAAAATCACAAAAATAGCAATAACTCTCTCAAAAATAAGCCAAACAGTGTAAAATTTTAATACGTTGCCAAGTAAGAGTAACTGAGTAAAACTGCAATATCTCTATATTATATCCATATACTATTTCACGTCTTCTAGTAATATGTTTATTTCGTAAATAATGATTCGTGTCAGTTAGTATTCCCAAAACTGCAGCTCATGAATATCAGTATTTTAGAATATTTTTCTTACGAAATTTAAGCAAAATTACTCACCTGGCAGAGCATTCATCATACCTCATGGTAACCGTATCACCATCAAAAATCCTGTGGGAAAAAGTAGGTTATTTTAATTATCTGAATTAGAACTGATTTGCATTTTAAATTCTACAGAATCTATAAGTTTTTTAAAGACTAATTCTTCATGGAAAATGTCCCAAATACACTGGATATCATAAATTAAAGAAAAATCACAAAAATAGCGATATCTCCCTCAAAAATAAGCCAAACTGTGTAAAATTTGATTATGTTATCAAGTAAGAGTAGCTGAGTAAAACTGCAATATGCAAATTACGGGTGCTACACTCGGAATACATCATCTGCGAGGAGCATAAAAGTCCAGGTTTGAGAGCAAGCCCACATATTTCACTGTGATAGCGACAACCAGAAATCTGAGATAGCCAATTCGTAACAATGACCTCCAATCATCATTTGCCTTCAGAACTACGATGGAGAGCCACTGGTAGACTAGAGGCAGGACAAAGTCAAACAGAAGTGGTCAGATGGCTAAATGTGGGTCCTTCTGTGGTTCATAGGCTTTGGAGGCAATTTCAAACCACAGATTCGGCATCTAGGAGGTTCAGCCAAGGACGGCCAACTGCTACGACGAGCGCCGATGACCGATATTTGATATTATGTGCACGTAGGAACAGAACCGCTACTCCGACTCTTCTTAGATCCTCCCTTGCTGCAGCCATCGAAAGGCTGGTGTCAGCGTCCACTGTGCGTAGAAGGCTTCACGAAGGTGGTCTGTATGCGAGGCAACCAGCCATTTACTTGCCACTCACGTCACGCCATAGGACAGACCGTTTGCAGTGGGCACTGCAACATGACCACTGGACGCCTGATCAATGGAGCGCTGTTCTCTTTAGGAATGAGTCCAGGTTTAGTCTAGAAAGCGATAGTAGGCGTTATTTGATATGGAGAGAACCTGAAACCCGTTATCAACCGTGAAAGAGATGAATACGGAAGAAGCAGTGTCTGTGTTTCTGGTGGCATCTCTTTGGGTGGACGCACAGACCTATACGTCTTTCCAAGAGGAACCGTGGATGCTCCGGTTTATAGAAATGACATCTTTGATGCTTATGTGTGCCCATATGCCGGGCAATAGGTGATTCGTTCCTGCTACAGGACAACAACGCAAGACCACACAGGGCTCGCACCGTAGATGATTATATTCAACAGGAAATAATTATGCGCATGGAGTGGCCAGCCCGATCTCCGGACTTGAATCCTGTCGAGCACGTTTGGGATGCTTTAGGGAGATGTCTAGCTGCTTTCAATCCGCCCCCTCAGACCCTTGCAACTGCTTTGCAAGAGCAATGGCTCTCGCTTCCTATGGAACTGATAGACCGCATAATTGAAAGCATCACACATCGCTGTATTGCTTTTAGAGGTGATCGTATTCCATATTGAAGGGCCTTTTCCTATAGGAAACTGACACCTTCGATTTGTTCATTTTATACATGTGCTAATTTCTGTACTACCATAACTGGTAATTTCTTTTTATGTTATTTGATACCTTACTATGTGTTGTATATTGTGTGTAAGATTCATAAAATTCTACGTGTACCTTTTTCAGTAATCGTGATTTTTCCTTAATTTATGATAACCAGTGTACCTCTAGTATGGACCAAAGATTCTCGTAAATCATTCAGAAAATTTAAAAACTTTTTTTTCTATGCTACTATGATTGTTTCTCTCTGAAATAATGGTACTATATTTCTTACATAGATGCTTCTGATATTGCCCTAGGGGCTGTCATATATCAAACTGAATATACGGAGATGCATCTATTAAGTTTCTTCTCACATTTCTTAACTGATAAACAGAGAAAATACCATGTATATGACCAGGGCCGGCGAAAGCGGCCCTGCAAGGCCTTCTCTGAAGGCGGGAGCCGACCAGCCGATGACACCGCCGCCGACAGCCGATGAATGTACCTTGAATGCTACACTGGACATGGACCATGGATGTTTGCACTCTCCACCTTTCCTCTCCAACGCGTCCATCAATGCCTTACCACCCATCTATCAATCGTTAGGTACAGGGTCACACAAAGAAGATCGAAATCCAAAAGCCGTGGGAATTCACGCTGTGAGTAAGTTTAATAGAGGTAATACCGTACTTATACTAGGACATAGAAAGACTAGTTCATACAGCTTGTTCCCTGAAAAAGGAAGTAAGGAGTGATAACGTAGTCATGTTGACACTGACTACAAAAACGCAATTCGTAGCAAAGAAATAAGCGTTTTAAATTTGAAAAAAAAAACAGCCTTAAAACTGTGCATGAGAAAATAGCTTGAATTTAGAACAGAAGATGTTATTACAGTGTGCATGTAAAATATAAAAAAATACGATGGCTTTGCTCTACGCGAACAGGCAACCTATAATTAACTTTCCGCAATTTCAGGATCTTCCCCCTAGACCAGTACTTTCTTTTGCCTACCCGCAAAAATATAACAGCTTATGTAATTAGCCGATAGGATATTCATTGTGCGTGGGAAAAGTCCTCTGGATTTATTTCTAAATTCGATCACAGAGATCGTCTAACTTCCGTCGCTATGCTGTAAAGTGGGTCAAGGACAGTACTGTCAATCATTCGCAGACAGAATCAGTGATTTTTCGCTTTGCATTGTGTTTAAAAAGTTTCTTCATTCAGATAGTTTTTTTTCGGTGCTTCAAAAACTTTGGATGGAAAATTTTCCTTTTGTGCATATCATCATAAAGGTGTTGTGGATAATGCTTACTCGTTCCAAAAAGGCCATGGCAACAGATAAGGATGAAACAACTACTGTCAGTATAGAAAAATTCCAGTGTCCTGTTTTTGATCCAAAAAGTCAGACTTTCCTATAAGTCAGTATTTTTTGTTATTCGAAAAAAAAAACTGAATTAGAAACATCGATGAAAACGATAAGCCTCTTTTATTTTCTAAGTGCCTGTGTGGCGAGGCACTCACGTAATTCATTCGGGAGTGCACACAGAACGATTAGTTACCATTAGAGGAAAGGTTTAACACATATTTCTCCTTCCAGAGCAGAGGCTGTCACCTTTAATGACTTTGTAGCCATCAACTACGTAAAATGTAAACACATTGATAGATATTTTCGTGCAAAACTACGATATGGATCCAGTTTGAAACTCAGTGACAAAACGATGGCTGAAGCCCTCAACCAGGGGCTTCATGTGGCCCAACGAATGTTATCGATTGTCCAAAATATTAATACACCGAAGTAGTGGATTGAAACAGCAAGATAACTGTTCTCGGTTTCAGTGGCACTGGAAGAAGTGCCAAGCGCTAGTGGTGATCAACTACACAGTCCAGTCACATTAATGTGACCATCTGTCAAAAGCCAGAATAACCACCTTTCGCAGAGCGGACTGCTGCGAGACGTGCAGGAAGAGAGTCACATAGGTCCCTGAAGGTGTTCTCTGAGATGTTGAGCCATGCCGACTCTAATGCCGTGGCCAGCTGCGCTAGATTACGCGGTTGAGGATCCATGGCGCGAACAACTCGATCGAGATGGTCCCACAGACGCTCGATTGGGTTTAAGTCAGGTGAGTTTGCTGGCCAGGGGAGGACGGTAAACTCATCCTGGTGCTCTTCGAACCACGCACGTACACTGGCAGCTGTATGGCACCTCGCATTGTCCTGCTGGAAGATGCCGTCATCCTGAGGAAAAACAATGCGCATGTAGGGGTGAACATGGTCCGCAAGGACAGATGCGTACTTGTATTGATCCATTGTGCCTTCCACAATGATCAGTGAACCTAGAGAATGCCAGGAAAACATTCCCCAGACCATAATGCTCCCGCCTCCAGCTTGGACCGTTCCGGCAATGGTTGCAGGGTGGTTCCTTTCAGAGGTTTCACGCCTTATACGCCAACGTCCATCTGTCCGATGGAGCATAAAACGCGATTCATCCGAAAACGCAACCTGTCGCCACTCAGTGGACGTCCAGCTGCTGTACTGGCGTGCAAATTCTAGCCTTCGCCGTCGATGAACAGCAGTCAGCATAGGTGCACGAACCAGGCGTCTGCTTCGGAGGCCCAGACGCAGCAATGTTCGCTGAATAGTACTTTGGGAGACACTTTTGGTAGCCCCTTGGTTCATTTTGGTGGTCAGTTGCTCAACGGTAGCCCGTCTATCTGCCCGAACGCATCTCCGCAACCGTCGTTCGCCTCTGTCATCTATGGCCCGTGGTGCACCACATTTGCCACGTCGCTGATTTTGGACAGTCCCATTTTGCCATACACGGTACACTTTTACCACGGCGGCACGCGAACAGTTCACAAACTCAGCCGTTTCGGAAATGCTTCCACCCTTGGCCCGAAAGCCAATGATCATGCCCTTTTGGAAGTCGGATAAATCGCTTCGTTTCTGCATTACGCCAACGATTGAAATGTTTTCCGAAGCCCTCACACACCCTTTATATACGCTCAACTGCACTGTGCTGCCACCTGCCTTCTGTGATTGGTTATTTAACTCTGACATGGAAAGTTCGTGGTGGTCACATTAATGTGACTGGACTGTGTATTTGTTACTCCCAGGCAAAATCCATCTAGTTATTATAGCAAGCATTTTTAACAGAATCAATAACATTATCAAAATTTCAGAAATGTGCGGCCACAACAAATTCAATATCCTTATACAGGCCGCTTAGTTATCAACTAGTTCTTTCTTTGAGTTATCATAATACAGTGCAAAAAATCTGAACAGAAAAAATTATTATATTTTTATGTCCAAATTGGACAACAAAATTTATTACTGTACGCATTACTGTATCATAGATACAGGTTCGCAGGTAAACGTTATTTGTTAAAATATTTTTTAATGGTATTGGTATAGAAGGTGAATTGAAGATAAACCTACAAGCAAACTACTTTCTTTATCTAATCAGATTTCGATGGTTAAAATTATTAAAATACCATGGAAAATAAGTAAACTCATTGATGATATAATATTTTATGGCTTAAATTCTAATTAAAATGATTTATTATTGTCTTCATCTTGTGTTTCCCTGTTTAGTTGAATTTTAATAATTATGAAGTATATCAGTTTAAACATCAGGTAAGTAAAAATGTTAAATTAGATAAATTTTTTCAAAAAAATTTTATATCTTAAAGTGATATAAATACTAAAAAATCTGGTAATTATTTTGAAACTAGTGAAAATCTTGACGGTAAATTACGAAAATTGCTGAATAGTGATAATCATAATATTCGCTAGAAATAAATATGATGTTGGTTGTATTAATATTGAATCCCCTAGAGTTGTTTTAACTTCTGAATTACCAATAGCCTACAGATCATATCGAACATTCCCTGAAGATAATAATGAAAGTAAGAAACAAATAGATGAGTTCTTAAATGCTGGTATAATTAACACCTTCTTTTAGTCGTTATGATACTCCTATAATTATAGCTTATAAACGTGATAAAAATGCAAAAACTAGATTGCGTATTGATTACAGAAAACTTAATCGAAGTACAAAAACAGATTCTGAACCAATCTCTAGAATGGACGATGCTTTAGATCAGTTTACGAATGTCAAAATTTTCTCTACGTTGGATTTAGCATCTGGCTATTGACATATAAAATTAAATGAATAAGATTCAACAATTAGCATCTACTACAAATTTTGGACTTTATAAACTTACTAGATTACCTTTTGACTGAAAGAATTCTCCAGCTGCATTTGAAAGAGCTCTTAGACAAATCTTAAACAAATATCAGATTCAATTTGCTTTATATTATTTTGATGATATTTGATGGTATTTTCTCCAAATTTCAATGAACATTTAAACCACCTTAAAATAATATTTGATATATGTGAGAAAGAAAATGTAAAATTAAAACAATCTAAATGTTGTTTTGCTACAGAAAAATTTTCTAGGATATGAAATTCAAGCAGGTAATACGGGCCCAGTAATGCAAATATAGAAGTTAACTAAAGAGTTAAATTTAAATATAGAAGTAAGAAGTAACAAATTTACTTGAAAAAGATATCCCCTATAAATGGTCTGATGAATGCCAAATAGCTTTTCAAAAATTAAAAGACGCATTAATTTCTAGGCCTGTTTTAACTTTATTTAATCCAAAATATCCATTTTATGTTTTTGTTGATGAATCTAAAGAAGCTGTTTGGTGCAATAGATAAGTTTTATTATTATTTACATCTTTATCATTTTTCTGTACATACTGACCATGCTGCTTTAGTTTGGCTTAAAAATATTAAACGTCCTACTGGTTGCTTGTTTAAATGGTCTTTAAAATTGTCTATGTATTATTTTGATATAAAGTACAAAAAAGGTTCTACTAATATTGAAGCTGTCATGTTACATAGGACTTCTATTTGCCAACATTTGAGTTTGAAAGTTAATTTATTATCATTAGAAGAAATTAAAGAACATCAAAATTTAGATAATGTTTGCACTCCTAAATATAAAAAAATTAATGATATGTTAACTCTTAAAAAACAAGGCCTGTATAACATTGTAATCCCAATTTCCCTTCGTGCTAAGTTACTTGAAAAAGGCACATCTACAATTTGGTCATATCGGTGTGTTCCTCAATGCTAAATTTATTATCTCCTCAATGTAACTGACTAGGAATTTTTCAAGATGTTAGAAATTTCTGCAAGCTTTGTCAAGTATATCAACTTAATAAGAAATCTAAACAAAAGAAACTTTGTTTAATGCAAAATTTGCCATCTGTTAGCGAACCCTTTGAAATATTTCATATTGATACTGTTGGTGGTTTAAATTATTATAATTCTACTGCGAAATATATTCACATTTTATTATTTATCGTGCAACTAGATCTATCTGGACTTTTGCTTCTAAAATTGTAACTACTGATATAAATTGTTTAAGCCAAACTTTTCCAATTGAAGTACCAGAGAAAATTTTAAGTGGTAGGAATGCTGCTTTTACATCTTCAAAATTCAAATACTTTTTAAGGAATCATAATGTAAAACAATTATTAACTACCAAATAGGACTCAAACTAACGGTTAAGTTGAACGCGTTAATCAAACAATTATAACTAGATTAAAATGTTATTGAATTCTTATCAAGGTAATATTGCGTGGACAAAATTATTACCCAAAATTATTGAAGACTAGAATAACACTCCTCATTCTGTAACAAAGTTCCACCATCATATTTAATGTACTGAAAATTATCTTACGATTCCTTACTTCAAATCAAAAATTATTTCCACCAATAAAAGAAGCTAGAAAAATTACTCAAAAAAGGTCTGATGATTATCATAATGTAAATAAATCCTGAGAGACTGGTGACGTCACGCTTCGCGATATATATCAGTGATCGTCTTGACTTGATCATAATCTAAATAAAGAGAGGTATGATATTCATTATAAACCTAGTAATTTTAACTCTCTGACCGGCCAGGGTTTTCTTTAAAGAAAGCACAAATTTCCCAAAACTGCTACCAGAAAAATTTATTTTCTTGATTTAATGTAAAAAATTTCCTGGCATTTTGTACCTGGATTTATGTACTTTTAATATATCGCCTTAATTTCTTTAACATATTTTAATATGCACGTATATATACGTTCGTACAGATATCACAAAAAATATTCTAGGCCGTATATATACGGCCTTGCCGGTTAGAGGCTTAAAATAGGTGATTTAGTAATGTATGAAGAATTTCAATATCCTAATACCCGTAAACTTTCTCCTCCTTTTTCAGGACCTTACAAAATTCTAAAACAATGTTCTGAAGTCACTTATGAAATAGATAAACCTAATCCTCTAACTAAAAAGAAGTCAGAAATTGTTCCTTCAACCTGACTAAGACCTTTTAATCCAGCAAGTGAACTTAAATTAACTATTAGAAAAAGTAGAATCCCAGTTTCTCTTCAAAATTAATTTATTTTTAATTTTCAAATATTCTCCATTAAAAATTTTTCCCGATTATGACATTTAATACCTGATTTTGACTTCAAACCCTAACTTTGACAAATTGTTTTTTACCGATCTTGACATTTCCCAGTCTGCCTCCTTTTGTATCCTGCCTTTCTTTCTTCCCGGAGTTTTTCCATTCAAAATTTGTTGTATACGTCCGCCACAACCCAGAAGATGAGGAGAGGAAAAACTCTACCAAAACATTTTTGAAACATTTTCATTCAAAAACGAATGTGTTTATTCTTTTTATCGGACACTAGGTTTCACACTATGTGTATTACTCCTTGTATCGTCTCTTTAGGGAAACTACAAGAAGTGATAGCACACGTCCTCCGCTGGCGTCCTAGGTGATACTCTTAACACCCCATCAAAATTTCATCTTTTTTAGTTCTTTCTGTTAGGAGATTCAAGTATGACCAAGAAACTGTCTTGGGCTTTTGCATATTTTCCGTACCAGCTACGATCCTCTGATCATAGTTTAGCGCAAAAGTGCTACCACACATACACACGTAACACATATATTTCACATAATTTTAGAAAACAAAAATTTTCTTACTATTTTTTTTTTGCCTATATAATTCTGTAACAAAAGTTTTCATTTCTTTCTAATCTTGTAGGGTAATTTTCATTTCTAGTTTCCAAAATTCTAAAAAAGACTTTAACTTGATCACACAAGCTATTCGGGTTAAATTTTAATTTTAATTTTGCAGGATTTTATATTTTTTTACATTTTGATTTGATTCATTTAAAAAAATATTTCTTTTCTTTTCTTTTTTTTTTACAAAACACTTTGATACAATGTGCAATGCCAAAACCCAGTTACCTGTTATTAGGCGATATTTTATACTCGATATTTTATACTTAAGCACCCCCAACCATCAGTAAATTAGTCACGCTGATGTTTTGGAGAGGACATGCCAAAAAAATTAATTCAAGGTGTTATTGCCTTATCAAACATTGCATCATATTATTAGAGATTTATATTGAACTGTTTTCTTAAAGTATTATATCATAATGTTTTGTATTAAGTTTTATATTGCTTTCAAATATGTCAATGTATTGTTAATTACCTACGATAAGAGAAATGAATGCAATTAATATAATACTCATAAATTGTATGTCTTCAAATTTTTATATAAAAGATATTTCCCATCGAGAGACTTAAAAAAGCATTTCATTCGACTTCAACTGCTTTTGCAAAAAGACTCTGAAACAAAAATTTCATTTTTCAATGGACATTTTGCAGAAAATTGAGGACTTTTATGATTCTAATTTATTATTTGGTATTATTCTTACATATACAGGGTATTTGTTAAGTCCCGGACCCATTTTGATGTTTAATAACTCATAAAATAATAAAGATAGATTAAAATTAATACCATAAATGGTTAGATAGACTCAAAAAGTTTCATGACCCTTGTCAATGAACTTCCACGTGTGCCCCCTTCGTCGCACGGAGAATATGAAGTCGAAATTCAATTTCACAGCAGGTACCGGCAAGCATGTCGGCATCCACAGAGGCTATTGCTGTTGTAATTCTGGCTTTTAGGTCATCAATATTCGACACGCTCCTCCTGTAAACGTTGTACTTTACAAATCCCCTAAGGAAAAAGTCCAGCGGCGTTATATCAGGTGATCTGGGTGGCCAAGGAATTGGACCTCCTCGTCCAATCCCTCTTCCTGTAAAATGGTCATTCAAAGAACTACGAACGATTGTACCCCAATGAGGTGGTGCACCATCTTGTTGCAAAAAGAAGACATGTGGCTGAAGCTCTTCTAGTTGTGGAAATACGAAGTTTTCCAACTTGTCTAAGTATACGACTGATGAGTCCATCTTTTCTGTAAAAAAGAAATGTCCAATGACTCGGTCGTGCATTAGTCCACACCACACATTAACCTTTGGGGAATCCCTTTGTGCCTCACTGTATTCACGGGGGTTTTCAGATCCCCGTATGCGCACATTATGGCGATTAACAATGCCAGAAAAATGGAAGAATGCTTCGTCGGAGAACATTACAGAAAAGTACAGATATTTAGACTGGAAAATGAAATTACCTGAAATTAACCACACGCGCAGACGATATTTACAAAAGTAAATATATTCAAACCTGAAAAGGAAAATATATAAGTTATTCCATCAATAAATGCCATAAGTTTGTTTATATCTTCATTATTTTATGAGTTATTAAACATCAAAATGGGTCCGGGACTTTACAAACACCCTGTATTATTGTCTTATATATTAGATGTTTAGTCATAAATTATATGTTTAATTATAAATCATAGGTTCCATTATAAAATTATTTAATTAAGTATTTTCTAACTATATGAGAAAGATCATGAGTTATGATAGGGCCTGTACGCTATGTCCTGGATGTTTTTTCATATCTTTTCTCATAGTCTAAATTTTTCTTGCTTCCCTAATGTACTAATGCTTTGCTCTCCCAGCTTCTCGTCTTGAAGGGTGAAAGATGTAAAAAAAAAAAAGGCTTTGCTCTGCGCGAACAGACAATCTATAATTAACTTCAATTTGATTCAATTTGAGGATCTTCTCCCTAGACCAGTACTTTCGAGAACAAGGTTCTTTAATACATTAAAGGTTAGGCCAGGAACGGAAAAAGCGTGCCATTGGTTGCTGGTAGTGACGTCACCCGGGCCACAAGATGCATCGGTCGACGCGTCTGCTCATGATTTTAGCAATGGAAAAAATGTAAACAAAAGCAGCATGATAATTTTATATGGGGCAGATATGGACTCATGCACTTTTTTAATACAAAAGAACTTTGACATTCCATAAGAAATATATGATCGTGATTTTCAGTTTAAATTACATATCTCAAGCAAAAATATATATAAAAAGATTCGAATCAACAAATTCATATTTAAATACCATAAAATTCTACAAATTTCTTAATATCACGTCATTATACTTTTAAATAGACTTATCACATTCTTTTTAAAGTAAAAAGTCGCTTATACTGATTCATTTCAGATTTCAGCAGAAGTGCATATATTTTCTGTATAATCTAAAAGTACACTTACGATCCCTTACACTCCCAAGATTTTTATATAACATTTATCTTGGCGTGATTATTTGCCATAATAAATAATCTTCGATATTCATACCCTATTCTTCCCTCCATATATCAAAAATGGAACAATTAAAATACATTTCTTACACATATACTCTCAATAATAATAATAATAATAAACTTGCCCTACATCTTAATTTCAATTCAACCTGTATACAAATTAAATATTTTTAATTACTAATGTATTTATGTCAGGTTGTTTCTTAAAATACTTTTGTTATACTCAAAATAGTGTTCAGTATTTAATTTTTCTTCTTTCTCTTATAATTAAAAACAAGTTATATGGAATCAAAATTAAAACATATGCAGCAGTTAAACAGAATATAACAGCTGAAGAGAATATATTACTTACCCTTTCGCTACTTGTTTTCCAGCATTATACACACATTTGTTTTCCTTCAGGGTCAAGTATATGTAAGTTCACTTAGTTATATCAATTAAATTACATCAGGCATATGCATCAGTTAAATAACACTGAAGGAAATACGTCGCTCACTTATTCCATGTTTACATCATAGTGTGGTTAAGAAATTGTTCTTTCCTCTAAAACATATATCAGTTTACTTAGTTCAAAATGCTTAGCTCAGACATTGCTTCAATACATAGAATTACTTTTGGGATGTAAAGAAAGTAACTAAAACATGTAAATGAAGTTGGATAAGCGAATTTATCAACTAATCATTCAGGTAATCAATATTGGTAAAAATGACACTGAGATTAAATATCTCACTATGATATAAGTCTCATTCAGAAAACGAAAATTATGATAAAAAATTATTTAAAATAAGAAAATTTTTAATTTTAAAAGTAAAATAGCAGTAAAATGAAAAATAAATGTAAAATTACGTCACATAATGTATGGAAACTACATAAATTCATTAAAAAAATAGTCAGTTATTTTATCTGGTTGTAAAGAAAGTTTTCGACCAAAAAACGTTCTTAATAAAGTTAGAAAAAAAAACATGAAAGCAGTATATATAGCACGGGTACAAATCACCACCCAAATCTATGATTTTCTGTCAAAATTTGAGTAGTTTTTCAAAATCATCGACACATAAACTTGGTGCGTGACAATTCGAAAAGCAGATCAACTACATTTCGGACAACCTGCGCAGAATGGAAGATAGCACCAGCAAGCTGTGGCTGCAGATGTGATTAAGTAATCTCATGCAGCACCCGGCAATTGAACTTGTACGTTAAATTTATGCTATGCATAGCGCGACTAATGGACATGGCACTAACGTCTAACTCTTCAGCTTTTGCTCTCTCGATAGCTTACGCAAGTCCTTGAGTGGTTGCATACTGATCTTCAGCGCAGTGGCTTATCGCACCGTCGTCAACTTTCAAAATAGCCTAGAGGCTTGCACCTGGAAAATGCTTGCACCTGGACTGACGGTGCGAATAGCCTACTTCTCTTTTCATCTTGAAAGGTAAAACATTCAGGAACACCTTATCCGCTATGAAGAAACCTTTATCCAGACCATGTTTGTTTCTTTCTCCTAAAGCGTCATAGAATATATAGAATAGCAAACACAATTCTAAAACCGTGTCGAAGAGTATTTTTTATAGGGATTCACTATGAAGGAACATTTATCCAGACCATCCTTGTTTTTTTCTTCTAAAGCGTCATAAAATATTGTAGAATAGCAAACACAATTTCCGAAAACCATGTCGAAGAGTATTCTTTATAGGGATCATTAACATCTTACACGCTATGAGGAAACATTTATCCAGGTCATCATTGTTTTTTTGTTCATAAAGCAACATAAAATATAGAATAGCCATCACAATTCTCAGTGACCATGTAGAAGAGTATTCTTTATAGGGATTATCAACATCTTATCTGCTATGAGGAAGCTTTTTATCCAGGTGAAGGATATCTTGCATCTTCAGCAGCACTCACTAATCTGAGGCGAAACGCCGACTGTTTATATAAATAAGCGATTCATTTTGAAAGTGAAAAAGGTAAAATAAAAAGGACGGGAAAAATTTGTCTCTGAGCTCAGAATAACTCAGTCAGAATTAAAAAGAAACAAAAACTTTTAAATTTTTAATGATGTCATAGACATCATTAAAAATTAACTGTTTCTCTTTTTGTTATAAGACCTCATCTTTTTTTTTTCTATTTTTAGACCATCCAATCTATTTTTCGAAACATGACGTCTTATAACAAAAAGACAAAGAGCTAGTTTTTAATGCTGTTGTAGACATCATTAAAAATTAACAAAAAAAATTTTTTTTAATATATGTTTTAGATTTTCTCTGAGAAAATTTTCCTCAGTCGATTTCACTTTACCTTTTTTACTTTCAAAATGAATCGCTTATCTGTAAAACAGTTGCCGTTTCGCTTCAGAGTGTTATTGAAGATGTAACATTTTTTTTTAATATCTGTTTCAGATTTTCTCGGAGATATTTCTATAAGCTCTCAGAAAAGTTTTTTCCCAGTCGGTAAGATACATACCCTCCTTATTAACTTACAGAAAGAAGACACATCTTATCCATTTGTGTATTTCAGATTTTCTCCAAGAAAAAACTTTTTCCCCCAGACTTGACCGAATGAAAAGAATGAAGTCATGGTTATCTATAAATGCATTCCCAGTTTCGCTTCAAATCAACCCGTGCTGTTGAAGAAGATGAATCCGCTACAACAGGATCTCTCTATGAGGATAATAGAAAAGCCTTCCCCTTCTTCATGTCGAAGAAAATACTCTGAATTGAAATTACCTTTGAATCCTAAACAGTGTTGAAGAAGATATTCTGAAGGAAAAAAGTGACAGATCATCCTACACAGTCCAGTCACATTAATGTGACCACCACGTACTTTCCATGTCAGAGTTAAATAACCAATCACAGAAGGCAGGTGGCAGCACAGTGCAGTTGAGCGTATATAAAGGGTGTGTGAGGGCTTCGGAAAACATTTCAATCGTTGGCGTAATGCAGAAACGAAGCGATTTATCCGACTTCCAAAAGGGCATGATCATTGGCTTTCGGGCCAAGGGTGGAAGCATTTCCGAAACGGCTGAGTTTGTGAACTGTTCGCGTGCCGCCGTGGTAAAAGTGTACCGTGCATGGCAAAATGGGACTGTCCAAAATCAGCGACGTGGCAAATGTGGTGCACCACGGGCCATAGATGACAGAGGCGAACGACGGTTGCGGAGATGCGTTCGGGCAGATAGACGGGCTACCGTTGAGCAACTGACCACCAAAATGAACCAAGGGGCTACCAAAAGTGTCTCCCAAAGTACTATTCAGCGAACATTGCTGCGTCTGGGCCTCCGAAGCAGACGCCTGGTTCGTGCACCTATGCTGACTGCTGTTCATCGACGGCGAAGGCTAGAATTTGCACGCCAGTACAGCAGCTGGACGTCCACTGAGTGGCGACAGGTTGCGTTTTCGGATGAATCGCGTTTTATGCTCCATCGGACAGATGGACGTTGGCGTATAAGGCGTGAAACCTCTGAAAGGAACCACCCTGCAACCATTGCCGGAACGGTCCAAGCTGGAGGCGGGAGCATTATGGTCTGGGGAATGTTTTCCTGGCATTCTCTAGGTTCACTGATCATTGTGGAAGGCACAATGGATCAATACAAGTACGCATCTGTCCTTGCGGACCATGTTCACCCCTACATGCGCATTGTTTTTCCTCAGGATGATGGCATCTTCCAGCAGGACAATGCGAGGTGCCATACAGCTGCCAGTGTACGTGCGTGGTTCGAAGAGCACCAGGATGAGTTTACCGTCCTCCCCTGGCCAGCAAACGCACCTGACTTAAACCCAATCGAGCATCTGTGGGACCATCTCGATCGAGTTGTTCGCGCCATGGATCCTCAACCGCGTAATCTAGCGCAGCTGGCCACGGCATTAGAGTCGGCATGGCTCAACATCCCAGAGAACACCTTCAGGGACCTATGTGACTCTCTTCCTGCACGTCTCGCAGCAGTCCGCTCTGCGAAAGGTGGTTATTCTGGCTTTTGACAGATGGTCACATTAATGTGACTGGACTGTGTATTTTCTGAACTAAAAAAATAATTACAGTCAACGGTGTCAAAAACGAATTGTTGAAGCTAAGAGAGATTGGCGACTGATACATTATAATTAAACTGATTAACACCTTGAAGTATCTCAAATATCAAAGGTCTAGAAAAAGAATTTGTTTTGAAGTGGAAAGGGGGAAAAAGAATTGGAAGGTAAGTTATTAGAATTATTTAAGAGTACTTGTTGAATCACTTTTATCCTAACAAATGTCTCTACACAGAAAATAGGTAGCTTAATACTTTGAGGATTAAAGTCACACTTGGACCCGCGATAAATGTTGTCTTTTTTTGTTAACATAGTTTGCAATTTATCCTAAGGTCTCAAAACATGTTGAGAACGTAAGGTTATTTCTGGAACTGAAATTTCTTTTGATAGGTTTCTATGACTTTAACCATTTTTGGGGGGTTCCATTACAATCAAATATTAACTGTTCTATATTTTTTACTGAAGTTATTTCGATAATATAAGCTTTTATCCAGGCACCCGGAAAGTTTATCCAGAGTGACAAGTTTGGAAAGTCGGCTGGACAAATTTCTCTCTCTCATCGTAATGAACTATATTCAGTAATATAGTTTAATGGGAAAACATAAATAGATTTACAATAACATAAAATGACTCACCTTTACATAAACACCACAACGTTTCCGGTGAACTTGTAAAATGCAGAACGAATATCCAAACCGCGTCTGAAGGAAAAAAACAATAGAACCCATTCATAAACGGACACATTTTTTTTCCAAAACAGTCACCGTCAAAACCACGTCGATGAGTGCTTTGAAGAAAAACCATGTACGAGTCCACTATGAGGCCGCATTTTCCCAAAAGAGTCACAATATATATATATATATATATATAGAATGGTCATCAAAATTCCAAAACCACATCAAAGCTCTGAAGGGAAACCATTCACGAATCTGCTATGAGTATATAGAATGGCAATTAAATTTCCACGTCGAAGAATATTCATATTCTCTGAAGGGAAACTATAGAAATCATTTACGAATCTGCTATGAGAAATGCAGGTCGCATTTTTCCAAAAGAGTCACAAAATACATAGAATGACAATCAAATTTCCAAAACCACGTCTAAGAGTATTCATATTCTCTGAACAGAACGGATAGATATCGAAGAGTATTCTTTAAAACTCAATAGAAACTACTCACGAAGTCTGCTATGAGAAATCCAGGTGCACCGATCTGAAGCGAAACAGCAACTTTTTCTATAGATAAGCGATTCATACTGAAACGGGAGAAATTTAAAACAAAAATGAGTGAAACACAAAAAGTGTCTTCTTTCTGTAAGTTAAAAAGGAGGATCATTTGGGATGAGGCTGGAAAATATTTTCTTAGAAATCTGAAAAAAAATCTAAACGTATATATTATATATACCTTAACTTAATACCTTTTAAATTAAGACATATAGTGAGTCTTGTGTCTTCTCCATTGAATTTTCTATATCTGTTCCAACGTCTCCTGAAACACTTTTCCATGATATCGGTTGATCAAAGAGAAAATCCTTTCAAGCGAAACGGAAAAAATAGTTGAATTCTATCGCTTTGACTGACCAGGTATTCAATAACACGCACTGATCTGAAACGTCTTGAAATATATATAATAGTAATCAAAATTTCAAAGGTGTAACGCAAACTATATCGAAGATCATTCTTTGAAACACGATAGAGACCATTCACAAAGTCCAGGCCCCATTGTCCAAAAGAATTATAAAATATATAGAATAACCTTCAAAACTATGTCGAAGTTGTAAAGGGAAAACAATTAGAAACCATTCATAAATACTTTTCCCTCTATGAAAAACCGTTTATCTAGGTTGAAGAATCTTCAACAGCACTCGCTGATCTGAAGCGAAACATGGTCCGTTTATATAGATAAACGATTCATTCTGAAAATGAAAATGGTAAAATGAAATCGACAGGGGAAAATTTTTCTCAGAGCTCAGAGAAATCTCAAAGAGAAAATATGAAACATATTGTTAGAAAAAAAACCTTTTTGTTAATTTTTAATGATGTCAGAAGACATCATTAAAAATTAAATCTTTCCTCTTTTTGTTATAAGACGTCATGTTTATATTTTTAGATCATCCAATCTATTTTTAGAAACATGACTCATCCATTCTAAGACAGTAATCTATCTTTAGAAACATGACGTCTTATAACAAAAAGAGGAAAGAGTTAATTTTTAATGATGTCATAAGACATCATTAAAAATTAACAAAAAATTTCTTTTTAATATATGTTTTAGATTTTTCTCTGAGAAAATTTCTCCCAGCCGATTTTAACTTTCCCATTTTCTTTACCGTTTTGTCTTTAATATATCTTTTATATATTTCTCTGAGCTCTCAGAAAATTTTTCCCCGTCGGTAAGATATATACCGTCCTTATTAACTTATAGAAAGAAGACGCGTTTTGTGTCTTTCTCATGATCTACATAAAAAGTCCGTGTTTCATTTCAAATCAGCCTTCAACATCCTCCAACCTGGATAAAGGGTTCTTTTATAGCACACAAGATGTTTATGAATGATTTCTATGGTTTAGACATAGTTTTGCAATTTTGATGGTTATTCTATATACCTTATAACTCTTTTGAAAAATGTGGTCTCCTAATGGATAAGTTGAATGGTTTCTATAATTTTCCCTAGACACGGTTTTGATTACTATTTCACTTTAGAGATCACTATGCACATTCTTCATCATTTAATTTCTTTTCAACAGGACTGTAATGTTGGGTGGTAACAGTTTGAAACAGACGCGAAACGAAATCATAAAAGCTTTTTTGGTCACATTCGAATTAGTATAGGAATATACTAGAAACGGACTCTAAGCTCCGTTTTCAGTATATTTCTATACAAATTTGAATGTAAACAAATAAAATGACGTCATAATTTTTTTTCGTTTACATTCGAAATTGTATAGGAATGTACTAGAAACCGACTTGAATCTCCGTTTTCAGTATATTGCTATACAAATGCGACGTAAAAATCTTTTATGACGTCATTAATTTTTTTTTTTTTGACATTCGAAATTGTATAGGAATATACTAAAAACTGACTCTAAGCTCTGTTTTCAGTATATCGCTGTACAAATTCGAATATCAACAAATAAATTTTTTTTATAAGGGAATTCGTAAAAAATAGAGAATCATTAAGTTACCCCTCTTTATGTTAAACTCGTAGGGCTTTTCCGAAGGGAGTTGTAATATGAATCGTACCGTGAATCTGCTATGAAGATCCGAAAAGAGTCATCCAATGTCGAAGAATTCTTTGTCCCGAATACGACCACATTTTCCCCAAAACAGCCATAAAATATATAGAATGATAATCAAAACCACGCTCATCCCTTCATTCATATCATCTGAAGGGAAAACATTCACGAATCCACTATGAGGAGCCGAAATTTTCCCAAAAGAGTGATGAAATATATAGGATAATTACCAAAATTATGCCGAAGTGTATAGGAAAAAATAGAAATCATTCATCTTATCCACCATGATATTCCAAAGAGTCATATAATATCTAGAATAGCAATTTCCAACACTATGTCTGAAGTAAAAACCATAGAAATTATGCATAAACATCTTGTCTGCTACGAAGAACCCTTTATCCAGGATCTTCAACAGCACGCGCTGATCTGAGGCGAACCTTCGCTGAGGCTTCAACAGCACGCGCTGTTTACATAGATAAGCGATTCATTTTGAAAATGATAAAATGAAAGCGACTGGGAAACTTTTTCTCAGAGAAAAATCTAAACATATATTTAAAAAAAAAACTTTTTGTTAATTTTAATGATGTCTGTGGTGTTAATGCAAAGGTAAGTCATTTTTAAGTTATTGTAAATCTATTTGCGTGTTTCCCATTAAACTATATTACTGAATATACCGGGTGGCCATAATTAAACTGACAGTGCTCACAGTGTTCTCTAGCGCGATCTATTTACGAGAATGACGCCACATTTTGTAGGAAGATTAAACAAGACGGGGGACGAAGGATTCCGCGAAAAAACAAATTAGTTCCAAAAGTCACCGCTAGGGAAATATTTAGCGCTGTGTAATAGAAAATAGAGTGTTAACAAACACAAATTAATACGGAATAAAATTACCTTTTATTATGCACATTTTCTGATTTAGTTCAAGTGCAATATGACAACACTTTTAAAAAAGCGTAAAATCTACATAAACACCCACAAAGTCTCGTGATCTGCAGTATCACGTACGCTGAGCAAAAGAAGAATTTCTTTATTGAAATTTCGCGTTACATCCATTGGCACAGTGCCAGCTGCTTGAGTTTAAAAGGCAATGTATTACGTTTCGAATCAACCAGATTGAAAGTTTATCTGCAATGTCTCCTTCTTTAGTCGAGCGTGCGTTACTGGTTAAATTCTTTTACCTCAACCAGTGCAACACGTCAGCCGCTCTTCGTGCTTATAGAACGCACAAAAAATGCGTAAAGGTAACGATCCTGTGTCAGTTAATGAGCTAAAAACAATGGTTACGACGTTTGAGAAAACAGGTTCTCTGAAGGTTCAGTCATGCAGAGGACGAAAACCTGTACCACAAGATACAATCGAAGCAGTTGCCACGGCGATTGTCGACAGAGGAGCAGACAATATTTATGCCACCTCTAGCGCTCGTGGAGTAGCTCGGAATATAGATATGCCTTACAGTACGGTATGGAAAATCTTACGGAAGATTATCAACTTCTATCCGTACAAGATCAGCCGTGTACAGGAGTTACTGTCCCCCGACCATGATAAGAGATTGACTTTTGCTCTCATCTTTCTTGCCAGAATGGAGGTGGATGCTGCTTGGCCGTGGAAAATCTGGGGAGCGGATCCACTTTTACCTGAATGGAACTGTGAATACCCAGAACTGCCGAATTTGGGATGACAAGTCACCACATGCAGTCACAGCAATTCCCTTACATTCACCAAAGGTAACTGTTTGGTGTGGGTTCACAGCGGAATTTATCATAGGTCCATTCTTCTATGAGAACATTACCCCGACAGGACCAGAAACCTGTTCTGTTACCGGAGAGAAATATCGCCACATGTTGAACAGCTTTGTCATCCCGGCACTTTAGCAAAGACAATGCCTGGGGGGAAACGATTTTCATGCAAAATGGAGCCCGTCCACACGTTGCTGTACGGGTGCAACAGATGCTACGATAGAAATTCATAGCAGAAAGAGTCATTAGTCGCTACTTTCCAACTGCATGGCCACCTCGGTCGCCTGATTTTACCCCATGCGACTTCTGGCTATGGGGTTACTGGCAGTTGTGTATATAAAGAAGTCCAAGGTCTATCAAGAAGTGGTCCAGGACCTGGCTACGTTGAAGGATAACATATCACGGACTGTACGGGAGTTTCCTGCAGACATGTTACTTTCTGCTGTTGTGCATACTGTGCACGGAATGCAATATGTGGCCAACAACAACGGCAGCCACATTGAACCTCATTTGAATGCAAAATAAAAGGTAATTTCCGTATTGATTTGCATTTGTTAACACTGTATTTTCTATTACACACCACCAAATATTCCCCTAGCGGTGACTTTTGGAACTAATTTATTTTTTCCCGGAAAGAGATGAGAGATGAGAAAGAGAAATTTGTCCAGCCGATTTTCCAAACTTGTCACTTTGGATAAACTTTCCGGTGCCTGGATAAAAGCTTATATATCATAGAAATACCTTCATAAAAATATAGAACCGTTAATATTTGGCTGTAATGTACTCTCCTCAAAAATGGTTAAAGTCATAGAAAACTATCAAAAGAAATTTCAGTACCAGAAATGACCTTACGTGCTCAACACTTTTTGAGACCTTAGGCTATATTGCAAACTACACTGGTGTGCAAAAATTAAGGACGAGACGGTTTTTTCAATATAACTTTGTACAAAAGCTTTCCAAATCAGCACATTTAATACCGTAAGATCCCCAATACGTAAGGACATGAGTAATGTAAGCAACACTTACTAAAAGAGAAATCAGAGGGATAAAAAGAAGCTTTATTGAAAAAGTAGCATGGAGCGCAATGCGACTGAAGGCCGAAACATCCCTGTGATGGGTGTCCAGCAAGAAACATCCGGTCTTTAATAGGGGATATGATCTCCCCTGACTGCTAGGCAGGTTTCACAGCGTCTGCCCATGCTGAGAATGAGAGTGTCAATGAGTTGTTGAGGCATTGCTGCCCATTCGTCTTGCAGCGCCAATCGAAGCTCCGGAATCGTTACTGGTGGTAAGGTACGAGCTGCCAAGCGTCTGCCTAGAAAATCCCATACATGCTCGATGGGATTGAGATCCGGAGATCGTGCCGGCCAATCCATACGTTCAATATCCTCACTCTCTAAGAGCTGTTCGGCAGCTACTGTGCGATGACATGGTGCATTGTCGTCCATGAAAAGGAACTGCGGACCCATAGCGCCTCTAAAAAGACGCACATATGGAAGAAGAATCTCGTTACAATAACGGGTCCCGTTGACTGAACCTGCGTCGAAGATGTGAAGGTCTGTACGACTACCAAGCATGATGCCTCCCCAAACGAGAACACCGCCACCTTCATACCTGTCCCTTTCAATGATGTTCGAGGGATGATTGCGGCTTCCCCGCTCTCTCCAGATGAGTATGCGATGAGAATCGCTACTCAGACTGAATCTGCTCTCATCTGTAAAGAGTACTCGTCCCCATTCATTGTCTCTCCAATTCCCGTGTTCCCGGCACCACAGAGAACGCCTTCTCCGAAGGGCAGGCGTTAGAGATACACACCGTACAGGTCATCGTGCAAACAGACCACCACCGTGCAGTCTTCTGGCCACGGTAAAACGCGATATCGGTCGTCCAGTCGCCTGTGTCGTGTGTCTAGCGATTTCTCCCGCTGTCTGCCGCCTGTTTCTTCTGGCAATATACCAGTCATCTGCGGGTGTGGCTCCTCGTGGACGACCACTACTAAAGCCCCGGATAGCTGTTCCTGTAGTTTGAAATTGTCTCCAAAGTCGTGAAACGATGCTGTGAGCAATTCCGAACTCTGCAGCCACACTTGTCACACTGCGGCCTTCCTCCAACTTCCCAATGATTCGACCTCGGGTAAAAGCATCCAGATGTCGTCTAACAGATTGATTATTCGCCATTTCTCGCTGAGGCAGCAACTCGGTGTGATTTTAACTGCTATACGGCGTGCAATCTCTTTGCCAGAAATACTGATCTTACACCGACAACATGCTTTATACTACTCAGACACTCCCCCATTACGTCTACCTGCATATCTGCACATGTGCTACCGTACATCACCTTACTTAACCTCCTGATTGGTCTTTCTGTCCGCTCTGTCTCTTCGTTCAGCTGATATGCTAATTTCTCGACTTCGTCCTTAATTTTTGAACACCAGTGTATATTGAAAAAAAATTATCGTGGGTCCAAGTGTGACTTTAATCCTCAAAGTATTAAACTATCTATTTTCTGTGGAGAGTTATTTTTTAGGATAAAAGAGATTCAACAAGTACTCTTAAATCATTCTATTAACTTACCTTCAAATCCTTTTTTTTCCCTTTCCACTTCGAAACAAATTCTTTTTTTAGGTCATTGATATTTGAGATACTTCAAGGTGTTAGTCAGTTTAATTATAATGTATGAGTCGCCAATCTCGCTTTGCTTCAACAATTCGTTTTTGACACTGTTGATTGTAATTATTTTTTTAGTTCAGAAAATAGGATTATCTGTCACTTTTTTACTTCAGAATATCTTCTTCTTCACCGTTCAGGATTCAAAGGTCATTTCAATTCAGAGTATTTTCTTCGACATGAAGAAGGGGAAGGCTTTTCTATTATCCTCATAGAGAGATCCTTTTGTAGCGGATCCATCTTCTTCAACAGCGAGGGGTGATTTGAAGCGAAACTGGGAATGCATTTAGCGAAACTGGGAACCATGACTTCATTCTTTCAGAAACGGTCAAGTCTGGGGGAAAAATATTTTTCTCGGAGAAAATCTGAAATATACAAATGGATAAGATGTGTCTTCTTTCTGTAAGTTAATAAGAAGGGCATATGTATCTTACCGACTTGGAAAACGTTTTCTAAGAGCTTCTAGAAATATCTCGGAGAAAATCTGAAACACATATTTAAAAAAAATGTTCCATCTTCAACAGCAATCTGAAGGAAAACTGCAGCAGTTGTGTATATAAAGAAGCGATTCATTTTTAAAGTAAAAAAGGTAAAGTGAAATAGACTGAGGAAAATTCTGTCAGAGAAAATCTAAAACATATATATATATTAAAAAAAACAAAAAACTTTTTGTTAATTTTAATGATATCCATGACATTATTAAAAATTAACTCTTTCTCTTTCTGTTATAAAACGTCACGCTTCGAAAAATAGATTTCTATTATTAGAATGGATGATGAGTCATGTTTCGAAAAAAATTGGATGGTCTAAAAATAGAAAAAAAAACATGACGTCTTATAACAAAAAGAGAAAGAGTTAATTTTTAATGATGTCAGGACATTATTAAAAATTTATTTTTTTTTTTAAATTTTGATTCAGATATTTTCTCTGAGCTCTGAGAAAAATTTTCCCGGTCCTTTTAATTTTATTTTTTTTACTTTCAAAATCAATCGCTTATCTATATAAACAGTTCGCGTTTCGCTACAGATTAGCGAGGGCTGCTGAAGATATCCTTCACCTTGATAAAAGCTTTCTCATAGCAGATAAGATGTTGATGATCCTTATAAAGAATACTGTTCGACATGTTTTTCGGAAATTGTGTTTGTTATTCTATAATATTTTATGATGCTTTAGTAGAAAAAAAAAACATGGTCTGGATAAATGTTCCTTCATAGTGGATTCCTATAAAGTGTTCGAGATGGTTTTGGAATTGTGTTTGCTATTTTATATATTTTATGACGCCTTAGGAGAAAGAAACAAACATGATCTGGATAAATGTTTCTTCGTAGCAGATAAGATATTTCTGAATGGTTTGCCTTTTAAGATGAAAAGGGACAGATACATTTATAACCTATCCTTTTCCGAGTATTGGAAATTTTCTTAGAGGCACTTTCTCAACATGAACGGTATACTTTGAAATGAAACGGAAGAAAAGAAATTGATGAAACTACTACTAATCTATTTAGACGTATTAAAAAAATATGATGACACTACTATTAATACATTCCGTGTTTCACTTTAAGTCGCTAAGGGTTGTTGTTGAACATTTCAATAGAAGTTGGTTCGCCATTCTGGAGAATATATTTTCCTCCCATCATTGGAAAACAGAATATCCATAGTGAATTTTCTACAAGCTCTAACTTCTTCCTTTACAAGTTTGTCTTTTACTCAATGTTAGGATGATATAGAGTTTGCTCGTGACAAGAGATTAGCGAAAAAGATTGAACCTTGCTGAACTTCATTTCGCAACGGTCATAATGAAGATCAACAGCGAAAATACTTTATTGGAATTGAAAATACTACTAACAGCCAAAGATGTTTCTAGCAAACTGCACATTATGGACCTATTTTAAAACATTTTGTGTCAAACTTTTCGTAACAACATTCAAGTATGTAAAAGGAGATGCTGCTGCCAGAGAGAATTTTTTTTAACCGAGATTGGCTTCTGTGACCATTTTGCTTCCTCGTCTAATTAAAATTGACTTGAGCGACCATTTTGTTTCCTTGTCTAACCAAGATTGATTTGAACGACCAGTTTTTGTTTCCTAGTCTAACAAAGATTAGCTTGAGCTTTGTTTTTCCCACCACACCTGAAAAGTATATTTTCTGAATAGGTTCCGGTGTTCGAATACTTTTGTGACCGACTGCACATAAAGTTGTACACATAATTTGGTGATATTTTGTAGCTGACGTTTTGCAAAAGAACTGGAAGAAAATGATAGTTCCAATCTGGTAGTGTGATAGTTCCATTTCACACACCTTGTACTTAATGATAACGGCATTTTTTTAGAAATATCACAAGACACTGTTCTAAAGCAAGTATCACTTTTTCAAATACATTTCACAATACAGTGTTCTAAAGAAAGTTTCCTTCTTCCAAATGCCAAAAATTGTTTGGCAATTATGATTAAATATGCCAATGGTGAAATGTTTGCGAAGAGGATATCTGCAGTGGCATGACACTTTCATTAAAACCTGATAGCTTGTTTTGATTGTTGGGAAACACATTTCATGTCGTAAGAAGTCTCACATCTTTGAAATGCTCGGAAAATGTTTTTTGGTACACTATTTTTTAGTACTCTACTTCTTGAATGTAAAAGTCCTTGTTTTTGAATTTTTGGTAACAAACCTTCACAATGTCATATGATATAACGTTAGTACCTAAAGCTGTACAAATGATTTGGTGACATTCTGCAGCTTACTTTTTGCAACATATCTGGAAGTAAATGATGGTTCTAATCTGGTAGTGTGATAGTTCGATTTCTGACACCTTGTACACAATGATATTTTAATACAATTCACAACACACTGTCCTAAAGCAAATCTCTTTTTTTGCCAAAAATTGTTTGAAAAATGCCAAAATTTGTTTAAGGAAATATGATTAAAGATGCTAACGTGAACTTGTACCTCAAGTTTATGCGATGAATAGCGTGAATAATGAACATGGCACTAACGTTTAACTCTTATGCAAGGTCACGAATCGTTGCATACTCATTTTCTTTTAAAAGTTCTCGCAGGCGGGCCACATCAATATCATTAGCTCGGCCAGAGCATTCTGCTTTTTTAATGCCATAGTCCTTGTTTCTGAACTTTCAATACCAAACCTTCACAGTGTCATATGATGCAACATAAGTACGTAAAGTTGTACGCATGATTTGTTGACATTCTGTAGCTCACTTTTTGTAACGTATCTGGAAGTAAATGATG
The DNA here is from genome assembly GCA_000611955.2 of Stegodyphus mimosarum. Lineage (NCBI taxonomy): Eukaryota > Metazoa > Arthropoda > Arachnida > Araneae > Eresidae > Stegodyphus > Stegodyphus mimosarum. The sequence continues at coordinate 232,461 of KK116532.1, read as the reverse complement.
GTTCTAATCTGATAGCTTAACAGTTCCATTTCAGACATCTTGTACTTAATGTTAACAGTATTCTGTTATAAATTTCACAACACAGTGCTCTAAAGCAAGTTTCTTTCAAATGCCAAAAATTCTTTGGCAAAATATGTTTAAACAGGACAACATGAACTGTTTGCGCAGACAATATTTGCAGTGGCGGGAAACTTTTATTAAAACCGGATAGCTTGTTTTGTTGGGATCATTTCCATTTCAGACATCTTGTACTTAATGCTAACGGTATTTTCTTATAAATTTTACAACACAGTGTTCTAAAGCAAGTTTCTTTCTTTCAAATGCCAAAAATTCTTTGGCAAAATATTTTTAAACAGGGCAGCATGAACTGTTTGCGCAGGCGATATTTGCAGTGGCGAGAAACTTTTATTAAAACCGGATAGCTTGTTTTGATTGTTGGGATCAACATTTCATGCCATAAGAAGCCTCACATCTTTGTAATGCATAGGAAATGTTTTCTGGCCCACTATCTTCAAACTGGAAACTGTGTAGTAAAGTATCATATGCATTTGACTTATCATCTGGCAATGATTTTCTACACTCATTTTCATTAACGTTTTGATCTTCTTCATCATCATCAGTCGCTGTCCTGGCTGCTGTTGAAAGGTATCTTCACAAGTGTAATATGAGAAGGAGTTATAAAGATGATGCAACCCACTTCTGTGCCTTTTTCATATCAGCCTTATTTCTTTTCTCCTTTTTCATTTCTGCATTCAAATACCTCAACGTATAAATGTTCCTGCCTTAACATATTTTAATGATTTCATTATGCACATCAGGAAACTTTTGTGCAATTTTTTTACACATAGTTTGCATAATGTTATTACTTCTTGAAAGACCATCTTTACCATGTTCACTTGCAAACACTACTTCAAATTGATTTATTTTTTTAAACCACTCCTCTGATGGAACAAGTAAACCACCAGGAGAAAGCGTTTCTATCCAACCAACATGCTCATCTGAAGGGAGATGGAGTAACTGTTCTGTAGGTGTTCCCAAAGAATGGTCATATTTTCTTCCACGGTAGACTATGTAGCCTGCAAGGTACCGAAAACCCTGTACAGAACAGTCAGTTGCAGGTTCACTTGCAAGGGTCAATGTAGAATCATCAAAAAAAAAAAAAGAACCCTCATCTCAGTTTCATCATCTAACATCTTCATAGTTTCAGTCATGTCAGGTAAAATATTACCAAAAAAGTGAGAAGTAATGTATGCATCTTCCTCCTCATCAGGAGCAACAAAAGATGTGTTGGAAAGTGAAATCTGGCAGGAATTATTAGTTAACAATAAAAGATGCATTCGATATTTCACATCTACAAGCAGTGGATGATCATAGAAATGCCCAAGACCTCGGATTCCCGCAAAAAATTTTCTACGCAATCTTGATTTAGTCTGGAAGGTAAAAGGTATTTAACTCCTAATTGTTTTAAATCAGAAAATAAGGCAAGCAGTGATCTAATTGATATCATAAATCCTTTTTGAAATGGTAATAGATGCTTTGCCTTGCCAACTCTTATGTCTTCCCACAATGCATAAAACTTCTTTAACGTTCTCTCCTGAATTTCTTCATGCATCCCATATGCACAAGCTAATCTGTATCAGAGACAGGTTTCCTGGAGTTGTTTATTCTCTAACTCAAATTTGCAGTGTCCTCTTCTTGCTATAAGATAGCGGATACGTTGTGCAGGATGGTTTGAAAATAACTGTGCACCTAAATGCACACGCTGGCGTTCATTTCCTTTAACAGCAATGTGACTTACAGACAACTCTGGGCAAATTTTTACTTCTTTGCAATCCTTTGATATCAATCTTTCGATTGGTTCGTTTGTAATTAATTTATTTCCTGGAAGCGTTAATCCGTCATCCAAAAAGTGATTACGAAGAAGTTTCAAAAGGTGTGGCACAGCAGCAACACCCACACACTGTTTACTACAGTCTTGTGGATGTGTAAAACAGCTGTTAAGATGAGTAGTCAGCTACAGCTGCAACAATATAATATCCAATTTCTGCCAATATTATTATTATATCTTTCAATATTTTTGCCGTCATTTGTGTATCACAGTCAAAATATATTAGCTGCTTCCAGCTTGCAAGAAGTCCTCGCACCATTACCACTTGAACATTTCTATGTGGGCCAACAATCTTATCCTCTGCTTGGTCATAACAGATTCTGCTATCTACGCTCATTTCGACGAATGAAAGAACACACATACGTTCTTGGTCTGTCATCTTTAATGCCCCAGCACCCATAACATGAATCACATCATGTAGCAAACCAGGAGAACAGCAAAATGAACAGGATACCCACCTCTTCAAAGTCGAAACGCTAGGAAATAAAAATCCCATTTTTTGTCTGAAATAGTTGTAGCATCTTCGGGATATTGCCCTAAGTGTTGCAGATTTGCAAATGTCATCTGCATGCCACTTAACAAATTTTTATTTGACATGAAAAAACGAATTTGGTTGTCCGTAAAAATTGTCCCTAAACTTTTTTTAACTTCATTATGTTCTTGTTTGCTTGTTACGCTCCAGTTCATTTTCTGAAAGCTAACCAATTTTTTACGAGAAGCAGCAAGTTGAGTAAAAGTAATTTTCTTCTGCATTTTTAATTGACAGCATAACATATTTAATCTCTTATTTTCCTTTTCTAAGATTTGCACACGCTCAACTAAATGAGATGTGTCACTGGATGTAAACTGAGTTGCACAGTCTATCTTATCAGCTTGTAGCCTTTCCTTTTGAAGGAAAGGGAAGCTAAATTTTCCAATGCTCGTTCCGCCACAACAACGCCCGGACTCTGATGTAATGATCGCCAAGCTTTGAGATTTCTGTACCTATCCGCAAAATATCACATGCATATATAACTTTCAAAAAGTTAATGATGTTAATGATACTTAGTTACTAATTTTAAAATAATAGATAAAATTCGCTATGTGTTCTTAAAAGTTGTAGGTTTTTTCTCTGTGTATTTATTATTAAATCATGAAGAAAAGAAACTATGGCATTCATTATCTTTTCTTCATCTGCATACTAAGTGGGTAAATTTTGTTACGCTTTCTAAGATAACTATAAACATAAACGATACGTTACAGCAGTGGTCTAAAAATTACACTGCACGCTAGCCAATGTACAATTTGAAATAAGCTGACAGGCAGCAATTACCAAAACAACAATAACAAAAGAAAAAGAAAAAAAGAAAAACGAATGTTTTACGGCCCCGGGGGAAAAAGGCGGTAAATATACGAATTAAAAATTAAGTGAAGAAAAATATGAAATTTGCATTAACAGGTATTTTAAAAATAATTATCTAACTTATACTCACATCTATACGTGTACATTACAGTTAAATAAATATTTGATCGTTGTCTTAAGTCTGACAAAACAGCTTTGGTGACAGTATCTAAAGAGAATTACTTAATTTTTCAAAAGAGAGACAAAGGAAGAAGGTAAAAAGGAACTTACTTTAATGTTTTTTACGTTTTATAAATTACCTGAAATGCTGAGCTAGCTTTGTTTTGTACAAATTATCAATGCATTCTTGTTTATTTTTTGAGTTAAGAAAAATTCAAAATTAATTTTCTTCAAACTTAATTCGTGTATCTTTCAAAAGCACTCTGCATTATTTTTCTTTTCTCGGCAAAGTATTGGATTTAAACAGTTTCTTTTGCGGTAATCCAAGCAAGCCATTTTTCACGTCATCTTCACAATCACTACATGTGTTCGCTGCAAATTCTTGCGTTCTTCACATTAATAGAATCCTATCTTCGACATATGTTTCCATTTTTTTTCGTCAAAAGCATATTGTCCTTTGAAAAAATATGAAATAAAACATCACTATCTTTCCCATTTCTATGAATTTTACTGCCGTTTGCTACAAGGCAAGAAGACATATTACATAAATGATACGTTACAGGAGTGGTCTCAAACTTACATTGCACATGGGCCAATGCACAATTTGAAATTAGCTAACGAGCAGCAATTACACACACACACACAGAAAAGGGGGGATGTTTTATGGCAGGGTAAATATACAAATTAAAAATAATGCAAAGAAAAATATAAAATTTACACCTATATTTTGTCTGAAATCTAAAAGTTGATATCTGCAAGAAATTTCTGTTGGTCACAATTTGGAATTCAAACAGACAAATATTAAAATTTGACAGCTAAATATTACAATTTTTCAGATTGTCATTTATTCAATAATTGTAATATATTGAACTACTAAGTAACTTATTTTTAATTTAACTAAAAATAAATATGTGAAAGCTTCCTAAGAGGAACAAAACTTGAGAATAAATAATGACAACCTATGCTCTTTCTTTTATTTATTAGATTTTTCTATGATGCAAAACTACAAAAAAATATTTTTATGTAGATTATTGTAAACATCTTTGTGTTTTACTGCAACTTTAGGTACAATACTCATCAAATTTCGATTTTTACGAAGTTTGTTTGTTTACAATTTGTAATCTTGGAAATTGCTAAAATATATTATCACAAATTGTAAATACTCATCAGATTCTGGTTCTTTTCGTACACTTATTAATTTTCGATTGTGAAAAAAAAAATCTATTCTCATTTATATGTACTAAAAAGTGAGTATCCTTATTGTAAAAATTTGCAACTTAAGGTATTGATTTTTTGACAAGTACTAACAAAAGTTAATCAAATTTGTATTAAAATCTGACAACAAGATTTATATCACAGTGCAAATTAATTAGCTCTATGTCTAGATTTCCGAAGAGTTACATTCCTTTTTGGTAATGAAAATAGAGTAAAACTGGACTCCAAACCATTAAACCATTAAATCTTTTTTCTTCAAGTTCTTGTTATGATAATGCTAATTAATTTACGGGAAATGTATTCACAGGCAGTATAAAATTACTTCGAGAGTCACATGCGATCTGTGGTCCGCCAGTTTGACTTTGACACTGCGTTACTAGAAAACAATATATGTGATTATAATTAATTTGAGATGTCCACACTGCTAAAATATTGCTTCGTAGCAGAGTGAAACTACAGTTTTAAAGAGCCGAAGTCAGAGCATATGCAACACATTGACGTCAGACTCTTTCCTGTTCATCTCCCATGCGAGAATTGCGCCAGCAAAGGGTCACAGAAAGGAATGATCTAGCCCTTCTATTTATCCCTGACTTACATCGACTACACACGCAGACATTGGACACTAATAAAAATAACCCTTCTGTGCACTAAGTATCATATAATGGCCATTTTCCATGTGTCTAGAAAGTCATGTGTTATGTATCATCTACACATTCTTTTTCCGTATTTATTGAGAAGTTGTCGAAGAAAATTTTCAAAAACTGGTCACTTCGCGATATATACCAGTGATCATCTTGATTTGAGAAGAAAATTTTTGATGCACAGTAATGTTATTATTATTGAAAAAGAAAAATCCATTTGATAAAGTACGTACTTATTTTATTTAATATAATTTCCATTTATCCTTATTTAATCGATTTTATTATATTTTTATTTAAAATGTATACAGTGAAATAAGGCCTTTTCTTTCTTGAAAATTTCTCTGAGGGTGGGAAGGAGGGGAACAAATTAGCACTTTCTAAGAGGGCAATCTGAATCCGCCCAACTAGAAGGCATTTCAGACGTTGAATTTAATTTTGCTAAAGAAAGAAAGATGCTAATTTGCTAATGCTCTTTGAAAGATGCTAATTCTTCACCAACTGCTCGAAAAATTTGTTATAAAGGTTATTTTTTAAGTTTTTCATTAGCTTAACTTTTTTTTTTTTTTACTTTTCATCTTTATTCTATATTTAGCAGATGTATGGTTTATTTTAAAAGAAAGATTAGATAGTTAATATTTAAAATTGAAATTTTTAATTTAATTTAAATTTTTAATTTTCAGTGTGAAATTTTGAAAACATGGAAACAAGGAAGAAATCATCCGGTGCGCAGAATTGTAAACGCAAAAGAGAAAGATGCTGTTCTTCAGAAGAGAGGCAGACATTATGTCTCATTTCATAAAGAAGATGAAGACTACTTCGGACATAAATGATGTTCAGAGTGAATTAGCATCAGAATCGATTATAAAAGAACAGGCATCATCCAGAAAGAGAGCATCAGCTACATTGGATAAAGTTATTGGAAGGACTGATAAAACTCCAAAGGAAGGGAATGGTGATCCAAGCATGGAATTAAATGAATCAGAAGTTAAAGATTATCCAGATAATTCGATGAAAGAGACTGGCATAAATGAAAATTCCTTTCTTCATATTGATTTTGATGATCCCGCAAAGTGGCCAACTCTTAGCGACAGAGTGAGAATGACTTTCTCTGAAATGGGGACTATTCAAAAGAAAGGTTTAATGTATTCAAAAAGTAACACTGGACACAAATTTACGGATGCATATTACAACACAAAAATGGAAAATGGAGAATTAGATCCCTGTACACGACTATTATATTCCATAAGAACAAATTATGCTTTTTGCTTCTGTTGCAAGATATTTGCATTGATTGACAGTAGTAGCCTCGTAAAAATATATAATGATTGTATAAATGTATCTAAAGCCTTGCATAGGCTCAAGACTAGTAAAGCACATACGAAAAATTTCTTAAAATGGAAACAACTTGAGAAAAATAAAACAATTGATTCCCAAATGCAAGAGATGTATGGGGGAAAAAAATTCGTCAAATGCATTAGGAAGACTGTCTGAGATCACAAAATTTCTTGGCAGCCATAGGCTTTTGAGTCTCATCTGATGTGCGGTACCAAAAAGACAACGGAAACTTTTAGAATTAGTGGAATTGTTTGCAAAGTTTGACCCAGTTATGGAGTTTCGCTTAGAAAGAATATTATGATCTAAAGGTAGCTACAAAGTTCATTATCTAAGCAAAGATAGTCAAAATGAAATGCTGCAAATTATCGGCAGTAGTATACGAGAGAAAATCTTACTACCACTTCGAAAAGCCAAGTATTATTGTATAATTTTAGATTATACTACCGATATTAGCAAAATTGAACAGATGAGTGTTGTATGTTTTGTCCTCTGCAGTGATGAAGTGGGAGAAATCAAGGAGCATTTTTTAGGCTTTTTTAAAGTTGGTGATTTTACAGGTAACGACCTATGTGAGACAGTAATGGAAATGTTGAAAATGTAGAACATTCCTCTTGATTATATGAGAGGCCAGCGATAAGACAACGCTGCAAATATTAAAGGGAAGAAAAATGGTCTTCAAAATAATATCTTAAAAATAAATCCTCGTGTGTTTTATGTTCCTTGTGCTGCTTATAGCTTAAATTTAATGATTAATGATGCAGCAAAGGTGAACACAGATACAGTTAGTTTTTTTTTTTTTTCCCTTCTTCGACAATTCAAGAATTACACAATTTATATTCTTTTCCTAAGCGAAGGGCAGTTATTTTAAAAAACATTCCCTGTTTAACCTTAAAACTCCTCTCAAACACTCGATGGGAAAGCAAAATCGAAGCCATTCGACCTTTAAGATATCAACTAGGAGAAATCTATGGAGCTCTTTTTGAATATCCAAAGGTGAATGCTTTTCAAAAGAAGCGCAACATGAAACACGAAGTTTGTGTGCCAAAATAAAGAATTATAAATTTATTTGTTCCTTGATACTTTGGTACGATTTGCTGAACGGAATTAATCCTGTCAGCACACAATTGCAAGAAAAGGGTTTAAGTGTTACACTAGCCTTAAAGGCAATAAGTAAGTTAAAAATATTCATTGAACAATATAGAAATAACATCAATTACAATAGTATTCCTAAGAAAGCCAAAGAACTTAGTGAAGAAGTGGATGGCGAGCCACAGTTTAAAACTGTTGAAGAAGTCCGATGAAGGGAAAAAAAATGTCACTTCAATTATGAACATGCTGATGAATCCCCTCAATCTCCAGAAGAGAAGAGAATTGAAAAAGAGAAACCCCTTTTTCAGAATTTTGGATATTGTTTGGGCATCCTTATAGAAAGATTCGATGCAGTGAAAAATCACAGCGATAATTTTAGTTTCCTGTGTAATTTATCAGAAATCGATAATGCATATTTGAAAATAAAATGCAGTAAATCAGAAAAATTTCTACAGTGCAGTGAGAATAAAGATATTAATGCAGAAGAACTTTATGACGAAATACAAGCTTCAAAAGATATTTTTACAGCCACTATGAATGACCCATTCCATATTCTGAACTTAATTGTGTCAAATAATTTGTACTTTACGAAACTGAAGATCATATTGAGAATATACTATTTAGCATTCCTGTTAGTGTTGCTAGTAGCGAAAGATCATTCTCCAAATTAAAATTGATCAAGACATATTTACGGTCAAGTATATTGCAGGAAAGACTCTTGAATCTAGCTTTGATTGCCATTAAAAATGAAAGCTGTCAAGAGATAGATGCAAAGGAAATTATAGAAAAAAAAAGTAAATATCAAATGCAGAAAAATAAATTATTCTCCATAAATTGATAAAAAAAATTCAATAAATGCTTTCCTTCCTTCTCCAATACAAAAATTAAAAAAAGGGGGCGGGACTTCAGCTATTTCCAGGCAGGCGCCTGCCCTGCATATGACCAGGAACTTTTGTCCATCTATACTGCAATAAAGCATTTTAGGTACATAAGAAGGAAGAATTTTCATCATTTATATGGACCCTAAACATATCATTTTTGGTTTTCAGTAAAATTTAGGCAAAGCATTCCCCAGACAAGTGAGACAATTGAGTTATATTACTTAATTTTCAATGAATATTCGGTATGTCATGGGGGGATTTTGTAGCCGATGTTTTTTCCAGAACCCCTTTTACATCATTTCCAATTAATTATATTAACTGCCGAATTTCAAGATAAAGAAGATTTAACAAGATTGAAAATAACCCATGGTTCAAATTCTCATTCCTGGCACCAAGAAATCACTCTGTTGTGATGTTTCCACTAAGAGTAACTGCCCTTACATTCCCTAAAATTTTTGTCGACAGATATTTTCATCTATTCATACCTCATGATATCCAGGGATGAGAAGCACCAGAAAGTTAACCAAGCAAAGATTCATTTGGCAAATATCAATAATGATTGTCAATTATGTTTGGGAGGCCTATGATCTAAAGTTCAAAAACATATCTAAATCAGCAGATTTTAAAGTTCCATCCTAACATTTTCAACACGTCCACATTGATATTGTTGGACATTTAACTACATGACAAAGCTTCAGATATTTATTAATGATGACTCATCATTTCTCATGAATAGAATGAAGCATTTCCTATAACAGATCAACTGGTAGAGAACTAGTTGCAAAAGGCATGATTTCAGTCGGGATATGTCATTTCAGAATGCCTCACTGTATTACTTCTGATCAAGGACGACACTTTAAATTTCATTTCTTTGAGCAAATATTTTTGCTTTTATACCACTAGGACTACTCGTAAAGAATTGTACATCCACAATCGAATGGATTAATTCAGTGGCAGCACAGAGCTATAATAAGAACTAGCTTGAAGTGTCATTTATAGCAAAACAAATCTTGGGTAGATGGTTTACCATTTGTCCTTGGATTATACACTACTGTGAAAGAAGATATAGTATACTCTTCAGTTGAGCTCCTTTATGGAAATCCCCTCTGTTTAATTGGAAAATTTGTTGCCAAGATTCCTAATGTCACGAATTCAAATTTTTTTCAGAGTTACAAAGTATTATACATAACATGGAACCTTGATGATTACTCACAGCAATAAAACCACCTTTGTTACAAAGCCACTTTCAATTGCTTGCATGTTTTTGTGTTAAATAAGACAGCCACTTAATCTTTACAACCAGTTTATCTTGGTCCTGATGTTATCAAACACCAAACACTAAAATACTTTGATATAGAAATCAGTAGAACTGTTAAAAGCATATCAGTTGATAGACTAAAACCATATTTTATTCGAAATGACAACACAGAGTAGTTCACTGGAAAATTCCATGTCCTCGAGGATGATGCTGGCTGACCTGCCCAGTGGAAACATCTAGAGGGAATCTCATCTCTAAACGATCTCTACACTACTACATGCAGGGAAAGAAACGTCAGGTTTCTACCTCATTTAAAAAATAGTCTCCTGATCATTTTCACTGGAAGAAGTGTGTGTGTCTAAAAACTATTTATCTTTAGTGAAGTGGCAACCATTATTTTTCAGATCTTAAAAATAATAAAAGTGAAAACGTTCTTTTTCTTCCTCTTATCTAGTCATTATTTAAAAGGGCAGTTGAAGGGCGTAAAAAAAAAAAAAAAAAAAAAAAAAAAAAAAAAAAAAAAAAAAAAAAAAAAATTTAAAGAAAGAAAGAATGAAAAAAAATTCTTTCAATATCATGTTTTTTTTTTACTTAACCATAAGTTTAATTCAATTGCACATAAATAACTTACATAAGCTTAATGTCATACTTTTTCTCCTAGTGTTAATTCATATGTACTAAATTTGACATTTAACAAATTAAAGTTGACTTATCTATTAAATTTACAGTCATGCATTTTCTGCTAACTTTATGCAGAATATTATGTTTTTTTCTACCTAGGTGTTTTAAAAATAACACCTTTCTACCTAATGGTTTTAGCAATACATTTAGCTTAAGTGTTATTGTTAAAACCATTGTTGATTAGAGATTGGTGAGTAAAAGACACACTGCTGCCAACAGTTCTTCACGGCAGTAAACCAAGCCAAATCTGAAAGCTTTCAGATTTTATATTATGCCCAAACGGATTTTTTTTCCCCAAAGGGTGTTAGCCCAGAAAAGCTATTAATTTCGGTTTGGCACTTTGAGTCAAAAACTTTAAATGCTTATTTCACTTTTCAAATTGTTCCCACCAAATATTATCAGCCCATGTTATATTTAAAGAAATTAAATAATGAAGAATTTGCATAAATATATTTATGTTTCTCGCATTGTGATAAAACAATGGTACTTACAGCCAACAAATTTTGAATAACATAATCCTCCACCGAACATGGGCATCTGGAAGCCCTAACTTGGAATTTGTTTTATTATTGATTTCATATTTTGTAACACTTTAATTAATTTTTGATTGACAAACTCAATGATTTCAAAGTGAGCAATTACAATATTGTATGGGGAAAAAAATATTTTTATCTCCAGCACATGAGACTGTATCGGAAATTCTAAAGATATGCTCATTTTAAAATTATTTTACAATATTGCTCTTGAATTGAATTTTATGGTTTAAGTGCGAAGAACATGACATTTAATAAATAAAGGTAACACACAAAACGTTAAAAAAATGCCCCTCTGGGCATAATGTAAAATCTGAAAGCTTTCAGATTTTTTTTTCCCATTTATAGACATATGTCAACATGTTTCAAGAGCATATCTGCCAATGCCACATTGTGCTAAAAATATTTAAAAACAGCATATCTTTGGAATTTTTGATAGTCTCGCACGCTGGAGATAAAAAATGTTTTATTTCCTACAATGTTGTCTCTGCTCGCTTTGAAATTATTGAGTTTTTAATCAAAAATTCGTTAAAGTTTTACAATATATAAAAAAAGACAATAAAACAAATTCCAAATTCTGGCTTCCAGGTGCCCACGTTCGGGTAGAGAACTACATTATTCAAAATTTGATGACTCTAGGTACTGTTGTTTATTTACAATGTGAGAAACATACATGCATTTATTCAGATGCTTCATTATTTAGTTTCTTTACACAACTCTTTTACATTTAATTTTCTAATTTCTACATGTCATCTTACTAGATTTAAACTGATAATCTAAAATCCATAAATTTCTGAAATCATCGAAGGCCTAACAATTTCAGACCTCAGAAATTGTACAGTATATATATTTGAACAATTACGAATTTTCATAATACTTGTATGTCTAATTTAAAAAACTCACCATAATTTCACTGAATTTGCATTAAAATTTATTCTAATTTATGCTAGAGCTTATTTAAATATATAAATTTATACTGGAGAAAAAAAAGATTCTACTCTGGTCAGCTATTTCAGCAAAAATTTAGAGTGAATTCATTTAACAGGCATTTTGAAATATATTTTAAAGGAACCTTTTTTCATTAAGCTGAAACACTATGAAACAAAATACAAAAACTCTAAAGAGTTTTAATTCAGCTGAGAAACAAAACAGTGAAAAAACTAACATTAAAAAAAAAAAAAAAAAAAAAAGCATGGGTTCACATCAAAGGATTTTCTACCAAATTTTTGGTAAAAGATTGCAATGTTATCATAAAGAGAACACTCATCCACACAGTATGAACAATTCTTTCCCACATGGTTAAGCTTATGTTCTCATTAAACTAGCTTTCTCTGTAAAAGACACGAGGCTACTCTTAAGCAAGAACACATATACACCTTCAAACTGCACAAAAAGTAATTTGTTACATATCCTCACATGTCTAAGACTTCTTTCTTGCATGAATAAGCATATGTTTGTTTAAAGCATACTTTAATCTGAATGAACTGTTACATACCTTACACACATGAGGTTTCTCTCCTGTATGAATAAGCATATGTCTATTTAAAACATCCTTTAATCTGAATGAATTGTTACACACTTCACATACATGAGGTTTTTCACCTGTGTGAGTAAGCATATGTTTGCTTAAATCACCTTTTCCTCTAAATGACTTGTTACAAACCTCACACACATGAGGTTTCTCTCCTGTGTGGATAAGCATATGTCTGTTTAAATTACATTTATCTCTAAATAGCTTTTCACATACCTTACACACATGAAATTTCTCTCCTGTGTGAATAAGCATGTGTTTACGTAAGGCATATTTAAATCTAAATGAAGTGTTGCACACCTCACACACATTAGGTTTCTCACCAGTGTGAATAAGCATATGAATATTTAAATTCTGCTTTCTCCTAAATAATTTATTACATACTTCACATAAATACGGTTTTTCTCCTGTATGAATGAGCATATGCACATTTATGTCATCCTTTTGTCTAAATGACTTGTTACATACTTCACATATATGAGGTTTTTCTCCAGTGTGAATGAGTATATGCCTGTTTAATTTATATGTGTCTTTAAATGATTTTTCACATACCTCACACATATGAGGTTTCTCTCCTGTGCGAATAAACATATCCTATACTACGCAAAACTTTTCTCTAAATGACTTTTCACATACTCCATACACAAGGCTTTTCTTCTGTAGGAATAAGCAGGTACTTACTTAAAAGAGCCTTAAATCTAAATGAAGTTAATTTCACACATATTAGATTTCTCTCTAGTCTGAGTACGCATAAATATGTTTAAATTACGCTTTCTGCTAAATAATTTGTACATAATTTGCAGTTCTCTTTTTTTTTTTCTAAATAATTTTTTACATATTTCACCCACACTGATTCAAGTTTTAACACTCAAAATATGCGAAGCATTTTGCACTATGGAACAGAATTTTGGATCTTCTTCAAAATCCGTAGTCGCTCCAACAATCTGCGGTTTTGTAACTGAATTTTTGTAGCTATTTCTTACGAAATAGTGGTAAATATGAAATAATGCACAATGTATGTGAACGCGAAAGTATGCACTGTCGAGAGGGTGACACAGTGTAGGATGGAAAATAATGATGATAAATTTTATACTGATTTATAAAATACTGTTTAATCCTAGAATACGGAACACACGGAATTTGGCGACAATATTCTGAGCAGTAAAAGCGACATTTACGATGAACAGTAAACGAGTCATTTTGGTGTTGGCTATAATTTTCAAAATCGCGCAAAGCATTTTACCAGTACTGTTATTTTATCACTTCGTTTTGCACGTTACAAATGAGGTATTTACAAAATGCAGCAGTTAAAGCTACAAGATTTTAGCTTTGGGTATCGTCTACATGCCAAGGAACAAACTTTCCTCATAACCAGTTTTTCCCGCCCTGAGAATTGAGAAAGAAAATAGGGATTTTGAGGATAGGGAATTTTAGTTTGTATCCCGCAGATCAAGACTTCAAAACAAAGAAGAATTCCCACGTCCGTCTCCGTTTCAACGCTTCCATTCAGTCTAACGTTAGACTGCTTGGGTTAATGTTTTAGACTTAATTGGGAAACAAATCATGCACATACCACATTTATCCTCCTCAGCCAACTTTCTAAAATAACTGAAAAAGTTATTCTATACAATCTTAATCAAGTTATTCCACAGAGTTCGTACATTCCAGACGAACAGTTTGGCTTTCGTCATCTTCATAGTACTAATCACCAGCTGCTTCGTGTCATCAACTACATTACTGATGGTTTCAATTGTAAGTTCCCAACCGGAGACATTTTCCTAGATGTTGCAAAAGCTTTTGATAGGGTTTGGCTACGGGGACTTATTTACAAACTTATCAAGTTGAACTTCCCCGATCATTGTATAAGACTGATTGCTTCCTATCTCCAAGACAGAAGCTTTGCAGTGAAAATTGGCAATTCTGTTTCTACCACGAGAAACATTTTATCTGGAGTGCCCTAAGGATCACTACTTTCACCATATGTATATAGCATTTACACTTACGATATTCCTAAAGAACCGCAAATTACCATAGCTCTTTTCGCAGATGATACTGCAGTTATGACCCAAGCTTCTACAGTTACTGTTGTCCAGCTCTTTCTTCAACATTACCTCAATCATCTAGAAAAATGGCTCACTTCTTGGAGGATTGCAGTTAATACTGAAATATCAAAAGCAATTATTTTTCGTAAAGGACAAACAAATTTCACTCCACCAAGACCTCTTCTATTTGATGTAGAAATTGACTGGGTTGATGAAGTCAAATATCTAGGAGTCATTCTAGATAAAAAATTGACTTTTCAGAAACATCTCAGGGAAACTGTGAAAAAATTAATATCACGCTTGCAACTATGCACCCACTTCTTGGTAAAAGAAGTCATATGCCCGTTTCAAATAAACTCATATTATATAAATTTATACTTCGACCAGCATTACTCTATGCTAGTCCTGTCTGGGGCCACGTTGCAAAAACTCATCTTCTACACATCCATGTTCTTCAAAACAAAGCCCTGAGAGAGATTATCAACGCGCCATGATTCATTCCAAATTCGTATATCCACCGCGATCTCAAAGTAGACACAATCCAAGATTATATTAAAAAACTTGCCAGAAATTTCTTCTATTCCGTTCTCATTCATCTTAACAACTGCATCAGCTCTCTTAGATGCTCTCCATTTCTCAGAGGAAAACACAAAGATCCATCTGACATTCTCCATCCTTAACACCTGTTACCCATACTTGACTCTTCAGTTCACTGATTTGGACCTTCTACCAGCAACTCACCTTAATCGTCGACTGATGGCGGCCACACTTACATCTTTTTGTCCCTATTAATTATTTTGTTCTACCGATGCTCTTCACCAGATGCAGAGTATCAGGAAGCAATGCTTTCTGAAACTCTAATTCACATATGAGAAGAAGATACCACATTTATGCGGTCTTTCTCCAGTATGTGAAAACATGTGAATTTTTAATTGATGTTTCCAGACGTATGATTTTCTGCATAGTAAACAGATATTAGACAAGGGATATTTTCTAATGTGAGCTTCTGAAATAAAATGAAAACAAATCATACGTCTATGCTTAATCTTCTCTAAGAGTAAATTCAATAATTTTATACATATACTCCCAGATTTTTAATTTCAATGCCTGTGAGAGTCTTTTATTCGTGTACCTTTCAAATAGTTTTTTTTCCTAATAATGATAATTTTTATTGCAAAGCACTGCTATTAATTATTGCTAATTTTTTTATTCATTACTAAGGTCAGTAATTATTCACTAATTTATCAGTTAATGTTTAATTACTCTAAAAAGCAAACTTACAGAAGCCGTGTTTCTAAGTAAGCAGTATTATAGATTTTTAGGTTAATGTTTAATGTCTTTGATTTAACATAAGACTGCGTAATATTTCATTCTGTTCCTGCACAAAATGTGTAAAGTGATTTTTAAAACATAAGCAATCTTACAATTTAGTGATATAAAATATACAGTTTTCTGCATCCTATAGTCAAAGTTACTCCGTGTAGTGGAATTCATTCACGAAGGCTTTCGTAAGCGAGAGAAGACTGGTATCGTCTATTTAGACGTTGCCAAAGCCTTTGACAGGACTTGGCATGACGGAATTATATACAAGTTCATGCGGCTTGGTTTCTCGGCTCACCTTATTAAAATTATTAACTCGTACTTGACAGGACGCAGTTTCCGCGTGCGAGTTAACCACGAATTCTCCTCTCCCCGCCCGATCTATGCCGGCGTAGCCCAAGGTAGTCTCCTAGGACCTTCAATCTTTAGCCTATATGTAAATGATATTCCTAAGGCCACAAATATCGATCTTGCATTATATGCAGACGATACAGCCATCATTTCACAATACTCCAACACCCTCCAGGTAGTCTTGCAATTACAGAGTTACCTTTCAGCCTTAGAACTCTGGCTCGGTTTGTATAAAATCAAAATTAATGTCGCAAAATGTGCTGCCACTATGTTCATCCGAAGAAATATCCCAAGTCTACCTAATTTAATACTCTTCGGTGAACCCATTCCCTGGGTGTCTTCGTATAAATATCTAGGTGTTTTACTAGATTCCAAATTAACTTGGCAGCCTCACATTCGCAAAATAATAGCGAATGCAACAGCTGTCAAAACCAATTTACGCTCCTTTTTCGCTTGGAATAGCGACCTGTCACTTGATAACAAGATCCTGCTCTACAAATCTATGATAAGGCCTGTTTTAACATATGCATGCCCCATCTGGGGCCCATCTGCACTGACTAACAGAAAACATGTTCAAATTTTTCAATCAAAATTGCTTCGGCAAATACTTAAAGCTCCGTGGTTCGTAAGGAACGAAGAAATTCATAACGATCTCAAAATTATGCCCATTAATCGCTTTATACAGCGACTTTCGGAAAAAGTTTTCAAAAATATTCAACATGTTGCTAATCCTGTGCTACATATGCT
This sequence comes from Stegodyphus mimosarum, assembly GCA_000611955.2. Lineage (NCBI taxonomy): Eukaryota > Metazoa > Arthropoda > Arachnida > Araneae > Eresidae > Stegodyphus > Stegodyphus mimosarum. The sequence continues at coordinate 215,448 of KK116532.1, read as the reverse complement.
ACCCGTATATGATCCTGCAGTTGCTTCTTCCCGGAAAAGGCCGCGTGCGGTCCTTAATCCGGAATATTCAATTATCCCATTTAAACGGGCTAGGTATGAGCACACGGACGTCCATGTGAATAACTACCTCTCGTTCCTTAACCCCCCCGCCTCTAGAGTTCTTTAATGCACACAGGATTAACCTGAGGAACCACCTTTTTTAAAGTTTCTTTAACAAGAAACATCACAGTCTGGACTGAATTAATGTTTTAAAATAAATTCAAGTAATGAGACCTAAACTTTATTTCTTTAAAGAAACAAATAACTCTTTTTATTCTACTTATCAGTTATAGTGTGCACTTAAGAGTGCACATGAACTTGAAATTCACTGATAAGATTCTTATCTTCCTTTAAGAAGGAAACCTTTCAGAGGTTTAACAACGTCATTTTCGACCCTTTAAACACCGCATTGAATAGCGGTCCAAAACGAAAACTTCTCTCTCCCAGCTGATCACTGGCAGAACTACTTTTTCGACCTGTAACCAGGTCCCCCCTCCCTCCCTCCCAAAGGACGCGTAGCGGAAAGGGTCTTTAAAGATTCCCCCCCTACGTATTCTTTACGCTGACGGTTGCTATTACCCGATTATCAAGGTTCAAGGAAATTTCACCTTTTATTTTTCTAGTCAAAATTTTTATGATGACTGCCCCTATTCTAAATTATTCTGGCCCTTATTAGGCTCAAAATTAAGACCTTCATGAGTTTTTACCTTTTTTTCTCAATGCCAAGGCATTTTTTCCAAGTCTTTCGGCTTACCAAATTTTTACCGTATTAGACAATCCCCTCTTTTTGATGATATAAATTTCTGAGATGATGTGGAGGTAAAGGCGTAATTGCCTATGAACTCCATAAATTGCACTTCCTTGATCCTATAGTCAAAAAGACTTTAGAGGTGCAAAATAAGACATTCATTTGTGTGCTTTGTTATGGCCAGTACTGGTAGTTGGCCTTGATTGTTATGGTTTTGCCGTAAAAGTGAGCTTTCTACGAGTTTGAAATTTATATGAAATATTTTTGGTGAAAACTTCCATTAGTATATCCAATCAGCGTAAAAGATGATCGAAAAATCATGTATTTTAATATGTTCACCGTACAACTGTAAATGGTAAAATGTAGGTCCTGTAAATGTTGTAACTAACAGGTTTCTGAGTGTTGGTAATATTTCTGAAAAGTTCCGACTAGACAATAGCTGTATAGAAACAATCTGATTCTCACTACGTGAGAAAATTGAATCCTTTTATGTGTATACATGAAGTATTGACAAATGTGTACTTCCATAAAAGACTAATGCGAATTAAATAAGTCTGCCTTTGAATAACTCGCATTCACATCCATAGATATAGAAAAGATATGATTAAGAAGTATATGGATACTTATTAAAGTGTATTCTGGTAGCCACTAGAGATCTGCATCTACCTGAGTAAGAAAATTTATGAACTTCCATTCTTACACTTAATTCTGCGTAACAGAGTGTGGTGCACGTGTATAGACTGTTTTCGGTTAGTAACAGTTAAAAAATTTAAATGTCATAAGTTCTTTGTACTGAAACAAACAGTGTATGGTGCATATGTAGTGAATTGAGAAAGCAACTGTTGTATATTTAACTCATTTTTACTTAAATATTAACTTACACAAATATGCATAGCAACAGAGATGAGAAACCGTATAAGTGTTTTGTGTGTAGTAAACCGTTTGCACAGGTGAGTGCATTAAAAAAGCATGCATTTTTCCACACTGGTGAGAAGCCATATAAATGTGAAATATGCAACATATCTGTTGCAAGCAAAAGTGCATTAAAAAATCATCTGTTTATCCACACTGGTGAGAAACCTCACAAATGTGAACTATGCAGCAAATCATATGTCTGGAAACATCACTTGAAAATTCACATGTTTTCACATACTGGAGAAAGACCGCATAAATGTGGCATGTGCAGCAAGGCATTTGCAGTCAAAAACGACTTAACAGCACACATGCTTACGCACACAGGTGAGAAACCTCATGCCTGTGTAATATGCAATAAGTCATTTGCTCGAAAAACTCACTTAAGAGGACACATGCGTATTCACACTGGAGAAAAACCGCATGCATGTGATATATGCAACGAGTCGTTTTCAACGAGAAATTACTTGAACAAGCACATGATTATCCATGAGGATGATAAACTAGGGGGTGAGAAATTACATGCATGTAATATATGTAGCAAATCATTTAAACTGAAAAGTCAGTTAAGGGTGCACATGCTTACTCACACCAATGTGAAACCATATGAATGCAATACATGCAATAAGTCCTTTTCCCAGAAAGGTCACTTAGAACGTCATATGCTTATTCACAGCGGGGAGAAGCCATTCGAATGCGACGTGTGTCTTAAGTCCTTTGCTCGCAAATGCCATTTAAAGCAGCATAAGCTTATTCATTCTGGTGAGAAAAAACATCAGTGTAATGTATGTGATAAGACATTTGCATGTAAAAGTTATTTAACTTTACATATGCGTACTCATACTGGTGAGAAACCATTTAAATGTGATGTATGTAGTAAATCATTTTCGCAGAAAGCTTATTTGAAATCACATATGCACATCCACACTGATAAGAAAGACAAGGCTGAAGATTGGACAAGTGCTCAGTATTGGGCACATCAGAGCCTTTTACTTGGCTTTAAGACTTCTTTATGTGGCTAATTGAATAGGTGATGGAACTATAGAGTGTTGCAAGTTTTTTTATAGTTGATTTTTTTTTAAAATTTTAAATTGAAATAATATAAAGGTAAAAATATATTTATGGGTGCCCCTTGGCAAAAATTGGCGGTACATGGACATCGAATTTGTGCAATTCTTTGACTTGTTATTTTTGCTCTGAAAATCGCCGCTACACAAAGCCAAAGTCAAAGGAACAGCCAATTCTACACCAAATGTGTTTTTTGCTCCAAAAATCTCCGTTATACAAAGCCAAAATAACAAGTCAAAAAATTGCACAAGCTCCGTATCCATGTACATATCGACCTATTTTCACTTAAAAAAGGATCAGAGAATTGCACAAACTTGGCATTACACACTCCCTTGACTATTTCCATGTACACATCAATTTATTTTCACTTAAAAAGTCAAAGGAACAGCTAATTCTACAGTAGAGCCAAACAAAAAATATATAACATCAATAATTACAACTACATTTTAAACTACATTTAAATCAAACAATGAAATTTACAAATTTGGTTGATATTTCGGCTAGACTGCAGATTAGGGGCCAGTCGCCAAATGAAACGAAATTGCTCCAAATCTGGTAACCTCTTGGCGTCATGAAAATCATTAGGGTTTATGGTATTGGTGAAAATGCGCTTTAGCCCACTGCTTCGCGATGTTTCGAAAATCGCCAATTCAGCGCGTTTCTGCGAAACGTCTTTGCAATTGCAACCTTCCCGACATGCTCCGCGAAAACCTATTGTAAACAAAACATAGAATTCTAAAGCATAAATTAGTTGCCACAAAAAGATAATAAAATAATATGCAAAACGAACATTATAATCATTAAAATATTTGTCAGTTAGGTTTAAATTAATTATTTACATTTTATGTTCTAATACTTACACATTTTATGCCGTTACATAACCTTCCCAACACGCTCCGCGAAAACGTAACCAAAACGGCATCCCAGAAAGAAGGAATTTTTTTTAAAAGGGCATTAAAATTACAAACGATACCATGTACACACCGTTCCATTTTAACTTAAAAAAAAATCTGAGAATTGCACAATGTAGGCAACGTACACAAATAAACAAAATAAGCTAGAATAACGAAAATAAATTACAAGAAAATGCCATGTGCACAGCGTTCCTTTTAAACTTTAAAAAAAACTTCAGCGAATTGCACAATGTAGGCAACGTACAGAAATCAACAAAATAAGCTAAAATAACGAAAATAAATTACAAGAAAATGCCATGTGCACAGCGTTCCATTTTAACTTAAAAAAAACATCAGCGAATTGCACAATGTAGGCAATGTGCACAAATCAACAAAATAAAATAAATTGCAAACGATATCAGCGTTCTGTTCTTCAGCTGAGCCAAATTATTTCAATAAAAGGCAACAAAATATAAAAATTAAGCAACTTGCACTTCCAATAAAGTAATAAATGTACATGTACATTCACTCACCTCTCTCAGCATCACAGCTAAATCCATTTCGACTCGGTATTTAGCGAGATATAAGGTACGAAAATAGCAAACACTTAACATAAAAACACCGCATTCAAAGAATACAACAACAACTGAAATAACTACTTAAATTAACACGTAAGAATTTCGAATAAACCACTACGTCATCTCACATTACCAATAAAACCGTTCTTTATAAAATACGCATGTGCGAAAACTACATGTTTCCGTAGCTTCAAAATACACAGTCAGCCATGTTGGCACGTTTATTGCTCATTCAAAAACAATCGCCGCCAAGCAGTGGGCTAAAGCGCATTTGGGCCATGGTATTTAAGCGGGCTTTTTGAATTTTTGTCATTTCACTGTGATTCTAGTAAATTGTGTGAGCAAAATGGCTAGCATCGAAAGATTTGAACGATCGCTGATAGAATGGTGCACGAATTATGGTTTGATTGTGAATATGTACGAATGACTAAGCGTAAAAATAGTATGAAATTAGTTGAAAGGAAAGATGTGCCAGATTTGTATGAATGGAGGTGTGTGTCCATTATATGTGGTTAAGCACGTGGTTGAAATGAGACGTCATTTTGAATTTCATCTCCATTGTGTTGTTACATTTTAGGGGTTTTCTTCCGCAAAGTAAGTGTCCGGTAAGTGTAAACACTGCTAACATTGGCGATAATGGTTCAAACCTGGTAACCCGCCAGTTCAATTATACCACCTTCGCTATTCGCATTTACAAATTTAAACTTTTCTTCACATATTTCTTATTATTTTTTCAAATTTTCACATTATTTTTATGAATTTTTAACAATGAATAGATACAAACTTATTCATATAATTAGTGAAGTTTTCGGAGACGGATGCTTCTTTGCGGAAGAAAATCATGAGAGGGGGTGAGTAATAATCGGAAACACGAATATTTTGATTTTTTTTGCGCAATGCATTTATAAAATAAAAAAAAAATAAGTACAAGAAGAACATAATTTATTACTAAAAAAACTTTCATATAATCAGATAGTTGCAATTCAGTTTCTTTTAAAATGACAATATTTGCTGATTTCATTTATGTGTTGATAATGGATTTTCATAGTTTTGGAAGCACTTTTAAATTATACAATGAAGATATTAACTATAAAAGTGCTTTTTGATTTTATGCTTATATAATTTCCATAGAAACTGCACTGTTAAAAACAGGAATATTTTGGAATTTTATAATATTGAAAGATATTCAAAGACAGATCCGAATTTTACTTATTTTTTCCATTAAATAGATAACTTTGTCAAGAAAAGAATTCATTATTACAAAGATCTCATTATTAGATTATTATTTCACTTCCGTTAAGCTTAATATATTGTTTTCCGTGCTTATTTTAATTTAATACAAATTTATTTTCGTGTATTACGTTTAATCGGTTAATTTTACATCCATATGCTTTTATATATTGTTTTCTCTGCTAACCTGAATTTATGTCATTTATTATTTTGATTATATGCACTAAATATCACCTTGGCTCTAGTGTAGAATTGGGTGCCCTTTTGATTGGCGAAAAATTTTGTTCAGTTTTGGCGATGAAACCGCATTTCTGGTTACTATGAGAGTTTTAACATGGCTTTAGCTTCTTGATTTATTTAATTAAAAATAAATCGATGTGCACATGGCGAAAGTCAAGACAATGTGCAATGACTAGCTGTTAACTTTCAAATACTTAATCGCTGTTTTTCCTGAATTTCTGTTTTAGATATTTTTGCATGATTACAGATTGTTTAGATATTTTTGCATGTTTACAGGATTCATATTTGCAACCATCTAATATGGTGATATGATGAGTTAGTGATTTTCTAAAATGTGCGAAAATAACCGATTTGGCTTCTTGGCGATTTTTCGAAAACATGCCAAACTGTCCCGTAATATGCAGTTTTACGATATTTCTCTGTAACCATCATCATACTTGATATGAGTACTAATTGAGTATGCAAATTTAAATCACATGCTTGAAGCATTATATGTTTTCATTTCATCAAATGCGTTATTTTTACTGTGTTTTCTATTAAGTATGTAATTAATTGTTAATTATGTCAAGCACATTATTTAATATGAGACATTAATAATTTGATATTTTTGGGGTGAAAATGCGCTTTAGCCCACTGCTTGGCGATGTTTTGAAAATCGCCAATTCGGCTCGTTTCTGCGAAACGTCTGCAATTGCAACCTTTCCGACATGCTCCGCGAAAACCTATTGTAAACAAAACATAGAATTCTAAAGCATAAATTAGTATGGAAACTGTTGCCACAAAATGATAATAAAATAATATGCAAAACGAACATTATGATCATTAAAATATTTGTCAGTTAGATTTAAATTAATTATTTACATTTTATGTTGTAATACTTACACATTTTATGCCGTTACATAACCTTCCCGACACGCTCCGCGAAAACGTAACCAAAATGGCATCGAAGAAAGGAGGAATTTTTTTTAAAAGGGCATTAAAATTACAAACGATACCATGTACACACTGTTCCGTTTTAACTTTAAAAAAAATCCGCGACTTGCACAATGTAGGCAACGTACACAAATGAACAAAATAACGAAAATAAATTACAAAAAAATGCCATGTGCACAGCGTTCCTTTTAAACTTAAAAAAAAACTTCAGCGAATTGCACAATGTAGGCAACGTGCACAAATGAACAAAATAAGCTAAAATAACGAAAATAAATTACAAGAAAATGCCATGTGCACTGCTTTCCTTTTAAACTTAAAAAAAACTTCAGCGAATTGCACAATGTAGGCAACGTACACAAATCAACAAAATAAGGTTGGCGGATATACGGAATTACCCATGTTGGCATGTTTATTGCTCATTCAAAAACAATCGCCGCCAAGCAGTGGGCTGAAGCGCATTTCAACCATTTTTGGAATTAATTTGAATTCTGAGTTTTGTTTATAGGAAAATTTTAAATTTCATGTTAGTTTTGTCATCAAATTAGGTAATTTATTTGGTATAATTCAAAAATAGACTGGCATAGGTGGTTTTTAAAATAACAGTTATGCATTTGTTTAGATATAATAATTAGATTAATAAATATGCTTGGTTTAAAAAAATATGTATGTTTTCTTCTTAAATATTTAGTTTCTATTGCTGTATTCATAAATTTGGCAGACCTTTCTATAAAGCATAGGCAAGCAAATATAGCTTTCAAGAATTTGTGTACGAAATTGTTTGATAGATCAGATCATTGACCAGTTTAAGTTTACCAATAAATTTCTCAAAAGAAATGAAATAAATCTTTTGGACATTGACTAGTTATGATTTATCATATTTCATACATAAATTTTATTTGCATAAGAGTTGCATTATGGTCATCCTTGAAATGTACTGTGAATAATGGTTGAGTGTTTTGATAAGTGTAAAAGCATATGATTAGTATGAAGGTTTAAATTTATTCATCATACAGGGTTCCTTGTATCTTAAGTACCTCATACAATCTGCATATAATATTTAATTTCCTTTTATCTTAAGTACCTCATACAGTCAGCATATAATATTTAATTTTTTATTGCTATTATTTAGAGTAGCTCAAGATAAAAACTTTATGAAGCTGAATATCTTTAGATCTGAGACATGTATATTTTATATAATAATTGTGTGTCTAAAGACATTTATTTTGGTAACAGTTTATTTAAAATTATTCTGTTTGATATAAGTTGTCTATTAAGATTTTTTGCTTTTAAAAGATAAAAGGAAAGGTGTATTGGTGAATGTGTTCCAGAAAGGGTTAGTGCATGTAGCATGATACTTCAGAGTTGTTGAAAATGTGAATTTTTGTATTCTTTTTTGAATTTGTTAGAACAGTTAACGTGATACAAAGTCCAACATACGGTATTATTAGTTCCAGATTTTAGATCATCAATTTAAATGTAGTAAGATGACATGCAGAAATTATAAAATTAAAAATCTGAAATAATAAAGCATTGGAGACCTTAATTGAATCAAAATTAAAAAAAAAAAAAAGTTCAATGTAAGTTGTTTAACCTGTTTTCTTTTTTTGTGCTAATACTTTTTCTTTATAATTTTATATATAAATGTAACTTGTTCACTTACCAAGTTCTGTAACTGTTGTATCAAAAATTCTCGCTAAACTGTCAGTTAAAATCTTTTTGCCAATTTTGTCACTTTCTGGACCCACCGTCACTTCTGGATTGCAAGGTTTTCTGGATCGAGTACCATACTGCAGATTTCACCATCCAGTAATTAATTGCTGATTGGGGCATTGTTATCACAATGAAAAACTTCTGGTATATCATCTTCGTTTATTATTACTTCTCTACATCTTTTCACAAATTCCATTAATTGTAAAATTCTACATTCTCTAGTGTTCAAAATCTATGCCAAAATAAGGATGCTATATTGCCTATTTTTAATATCACACTTTCTTAAGCCCAAATTCCCTCAATGTCATTTTCTTGGGTCAAGGCAACACCATTTCTAAGGCCTGAATGGTTGATCAAGGCCACTACAAGCACCAAAAATGCTTTCGCTTTGCAGTTCCAGAATTAGAAAGGCTTTTGAGTGTAATCAAAAATTCAAACTTTAATTTTGATAAGAAGCTGTAATAATAATAACTGGAAAAAATAACAAGCCAGATCAAATTAGTGAAAAAAGGAGTACGATTTGCTATCTTATCTCAACTTAATTTTTCCGAATTTAATTAAATCTTCCTTCCTGCTGTTATGCCAACAAAAGAAAACCAGTATTAACAACATCACACTCCAAACAAATACTCTCCTCAAAAGTGGGGGAAATTGCAACACCAAGAAAGAATAATCCTAGCATCATGGAAATTGCAGGATCGAGAGTTGTGAGATGGATATGCAAATGATTAAAAAAACAGCCGCATAAAATTATTATAAACCAATTTATTCAATATCTAATGTGCCCACCTCGGGCAGTGATACAGGCCGCAATCCAGAGAGGCATGCTATCAATTTCATTGATGGTTGTCTGAGGTAGCCTGTGCCAAAACACATCCACTGCTGTACGCAGATCATCCAGGGTTTTCAGCCATGGTCCTCGATTAATGTCATGTCGAATGACATCCTACAGGTGTTTGATGGGATTCAGATCTGGAGAGGCTGCCGGCCAAGGTAAGATTTCAAATCCGATCAGGCTGTTAAGAATACGGCGTGCGACATACGGCTTGCCATTGTCTTGCTGGAATACTGTGTTTGGTGCGCCTTGAAACCAGGGCAGAACTCCACAACTTGCATGACAACGGTCCGCTGTCAAACTGCTATTAATGTGTACCAGGGGCGTCTTGTCATCAAACATTATGCCACCCCAAACCATAATGCTCAGTGCAGGAATGGTGTGACGCTGGGTGAAATGGGCTGTTTCGTAGCATTCTCCTGGTCGCCGCCATATCCGTCGATGGCCGTTCTTTCCTCCACAGACAGAAACGAGATTCATCCGTGAACAAAACCCGCTGCTATTCGATGGTCCACGCACTATGCCGCTGACACTACACCAGCCATCTACTCTTGTGTTCAGCAGTCAGTGTTACCCCTGCGACTGGTACCTGTGAATGCAAGTGTACTTCATGCAATCTGTTGCGTATAGTATGGGTGGACACAGATCTACCTGCTCTTGGAGGCAACCGGCTTTGGATGTCATGTGACGTGGAGAAAGGATCTCCAATAGTTGACAGCCGAATACGATGGTCTGTGGGCTCTGATGCTCACCTGTGCGCAGCACTTTCTCTTCGACGTGCACGTACACCTTCCTGAATCCATCATGTGACACAACGTTCGATGGTACTCACGTTGTGCTCAACACAAATGGCTATTGACAAACCAAGTTCATGGAGCTCGATAATACGGTCACATTCCTCAGTCGTTAACTGATGGCATTGAGGTTGCCGACGTCTCAGAGACATTTTCTATTATTCTTTTTAAAGTCTCCAATGCTCTGTAAAGCCACAGATGCTGTTTATGACCTTTAAAGCCTGCATATGCATGCCACGTGATTCAATGCGTGCGCAACTTTTATCATTTGCATATCCACCTCACAACTCTTGCTCCTGCAATTTGAATGATGCTACGCGCATTCTTTCTTGGTGTTGCAATTTCACTTTTGAGGAGTGTATATCTTGGGACTTCACTATTTGGAAGACAGTTGCCTGTTTGAATGAATATCGATTTCTCATTTATCACGTCAATGGTCATGTCAGGGTACGCCGTCTTCCAAGCGAACAGTTGCATTCCCCTGTACAGCAGGTCATACAGAGGCTTGTGGTGCAGTATTATGCTTTGGGGGCATCCTCATGGATGGCTTTGGGACCCTTAGTTGTGATAGAACAGACCAGGAAAGCTGTGGACTATCTGAACATTATTGTGGAGCAGTTGCACTCTTACTTGGCAGCTGCCTTTCCAACTGGAAATTGAATTTTCCACCAGGACAACATCCCATGTCATTAAGGTTGAATTGTTTTGGAGTGTTTTGAGTAGCATACGGATGAATTCCAGTTAGTATCATGGCCAACTAACTCACTGGATCTTAACCTGAGAGAGCACATTTGGGATGTCATGGAATGACATCTCAGAGCTAAAAACCGTCATGTCGGAACATCTTAACTTCGCTTGACCGCTGCTTAGACATTTGGTACAACCTGTTTCCAGTTATGTACCAAGAATTTGTGGCATGCATGCTAAGGCGAGTTGCAGTTGTTTTGCAGCCAGAAGTCACATAACGCTTTATTGAGTAGGTGGTTACAGTGTTTTGGCTCTTCTGTGTATGAAACCGTCTCTTAAGAAAATATCATATCAAACCACATCAAGACATGGGAGTCTACTCAATTATTATGTACTAGTACAGTGTGTTTTTTGACCCTTTGAAAGCTAATACAAAGCTAGTTATTATTAATAATTTGCTGGCATATCATTTTCATCAACAAATGCAGTGGAACTTCAGATCACAGATGATTCATTTCGTGAACAAATTTCCTGAACAAAAAAATGCCTAGGATGACGAAGAGTATCTTGAGTTACAAACACTCAAGTTGGCAACATATGGTTTTCAAAGGTATTTTAAGGTAACCTGTGCCATATAATTAACACTCAGGGAATTTTGGTAATATTATTTAAATATTTCCTGTTGCTTAGCTATATTTATCTTTTATAGAGAGCACTTTTGGTAAGTTAGAAAATGAGGAACAAATTCAGGCTATAAAGCTTCTATTACAAAAAGAACATGCAACTTTAATGAATCAAACTGAGAAAGATGCGAAGACTCATTCGAATTACTGGAACTGAAGAAACAATTCTACAACTTGATACATATTTAGCCAAAGGCAAAATGGAAAAACTTAGTGTATACACTTCATCCCAACCAAAATTGCAACTTGAAAGAAGTTCTAGTAACAAATCACGAAAAAAAGAAAATTCAGACAGACTCTGATGGCTTTACTACTCCCAGAGTAACTCACAAAAGAACTAGATCAAATACGGATGACGAGGCCCCTGCCCCAAAAAATAAATTTGAAAATTTAAATCCTGATGATCAAATGGAACAAGACCAGAAAATGCAGAAAATCAAAATGGTGTTACCACCCCTAAAAAGACAGCTGGATACATTCCGCCAATTGTATTAGAAGATTTTAACTCTAACTGGGGAAAACTCAAAGAGGAAATTGAAAACCATGGAATTAAAGTTTGTGGTAAAGGTGATTCATTAATCATAAAAGTTTTTGAAATTAACCACAACCGTGAAGTCACAAAAATGTTACAAGAAAGGGGCATTCCTTTTCACATCTTCTTGATAAACTCAGAAAAGCCTATTAAGGCTCTCATCTGCAAATTACCTAAAAATACTAACATTGAATTAGTTCAGAAAGAGATCTCTGATATGGGTATTCCCATTTTAAAAATTAGACAACTAAACAGTTTCAAAAATGGCAATGTTACACCACTTCCTTTATTTGTAGCAGAATGCAAAAGGAATTTAGAAGGAAAGTGAATTTATAAAGTTAAATCACTTAGAGGACTTGACGTTAATGTTGAAACTTACAAATCAAGACCAGGGCCAGTGCAGTGCCATAAATGTCAACGCTATGATCACTCACTGCCCCTGTGTAACTACAAAGCCAGATGCTTAAAATGTGCAGGTCCCCATGAAACTCATGCATGTAAATTTACAAAGGAAGAAAAGCAGTTTGCACCCTATGTGGTGGCCCGCATGTTTGGTCCTATGAGGGTTGTTCTCAACACCCTGATAATATCATAAAAAGTATCGAAAATAGGAAAAAACAACAGCAAGAAGATTAAAAAAATTTTACTTTAAAAAATAAAGAATTCCCTCCCCTTCCGAATACTAAACCAGGAGAACCCGCCTTACCAAAGACGGACTTGAAGAAGGACAAACAAACCACGGCCACAGAACCTTCGTTCTTTAACTGGCTGCGAACTCAGCTACAAAAAGCTAAAAAATTCTTCACTAAATTTAAATAATCTAAAAGTATTTTACAAAAACTTGAAGTAGGCATGGAAGCATTTGAATATTTCTCGAACCTTGACTATGAGTTTTAATACCAATCAAGTCTTCAACTCAATGATCGCAGCTAATGCCAGATTCTTAATAAAAGAATCTCTTTCTTTAATGTTAATGGCATTAAAAACAAGTACATGAACTTGGAGACTATCCTCGATAGACATCAAATCGATGTTATGCTTCTTAATGAAACTCATTTATGCCCCTGCCAAAAAATTAATTTCCCCGGATATTCTGTAACCAGAAATGACAGAGAAAATGGTTCACATGGAGGAACTGCTATCCTTGTAAAGCATCATATCAAACATGCTGTTCTTCAGCTCTCTGCTACAGACTTTATTCAATATAGTGCAGTTTTGATTTATAGCAGTACCAACGAGGCCTTCCTTTTCGTTGCGGTTTATCTTTCACCAAACAAACAACTTACTACTCACAATCTTGATGCTATCACCTCTACAACTTATCCTATGATACTTGCAGGTGATTTAAATGCAAAATTTCAGACTTGGACTCCTGGTCCTAATACCACTCAAGGCAGAAACTTAAATAATTATCTCATCAACAATGATGTCAGAATTGTCGCCCCTGATAGACCCACCAAATATCATCCAAATGGTTCGGGTAGTATATTGGATATTCTGCTCTTAAAAAACATTAATGTAATGCCTTATCTTGAAGTTCATGTGGAATTATCCTCTGACCACTCCCCATAAATTTTGACTTCTATGGTATATACCTTCCCCTGCAAAAGAAAATCATCAAAATAAACTGGAACTCTTATACTGAACAACTTAGAAACAATCCATGTACAAGCAGTTTTAATTACTGTGGAGATATTGAAAATCAAGTGCATCGACTTACTTAACAAAATACAGAATGCAATTAAAAATTCTTCATACCCTAGCAGTACTAAAAATCACCTTTTCCTCCCTTCAAGGTTTAAGGAGGTGATTAGGCATAGATATAGAGTCAGAAAGGTTTGGCAACTTTCCAGAAACCCAAATGATAAAAGTCAGCTTAATTAATAGGAAAATTAAAGATGACATCAGCGAATATCAGAAAAATGGGACTATTTTCTCGAAAATTTAGAATTCCATTCAGATACTATTTGGAAAATCGCACATTCTTTAAAAACTCAAAAAAGCAATCGTAACTTTCCCATTCACCATATGGGTAATATCCACCACTTTGAAAGTTCAATTGCAAATGCATTCCCAGAAGGAGAAAACTTTCAAACTCCACCCACCTGAAGATTCTAAACTTGAAAAAAAATTAATTACTCGATTGCTTCAATTAAAATCGGAACAATTACTGATTTCATTCCTCTCACTTCTAGAGAAATAAGACAAATAATTAGACTTGAAACCTCGCAAAGCTAAAGGTTTTGATGATATTAGCAATGAAGACATCAAGGCCCTCCCAAGACATTGTATTGTTCAATTAACTAATATTTGTAATGCATGTATCAGATTCAGATAATACCTGCAACAATGGAAGCAAAGCATTATTATTGCTATTTTAAAACCTGGAAAAGATTCTAAACAGATTGCAAGTTATAGACCAATTAGTCCTTTACCTACACTTGGAAAAGTTTTTGAACGTGTCTTAAAGAAACGACTTAACGAACATTTAGAAAGACTTGACCTCTTTGATAGTAATCAGTTTGGTTTTCGAAGTAAACATAGTACTACCCACCAGGTTTTGAATCTTGTGGAGTATATTGCACTTAATTTTCAAAAGAAAAGAGCAGTTGCTGAGTGCTTCCTCGATTTTGAAAAGGCTTTCGATTGAGTGTGGCACGCAGGACTGATCCACAAACTTAGCAAATTTGTGCTTCCGATCAGCTTCATTCAATCTTCATAAACGATCTTCCCAACCTACTGGATTCTAAGCTCCTAAAATACGCAAATGACACTGTTATCCTTACTGACTCGCGTAGCCCGCAGCTCACAATGGATAAACTCCCAATTTAAAGTTAACATTGTCTCAGAATAATGTGAAGACTGGAAGGTCAATCTGAATTGCACCAAATGCTGTGTTGTACTGTTCTGCAGATACAGAAAAGGAATTAGAATTAATACTGATATCAAAATTAAAAATGAACTTGTCCATACTGCTTGCTCATTTAACCTGTGCCTGCCGCTGTGCAGTCACAATAAAAATGTTTTAATTTTCAATAAAATTCTGTGTGAAAGTTTTCTCATTTTTAATAAACTAGAAAATGAATCCAACACAGATACAGCAGAAAGTGAAATGTGACTGATCTCTTTTTTAGATCGCACATTCGCCAGTTTTCATGTAATCAAGTTACTTACAAATTTCCATTAACTGAAATGGATGTCTTTAGATTATTTCAAACACATAATTTTAGCAGTTAAAAATTTATGTATAGTATTAAGCAGTATAATGAGTGTATTCTCATTCAAGTAACTCTGAAATCTTGCATTTCGTACAAAATTTGCTGTGAATTTTTGTAACATATTTAACGCTTTGTTTTAACTACTTGATAATATTATATACATTATCACAACCACAAGACTTGTGTCAGTCTCAAGTGGTAAACATATTTGTGTTTTAAACATTTATTTATTTATTTAAGAAGAAACTAAGAATAAGAAGGAAATCATTTGTGACGGTATTACAAATTTTAATTTTCATATGTATGACCAATGAATTAAATTTTTATCAGGTTAACAAGAAATTATAAATAAAATGTAGTATGGTAATAACAAAGCTATTGAGGAGAGCCTAGGATAACTGCTATTAAAGTGTATAACGCTGAAATAAATCTAAATGGAACAAATGATCTCTGTCCAATTTCAAACTTAATGTTTTTAAAAGCCAGAAATAAGAGATGTACTTAATAGTAATACGAACACTTAAACAGTAATATAAGACGATACAAAGGTGTGGATTATGTGTTATGAAATGTTATGCTTACCCTTAATTAACATCACATACACAACCATAATTTCTATTGTTCAGATATTTTGGAATAGAAACTTGTAATATAGAAGAGACTGAGCTCAACAGAAAGTCTCGAAAACTTCAGTCATTGTCAGCTGATCATAAGATGGGGACATGTAATCTACAGAAACTTTTAAATTCAGTATGTATTTGAAACTTGGACAAGTACAATCACTTTAGTTATAGGTTCAAATATTTGTCATGGCTTGTGGGTATCGAAAAATACATTATGAAAGTAAGTTTTAACATAATTATCCTTAATTATCCATGAAGGGGATGTCACTTTTGCCAGAGGCTCATTGTGGCTTACTTTCGGTTTTTATCATAGCTGTTTTAGCTTCAAAATTTAAAGCTAATTCATTGGTAGTGCGCAACACTCGATGAATTAGCACTTTCTGATCACATTGAATCATTATCCTCAAACACATCAATTTCTGGGTTTTGTGTACCATATTTTAAGCATATGTTATGTAAAATAGCCACAGAAACCACTATTTTACATATCTTACTTGATGAATACAAGTTTTCCACCTGTTTTGTGCAATGCCTTAAATCTGGATTTGATGATATCAAAACATCTTTCTATAGCACCATGAGCTTCCTGTGTTTTTCATTATACAGATATTCTCTAGATAAACTAGAATTTAAAAAAGGTATCATCAAATGTGGTTCTAATGGATAACCACTGTTTCCCAGTAATAAACACATTGTGAGAAAATTCTTGATTTCAAATTGTGTTTCAGTCTACTCAAACTCCATATAAATGAATCACGAGCACTGCCTGGGCATTGTGATACAACATCCAGAACCTTCACATTACACACTTGGAAAAACATGCAAACTGTAAGTCAAAAGTGTCTGATTTGTAATTTTAATACTGATTTTTAACGTGAAATATAATTGAGATATAAATCAATCAATCACTTTAAGGTATATGCTTTCCATTTATATTAAAAATTTCTTGATAAATATAATAAAAGCATGCAATTGGGTGTTACATTTTAACAACTGAGTTAGAATAAAAGAGCAATTAAAAATTTGAAATGACTATGTTCACTATAGCATATTTTTCTACCATTTGAACATTAATGGAAAATTTATATTTTCAGTTAATGAAGACAAACCAGTCAGGCACTGCTGCTTTGTTAATAATAACGTGTGCAATCAATTTCCCCCATAGCATTTGTAAACATCGAAACTTCATAAAATCCTCACTGACTTTAAAGAAACACTTTCAGTGTTTTGGTATTTTTTATAATTATGTGCTAGCTGTGCAAGAGCAGACAACATACGGTCAAAAAATCTGGACATTGTAGATTGTGATACTTCAACATGAAACATATTAGCAAGCACATACTGAAAACTGCCAGTTCACAGAATCCAAAGGGCATTCAGAACCTAAAAAATACCACAAATACTTTAGTATAATTACCATACATTTTTGAAAATTTTAATACGCAATATTTTAATGAAATTAGGAAATAGATTTAAAACGATGCAGAGATAAAATATTCTACATAAAACACAATTTTTGCCATTGCTTTATGGAAGTACTTGTGAAACTTCTGGTAAACTGATATGGTATAAAGAAATTTTATTTTTATTTTTTTAAAATAATTGTTTCACATTTTTAAAATGACACTAATCTATGTGGCTCAATGCAAAAATTTTCATAATCAAACTAATTGTAAGATGGCTTTTATTTCTAAAAATCAGTAACCATACTTCATGCAGAGAGAGAAAATGAATTATTCATTTTCATGCTTAAATCAAAGGTTATTGAAATATGCCAAAAGCACACCCAAGCTATCCACCTAAGGGAAGGGATGCCTTTGAGGAAGACTTTCTAAGGGAAACTGGCTAATATTCATGTTACACATGAGGAAAACCATGGAAAACAACCATGCATCCAGCCCATTTGCCTGGAATCAAACCCAGGTTGAATTCTTAGTACTGAGTGGTCTTACGTATTTAGGCATTGATGGAAATATAATCAAAGATACTGGCACTCTTGCGAAAGGTGACTACTTTGCTTTTGGTTATGAATATGAATCATGTGATACATCTGCCAGATGATAATTCAGCATATCAATTTTGAGTTAGTCTATATTTTAGGGTGCCAACACTCAGACAATAGAATTTCTATCAAGTCATCTTAAAAAAACAATTGCATGAACATGAGAGGCATAATGACCGCAATGCTGCCCCATCACTTTGCTGCATTGTGATGACAATCTGTCAACAGCAGAGAAAATTTTCTGGCCATGTTGAAAGATAGGTATGGCTATCAGTTTTGTTTTATATCTGATTATAGTAGTAAAATGATGATTATTGACTGTGGCGACATCATTCGCGTTGATGAAGCGCCATCAGCGAAACTTCTCTCATGCGTTTTTCTTTTCACCAGAGTGGCAACAGTAAGCCTTCAACAAGAAAAAGGAACATTGACTGATTTTCTGTCTGTATTATTCCATATCCAAAAAATGTAAATAAATATTAATCTTCTTGGAGTCAGAACGACGTTTAAAGTTTCCTATGTTCCAAACTTCCACACTGGTTTACCCGGATGCGATCCAATTCAACTTATGAAGTGTAAAGATGGAAAAAGAACGTACGATGTTTTTGTAATATAACGAGACTGAAATACTCTTAAAATGGTAAGTCCATTTTAAAAATTCTTGTTCTATATTGCAATATGCCTTCAGATGTAATGTATGCAATTAGAATTCTCTGAATGCATCAAATGTGTTAAGAATAAATGAACTAGTTTTTACTAAGCAATCTTTAAGCAGAAAAGCTTAAGCTTTAAAAAAATAAAAAGTTGGATAAAGGTAGCTGCACTTCCGTTAAGCCTAATTCTACTATGGCTGAAGGAGATGAAAGTAAAGAAACTGAAACTAATGCCACACCTGCGACTGTCGCCAAGGTCAGCATCAAAATTCCCCCTTTTTGGAAACCTGACCCTAAAATATGGTTTCTTCAGATTGAAGCCCAATTTCGCAATGCTGGAATAACGGCTGATCAAACAAAATATGATTATGTAGTCAGTTCTATTGAAACAGGGACATTGTCACAAATCTCTGATATTCTCACTAAACCACCAAACAACGGCAAATATCTGGCCATTAAAAACAGGCTGATTGAAATTTTTGCCGACTCTGAAACACAGAAAACCCAGAAACTTCTGACCGAATTAGAACTGGGTGATAAGAAACCATCCCAACTTCTCTGCGAAATGCGTAACTTGGCGGCTGAGAACGTGCCAGATGAATTTTTGAAAACATTGTGGATGCAACGACTACCACTTAATATGCGGAGCATTTTATGTGTAAGCAGTGATGATTTGTCAAAATTGTCTACAATGGCTGACAAAATTTGGGAATTAAATCCCAATCCACCACAGGTAGCTCGCATTGTTTCTTCCCCATCTGATAACATTACCGCCGAAGATCTACAGAAACAGATATCAAACTTAACACTGCAGGTAGCAGAAATGAATAGGCGTAGAAACCCCAGTCCAGAAAGACGACGATACAAGTCGAATTCTAGAAATAGTTTCAAAAATAACAATAACCCCAGTCCAGAAAGACGACGATACAGGTCGAATTCTAGAAATAGTTTCAAAAATAACAATAACCCAAATAATTGTTATTTTCATCAACGCTTTGGTGAGAGAGCGTACAAGTGCACTCCACCATGTAAATATCAGGCCTCGAAACAGGAAAACTGAATCCCCGGCCTTCGATGACGACAGAAAGTCAAGGGGTACAGCTGAGTCGTCTATATATTCGTGACAACGCATCAGCAACCCATTTTTTAATTGACACCGGAGCGGAAATATCGGTTATTCCACCAACACCATCGGAAAAAAGAACTGTGGCTAAGCTTGAGTTATTCGCAGCTAACGGTACAACAATCAAAACATATGGTCAAAAATTATTAGAGCTAGATTTAGGGCTACGCAGATCTTTCAACTGGCCTTTTATCATTGCGGATGTTAATAAACCTATCGTCGGAATAGACTTTCTTTCACATTTTAATTTGTTAGTTGATAGTAAAAACAGAAAATTAATTGATGGCACCACCTCATTAGCAACTACAGGTGCTTTGTGTAACAATAGCGTCACTCCTAAATTCATTGTTAATACTTTTCAAAACCCATATAGAGACATCCTAAACAAATTTCCTAACTTACTTAAACCCAACATAAAAAACAATAAAGTTAAAGAACATGATGTGCAACATTACATCGAAACCAAAGGTAACCCTGTATCCTTTAAAGTCAGAAGACTTTCTCAAGAAAAGTTGATTGCCGCGAAAAAGGAATTCGATTATATGCTGCAGGAAGGTCTCTGCAGACCATCCAAAAGCAGCTGTTCAAGTCCATTACACCTCACTTTAAAAAAATCCGGTGACTGGATACCATGTGGCGATTACCGTGGCCTTAATGCAAATA
Organism: Stegodyphus mimosarum; assembly: GCA_000611955.2. Taxonomy (NCBI): domain Eukaryota; kingdom Metazoa; phylum Arthropoda; class Arachnida; order Araneae; family Eresidae; genus Stegodyphus; species Stegodyphus mimosarum. Next base: position 195,284 of record KK116532.1, on the reverse strand, counting down.
CTGTTCCAGACCGTTACCCACTACCATTTCTAACGGACTGTACTCATATTCTGCATCGAAAAACAATTTTTTCAACAATAGATTTGCTAAGAGCCTACCAACAGATTCCTGTGCATGAAGCTGACATTCCAAAGACAGCCATCATAACACCTTTCGGACTTTTTGAATTTCCTTATATGACATTTGGCTTACGCAACGCTGCACAAACCTTCCAAAGGTTTATGAATACAGTGCTTAGCGGCCTAGACTTTGTATTTTGCTATCTCGACGATATCCTCATCGCCTCGCCAGACACTGAAACACACAAAAAACATCTTGAATTAATATTCCAAAGACTCAATAACTATGGACTGTGCATAAACATTGCAAAATGCAAATTTGGTCTGAGCAAAGTTGAATTTTTAGGATATGAAATATCAAAGGAAGGAATCAAGCCTCTTTCATCGAAAGTCAATACAATTAAAGAATATCCTAAACCACAATCCTTTACAAGCTTACGCAGATTTTTGGGCATGGTGAACTTTTACCATCGTTTCATTCCAAACTGCGCCAAACTACAACAACCCCTGACAATCTTACTGAAAGGAGTGAAGAAAAACAGCAAAAAAGCTTTAATTTGGACCGAAGATGCGCTGAAGGCTTTCACTGATATCAAAAGCGCACTGTGCAACTCTGTAATGTTAGTTCATCCCAATCAAGCGGCGCAGATCACCCTAACTACAGATGCATCTGATTCTGCCGTGGGTGCCGTGATTCATCAACTATCCGATAATGACAAACAACCGCTAAGTTTTTTCTCCCGATCTCTCTCACAAACACAGAGAAATTACAGTGCATACGATCGAGAACTACTTGCAATCTACCTAGCGATAAAGCATTTTAAACACATTCTGGAAGGACGATCGTTTACTGTCTTCACTGATCATAAACCTATCACTTTCGCTTTCCACCAAAATTTAGATAAAGCTTCTCCAAGACAAGTACGGCAGTTGAACTACATTGCCGAATTCACTACAGACATACGCTACATTTCTGGAGAAGAAAACATTGTAGCTGACACGCTATCGAGAATCGACACCATCGCTATCCCAGCTCCAATTGATTATACAGTTATTGCAGATTGCCAGGAGGATGAAGACCTCAGGATTCTTAAATCAAATTCCAGTTTCAAAATAGTACAAATTCCTATTCCGGATAGCAATAAGAAAATTTATTGTGATACCTCCACTAATTTTAACAGGCCATATATTCCTAAAGAATTTCGAAAACAATTATTTTGCTCTATACATAACTTATCCCATCCTGGAATTCGTGCAACAACGAAGCTGGTGACAAAAAGATTCATCTGGCCTGGCATAAACAAAGACTGTCAGCTGTGGTCTAGAGCATGTTTGCAATGCCAACGAGCCAAAATACACAAACATACCCATGCTCCAGCTGCTGAATTCAAAGTCCCCAGTCAACGTTTCAAGCACCTTAATATCGATATTGTTGGCCCCTTACCATCTTGCAAAGGTTTTAGGTACCTGGTTACCATCATCGATAGATTCACTCGGTGGATCGAAGCTGTACCTCTGGAAGACCAAACCGCAGAGTCCGTCGCCCATGCCCTCATCACGACTTGGATTTCCAGATTTGGAATTCCAGAGAAGATAACGTCTGACCAAGGTCGACAATTTGACAGCCAACTCTTCAGATCCTTGAGCAAATACTTAGGCTTCAAGGCTAATAGCACCACGGCTTATCACCCACAGTCTAATGGTTTAATTGAACGACAACATCGAACCTTGAAAAACAGCCTAAAATCCCACCTGCAAACGTCAAATTCTTGGACTGACGTTCTACCTTTGATTCTTCTTGGCATTCGATCCGCCATTAAAGAGGATTTGCATTGTTCTTCTGCTGAACTTGTGTACGGTGCACCAATCTGTTTGCCTGGAGAATTTTTCAGTTATGTCCCCACTGTTACGCATTCAGATTTTATACAAAAATTGCAAAGTCACATCCAAAACCTAAAACCAACACCGACAACCAGCCATGAAAAAAAAACAATTTTCGTACACAAGGACTTAGCAAATTGTTCACATGTATTCATCTATAATAACATGATTTCATCTTCTCTTCAACCAGCCTATCTAGGACCATATTTAGTTAAGAAACGTTTCGAGAAATTTTTCGATGTGGAAGTTTCAGGTAAAATTAAAAGGATATCGATAGATAGACTGAAACCATGTTTCAGCCTCAAGAATGAAATAACAGCAAATCTCCAGACACACGAAGCTGATAACTCCAAAATCTCACCTCCACTTCCTAGAGACAATGATTCTTCCAAAGATATTCATCCTAGAAACACAAAAGCTGGACGAAGGGTGAGATTTCCTGCATACCTGAAGGATTACAAGGTATAACGCTATCACTGGCAAGGGGGTGTGTGGCGACATCATTCGCGTTGATGAAGCGCCATCAGCGAAACTTCTGTCATGCGTTTTTCTTTTCACCAGAGTGGCAACAGTAAGCCTTCAACAATAAAAAGAACATTGACTGATTTTCTGTCTGTATTATTCCATATCCAAAAAATGTAAATAAATATTAATCTTCTTGGAGTCAGAACGACGTTTAAAGTTTCCTATGTTCCAAACTTCCACACTGACAAATGTGAGCCATAACTGTATCAATTGACAGATACAAAAAAGATCGCTGAAATTGCTTTATTATGTGTTTAAAGTACATTGATGACTATCAAGGGGTATGATAGGTTCACATCAATGCATTCTTCTCATAATGCTCTGTAGTGAACGTATTTTAGTTCAGCTGAAGTGGCGCTACAGTCGCTTCTCTCCTTCTCCCCTCCGCTACGGAGTCGACGAGGCGTTGGCTCACTGTACCAGCGCTTGTGAATGTAAAGCATATTTTTAATTTGTACTGTAAATAAATAGAGTTTATGGAAATGTTTAGCGTTCATTTGCATCATGATTATACATGCAACTTGTGCACCATACAAACCACTACATGGTGACCCGAACTTCACGCCAGCCTATCTTCATTTCCTATTCTGCGGAATTTTGACTTTCGTTTTGTGTTAAGCCTATCATCGCATGATTCTCAATGGCGGAGACTTCGGCGGTAAAAATTCCAGTCTTCATTAATGCTGATCCTGCTTTGTGGTTTCTCATGTGTGAAGCTACTTTCGATTTGGCGTCTCCTAAGCCTATCACTGAATCGAAAACAAAATATAACTATTGTGTTTCTCATCTCCCTCCTGATGCAGCATCCATGGTTCGCAATATCATCATCAATCCCGACAAGACAGATCCTTATGCCCAGTTGAAGAAGCAGATAATTTCCAGATGCGGGGAAACCAAAACTCAAGAAATTCGACGCTTATTAGCTGGAGAACAGTTAGGCGACCGTAAGCCTCGTGAATTGCTTCGTGTGATGCAGCGACGTGCCGAATCGCATACTATTGCCAACTCACTTATGTTAGAATTATTTTTACAGCAATTACCTGCAAACGTTCAAGCAATTCTAGCATCCATTACTCCACTAACACCACAAAAAGCCGCTGAGGTGGCCGATCGAATTTTGGAAGTTACTCCATCCGAGGTAAGCGCAGTTTCGAATTCTTCCAATGTTGATATTACTAGTTCTACAGAATCTCGACTTCTAGAGGTGTTGCAAGAACTCCGTAAAGAGGTTAATTCCTTAAGACGTTCGAGAAGTCATTCTCGTAACAGATATAATCAACGTTCCCGTCATCGAAGTCCTTCAGCCACATCTACGTCGGACATTTGCTGGTATCATCGGCAGTTCAAATCAAAAGCAAAAAAATGTGCATCGCCATGTTCATTTCAGGGAAATGCCAACGGGCAGGAGTAGCGGCGACGTATATCCTGCCATCAACGTCTCGTCGCCTGTTTATACGAGACCGAAAATCAAAGGTAAATTTTCTTATAGACACTGGCTCTGATGCAAGTTTAATTCCTGCAAATAAATTTGAAAAAAGACAGACTCCAATTCAAACTTTTAATGCCGCAAACGGCACACCCATTCAGGTATATGGTCAAAAATTATTATCACTTGATTTTGGTTTAAGAAGAAATTTTGTTTTTCCTTTTTATATTTGTAATGTTTCTAGTGCTATAGTTGGTGCTGATTTCTTGCATTATTTTAATTTAAAACCTGATATTAGAAATCGTCGCTTAATTGATGCATGCACAACATTGAATTGCCATGGTATTTTAAATGTTACTGATATTTTTTCTGTCAAAACTGTATATGGTGATAATGAGTTTTTGAAAGTGTTACAAGAATTTCCTAATATTACAAAACCCCCGTGTGCAAATGAACCTATAAAACATCATGTATTTCATCATATTAATACTTCTGGTCCACCAGTCTTTGCTAAACCACGTCGTCTTGCCCCCGACAGGTTAAAAATAGCAAAAACAGAAATTCAATATATGCTTGATTTAGGCCATATGCGCCCATCGAAGAGCAATTATTCCTCACCGCTTCATATGGTTCCTAAAAAGGAAAGTGGTGATTGGCGTCCTGTTGGCGATTATCGCGCTTTAAACGCCCAAACTGTAAAAGACAGGTATCCTATTCCAAGTATAGTTGATTTTACCAGTGAACTCCATGGTACTAAAATATTTTCTCACATAGATTTAGTAAAAGCTTTCCATCAAATTCCCATTGCACCTGAAGATATCCATAAAACAGCCATTTGTACCCCTTTCGGACTCTTCGAAAGTACTCGCATGCAATTTGGCCTGTGCAATGCTTCCAGCACATTTCAACGGTTCATTGATGAAGTTACCAGAGGTTTAGATGGTGTTTATGCCTTCATAGATGACATATTGATTGCATCCAAAACTCATGAGGAGCATATTCATCATCTACGAGCGTTATTTCAACGTCTTAATCATTATGGTCTATCATTAAAGCCATGCAAATGCACTTTGGGAGCATCCGCCTTAAATTTTCTAGGTTTTCGAGTTTCCGAAAAAGGTCTTTCACCTTTACCTGACAGAGTTGAAGCAATACAAAAATTTCCCAAACCACATACGATTACTCAACTTCGCAGATTTCTCGGAATGTACAATTTTTACCGTAGGTTTATTCCCAAGGCTGCTCACATTTTAGCCCCACTAGTAAAATTTTTAGAGGGCCATACAAACAAAAAGAAATCTACTCGCCCATCTAAAAAACCTGAAAATCCACTCAAATGGACAGAGGAAGCTGACGCAGCATTTTTAGCAGCAAAACAAGCACTTGCTGAAGCAACATTACTTAAATATCCGATTCCTGGTGCTAAATTGAGTCTGTGGACTGATGCATCAGACGTAGCAATAGGCAGCTCTCTTATGCAATTTTCAAATAACAATTGGGAACCAATAGCATTTCTGTCTGTGAAGCTTAGTAAAAGTCAGCGAAACTGGTCAACATACGATCGTGGGCTATTAGCTATTTACACATCAATAAAAAAATTTCAACACATGCTTGAAGGTAAAAATTTTTCTATTTACACAGATCAAAAACCATTGATATACGCTTTTCGACAAAAGCCCGATAAATGTTCCCTACGTCAAATCAGACATTTGGATTATATATCTCAATTTTCGACAGATATTTCATGTAACT